>CM042143.1:80538380-80558380 GCA_023376005.1 Doryteuthis pealeii | reverse complement strand
TGAGTTTTTCATACAAGTGTAAGCTGATGGTCTTTCACTAGAGTCTGAGTGACAACAAGTCTCCAGGTCTCTTCTGAGTATTCTTGCCAATCTCAACAATGCTGTTGTCTGGATGGTCTCAATTCTTCTGATTTCCATGTTTCTCTAGTCTGTTTTCTAAACTTTCGAGGACTATTCCAAGTAGTCTCACTTACACCCTCATATTCCACAGTTTTTTCAATTCTCTAGCAAGGTCTAGGTATTTGTCAATCTTTTTGTTTTCTTTCATCTTCATCCTGTGATCTGCTAGGACTGCAAAATCTACCAGTTGACAAGTTCTCTTTTTCCTGTTAATCAATACTAGGTTAGGTCTTATGGATAAGGAGACCCGTTTTTATCTCAAAGTCCCAGAAAATTTTATGTATTTCATTCTGAAGAACAGATTCTGGTTTATGCATCTACCATTTTGTTGTATGGTCAAAATCTAGTTTCTTGCACAGTTCCCAGTAGATCAATTATCATTATTATTATTATTAGTAGTATAGTAGTAGTAGTATTATTATATAGTAAGTTACTTGAAGCCATAAAACTGTGTGCAACTTATCTGTATTAATAGTTACTTGAAGCTTTAATTATTTTCCAATGATTATGTTTATATTTGAATAGTTAGTTGAAATTATACAATAACTTGCAAAAAAAAATGTCTGACTTTTGCATTGAATAACCCTTACAAGGATTGACATGCTTTAAAACCAACCAACCAACCAACCAACCAATCAAATGTGTTGAAGTCCACTTAAATTTATAAGCAACTCATGGAATAGTTAAAGTATGGATGGCCAAAAAGGATAAAGCCATTACTCACAATGACAAAAATATATATTCAATATTAAAACAGCTATATGACCAATAGCACTAGTATTTATATACATTGGTATCTTGACATATGTCACTAATTGGTTCCTGAGGGTGGGGACACTGTTAATCAAGACCGATACAAATCGAGATATTTTTTCCTATTTGAATTAATGCAATTTCATTCGCTTCATTTCTGGTCCATGCAATAAAAGAAAATTAAAATAATTAATGATAAAATAATTGCTTCAAATTGGCAATTTAAGTTGAAAAAGACAAAAGTAAAGATATCACTGGATTTGGCTGTTTACAGACATGCCCATGTTGATCACTATACAGATTTACATTTATATCTCAGTTCTTTTATTGTACAAGCAAATTGGGGTTTTCTTGATGGCTGAGACCCCCCACTCTCTCTCTCTCTCTCTCTCTCTCTCTCTCTCTCTCTCTCTCTCTCTCTCTCTCTCTCTCTCTTAGTATATGTAGTATGCATTCAAGATTAGGTAAAAACCAAGATTTTAATTACTGACCTTCAAAACCAACACCCCATTCTATATTGTTGGAACTTCTATCTCTACAGCATTGTAAAATCTACAAAACTCTCATAGTATAAAATATTAGTGTATTCATCTAAGTCTTTGCTACTCAAAGGGATGATAAACGTACCGGTGTTGGTACGCAAGTACCTGTCTGCCGATTTTCCAGTTTAACATGTAATATTTAGGGGGAAGGAGGAGCTCTCAAAGTAGTTTCAACTAATGATAAGAGAGCCCTTTGGTTTGAATTCAGAGTTGCCATACCAAAGTTAAAGAGCCCAGTCTGCCCTACTTTTTAACCATAACTGGAAGGAGAATACTTGGACTCGTACCTTTCCCAAGGGTATTAGCACTATGTGAAATGCAAACAGCCATGTCCAGCATTTAAACTTGTCTCACCGTGTCCATTTCCTACAATGGTAACCATTACACAACGTGCCTCCAACAATATCATTATATATATATATATATACCAAGTAATTTAAAAATGAAAATGCATAGAATCTTTTTGTTTCATTTAATATTATTCTTTTCACATGGTGTTATACAATATAACTGATAGAATGCAAATAATAATAATATGGCACAAATATAATACCAGTTCATGGCATATTGAAAAAATATCCTGCTAGTATGCCACATCAGATGCCTTAACTCTAAGTATCAATCTATCTTCTGATAAATTTACTTACACACACATATATGTAGATAATATGAAATAAATATATGTAGTAGGACTACCTATTATTTCTGGATTTATATTCATTGATATGTATTTAACAACTCAACATTTAATGACAATTCTCTGAATAACTTATCAATCAACTATATATCTTTTTGCCATCTTTGTGTAGTAATAAAATATTCATTTATAACTTTTGCCTCAATATCAGTGATAGAGCATATACCGCAAATCCTCGAGTATAGTCTGTCCTTGCGTATAATACGCAGGGGATTTTTAGGGGGCTGTACCTCTGAAAAAAATGCATCTGAATAAACATTGCCGGACAGTAAATAGAGACTCGGACATTGCTTAGAAAATATTTTTTATTTTTTACCTTGTATATAGTATGCACTAGGGATTTTGACCTTTAATTTTGGGAAAAAAGTGCGGATTATACTCGGGGATTTACGGTATATCTAAGTTAGGATGGTGTAGACCTAGAGTCAATGATACTTGGTGATTGTCAGTTTCTCGCCTATGTGATCACTGGACCAAGTATATGTATAACAGACATTGATATGAGTTCATTTCTTACTATACATAACTATTTCAAAATGGATTGTAGATTAGTTTAATGCGCTCAGAATAAACAATCTTTTGGACAATACCCATATACACCTTTGACCCCGCCCAATATATATCACTTGTACAAACATAAGAAAAACTAAATAAAAACCTGATGAAATAGTCTTTATCAATCATCTTTAATGAAAAATACATCAACAAAGAACTGTTTCCCAAATGCAACATTATTTATATATAAGTTAGTATAGCATAGACATAGTCAGTGGCACTTGGTGACTGTCGGTTTCTCGCCTATGTGATCATTAGATATTGTGCAATATTTATTTATAAATATAGCAAACTATATTATTAATATTATTAGGTACCAGTTTACCGTAGTTGGTAGAGAATTTGCCTAGGAATCGCATGATTCTGGGTTCAATACTGTACTTGCCAACTCAGCACATGAGTAGCACAGCTTGGGTAATCTGATCTGTTCAGTAAAGCATCTAGGGAGCTGAAGGTAGGTGTGACACTCCACCTCAGCAAAAGATAGTCTCCCTGGTCTAGTGCCTTCAAAAAAAGAGATAGACCCACCCACTGTTTGGCTGATACCTACAATAGGCTACTCCGCAGACTTTAATTAATTATATTATTAATATCAATATTCCACTCTGCAGTCGAGAGAATTCTCCTGTCTGATGATTGTGTTATACACATGAAACTTGAGTAAGGTAATACTAATATAGTAACCATAATCTTATATTTTAGGTTTTAAACCTGTTCTGATATTATAGCATTGAGCACTATTTCTATGAATACACTTTTCTTATTTGCTGTCATTCATATATATATATATATATATATATATATATATATATATTGACCAACCAGTTTTTACTCTTCTCCCATCAGAGGATTGTGTTATACACATGAAAATTAATATAGTATACATAATTTTATATTTTAGGTTTTAAACCTGCTCTGATATTATAGCATTGACCACTATTTCTATGTATACTCTTTTCTTATTTGCTGTCATTCATATATATATATATATATATATATATATATACACAGAAAAATACAAGTCACTTTATCCATAGTAGAAATTACAACAGTTCTTATCTTTTTAATTTGCATATCCTTATATCCCAAAATGCACACAATTGTAAATTTTGTCTACAGCTATTTATGCCACAAGCTTAACTTTGGCAATTATCTCTGCTGGGCACAATTTAGAAAGACTTTTTTGTAAACCTTTTGCATGTAATAAACTGGTTTCTTCCCTACCTAATTGCCCAGGCTGCACTTGAGCTTGCATATAGCATGGCTATCTGCAAGAGCCATAGTCTCCCATGTAAATCATTTTATACAATGCACATTGTTATGGCAAAGAAAACGAGGAGCAATCTACTGTATTGTTGTTGTTGTTGTTGTTATTGTTGTTGTTGTATGATACACATTTGTATCTTCCTACCTTTTCATCTTGTACTGTTCTACCTTTTTAACATCAATAAAAATACAACCACCTGTTTTATCTAAGATTACTGTATATAAAGTAAAGTCGTCGGGGCGGCCTAAAGTCGGTATCAGCCATGCAGCGAGGGAGTCTATCCCCTTTTCACTAGCGCTAGACCAAGGAGATTATTTATTGTATTTTTATTGATGTCATCTTGTACTGTTCTACCTTTTTGACATCAATAAAAATACAACCACCTGTTTTATCTAAGATTACGGTATATAAATCTCTCAATAACTTTGTTTTGCTTTGGGCTTAAAAAAAAAAAGATCCCCACACACATCACATCTCTTCACAAGAATAGCCTCTAGATCAGCACTACTCAAAATACTTGTATAGTAATGTAAGTAAAGTCGTCGGGGCGGCCTAAAGTCGGTATCAGCCATGCAGCGAGGGAGTCTATCCCCTTTTCACTAGCGCTAGACCAAGGAGATTATTTTAGCGTCTGAGGTGGAACGCCACACCTACCATCAGCTCCTTACTTTACCGCACAGAACCCTGTGCTACTCATACGCTGAGTTGGCGAGGGCGGGTATCGAACTAGGAACCTTGTGGTTTCTAGCCAACGCTCTACCGACTGAGCTAACCCGCCATATATATGCAAAAAATACCTATTTGACCTATACACCAATATATATGTTATATTGAAAAGTAAAAGAGACTCTTGCCTACCTTTTTGGTCCAGTCCAACTCAACAAAATGCAAGAGATTATTTTTTTTGTAAACGTTTCTCCTATATATAAAAAAATGTTAAATAAATCAAGATGATTTGTGTATAATATTAAAAAAAAAAACTTTTTTATAGTAAAATATGTATTGTACAGGCTTGTAAATACATTATTTTTTCAACTTCTAGAACCAATTGTCTATCTATCTATCTATCTATCTCAATCTTTCAATATCTATCTCTCTATCTATTTATCTAACAGTTCACCCATCTTTCTATCTATCTAACATTTCTTTATATCTATCTATCTATCTATCTATCTAACAGTTCACCATCTTCTATCTTTCTTCTATCTAACATTTTTTATATCTATCTATCTATCTATCTATCTATCTATCTAACAGTTCACCCATCTTTCTATCTATCTAACATTTATTTATATCTATCTATCTATCTATCTATCTATCTATCTATATCTATCTAGAGAGAGAGAGAGAGAGAGAGAGAGAGAGAGAGAGTTATTTATTCTACTTATCTCTAATTAGGTATAATTAGTATGATTAGTATTGAAATATTCAGTTTTCTATTTCTCTCAATTTGTATATATTTCCAACAATTTCACTATTTAAATGTTCTGTTAAAATCATAATCGTTCAAGATGGAGCCATCTATTTGGTTTTCACATTAAGAAATATATCCCCTCCCCACAAATTATTGATATAATAAACCCAAGACTTTAAAAAAAAGGTTTAAATTTGTTTTGTTCCACATGATACCAATCAAAATCACAGAAAAATATAATTCTATCATTCTTTAATTCTATCATTCTATAATTCTCTTTAATTTTCTAATAATAAGGTTAAACATTTTTTTGTTAATTTATTATGTAAATGCTCACAGCAATCTGACCGAATATACTGGACTCCACAAAATGAAGGGATTAATTTTCATCCATAACTTTTATATTTCTATAATAATAAGTCACATCTTATTATTTCTTTATTATTATTATTATTATTATTATTATTATTATTATTATTATTATTATTATTATTATTATTTCTTATATTATCTTATCTTATGTATCTTATTATTTGTTATATTATTATTTTATGGAGGCACATGGTGTAATGGTTAGTTGTAGGGAATGGAGTCATCAACCCAAGTTCAAATCCTCGACGAGGCCGCATTTCACATAGTTCTAATACCCTTGGTAAAGGTATGCATCCGACTACTCTCCCTCAAGTTATGGGTAAATAGTAGGGTGGATTGGGCTTTTAAAACATTGCTAGTTAACTAGTCTAGTAGAAGAAAAACTAAATTCACACCTGTGAAACTCCGAAATTGAAGCTAAGAAATTGACCTTATGTCACATCCTACTCATGTGGAGAGGTTGGTAAATATATATATATTATTATTATTTATATATCTTATCATGTATATATATCATTTTTATCATTTATTTCATTTCTATAATCTTAAGTCAAAATTCATATTTGTTAAAATATATTCATATCCAAAGTTATTTTTTGATTGACAGAGAGGATGTGTCTTAACTATTTAGTGTGTGTGTGTGTGTGTGTGTGAAGGGGTTAAAGATATAGGTAAAAATATTATAAAAAGAATGGTAATAAAAAATATGTTAGGTACTGTCCAATAGAGTAATTGTGAGTATGTTGTCATATTCATTACTCATTCACTGTGCAAGCTTTATACAACCAAAATATTATTTTCTATCAAAATCAGGTTCGATATAACTTTCTTATATTTACATATTCTTAACTACCACATAAACTCATATATACATCAATCTCTTGACTTAAGATCACAAAACTATTAATTTAAAGAATTACTTTTTAAAGCCATGGGTTGTTCATAGTCCTCCCCATTACGATTGAATAGTTAAATTATTACTTAACTATAGGTAAGTGACAATTTTTTACCTAAAAATGAAGTATTTGAAATTTGACCTATACTTGTGTATAAGTCTAATTTTTATATATTAGTATATTGAAAAGTAAAAGAGACTCTTGCCTACTTTCTTTGGTCCAAAAATGCAAGGGAGATTTTTTTTTTCCCTAAACCTTTATGTGCTCTCTTCCATTAAAACATTAATTGCTCTTTCACTCACTCACATTTGGATATATTTTATAATCTCTCTCTCTCTCTCTCTCTCTCTCTCTCTCTCTCTCTCTCTCTCTCTCTCTCTCTCTCTCTCTCTCTCTATGTTATGCAAAAATAACTGCATATACATTTATATATTATCATATGTACGTACACACACTTATGGCTGTATATATATATATATATATATATATATATATATATATATATATATATATGTATATATATATCGAGATTTTTAAAACTTTTTGACACACCTTGTATTCTGAAAAAAAATAACATTCCATTCATTGTTCATTGGTAAATACAGCTTCAATCTCAATACTTTTATGACACACCTTGTATATATATAAATATATTATTTAATAGATAGATAAATATTAAATCCTAACTATAATATATATATATATATATATATATATATATATATATATAATATATATATATATATATGTGTGTGTGTGTGTTATAGTCATGATTTAATGCTAAAAAAGTGCCTCTAAATCCCAAAGTTCTTACATACACAAAAATGCAGAGAAATATATTATTAATTAGAAAAATGTAAGCCAGGGTAATAACTCATGACAGAGTTTCACATCTTTGATCATCAGGTGAATTCTCTCTCTCTCTCTCTCTCTCTCTCTATATATTATATATATATATATATATATATATATATATATATATATATATATTAAAAAAGGTCTACAAAATGGATTCTGTTTTTTTTAATATTTTTTTATTTTACATTAGCGACACGTGTTTCAGATTTTCTTATATCATCTTCAGGCTTAGATTATATATGTGTGTGTGTGTGTGTACAGGAGCTTTCTATCTTATAATTAAGGTTGGCTATGGGTGCTACAACAGCATTTTACTTACTGTTACTACCTGAAGAAGCAATGTATTTATAGGAGAGTGGTTTCCCCATATGTTCACCCCCACCTCCTCTCTTGCAATATGCCAATGATGGGTTATTTTTGCACGGTATCTGGCAATAGAAATATCTATAAGTATATAAACCGATATACATAACGAGTGCCTCCAATAGTGTAATATTGAATGAAATAATCTAGCAGACCCTTATTTGTGGATTCAGTTCTCATTGGGTGCCCCATATTTCTGACCTTGTACAAAGCTTAGAAAAGGACTATTATCTATTTTTCAGGGTTTTTTTTTTTCTTGTAATGAAATAATTTTGCCTGTTTTTAATTTAACGTTTATCTCATTTTATTTATTTCCCTTTCGTCTAATTTTTAGGTTATTTTTTATTTTATTATTAAAGATTAGATATGCTATCCTTGACTTGAAATGGATTCAAGCTCCAACCACATGTTATTTTTCTTAACTGAAGCTATAAAACTAGCCATTTTACTATTTTTGTAACGTAACTACTTGTTATGTTGTAGCACTTTTATTTAAATCGTTAATAAGATTGTTTTTGTTGTTGTTGTTTTTTCTTTCTTTTCTTCACTATACAAGTTTTCTTATCTCTTGGAATAATCAAAATTTGTTATGAATTGTTTAAAGAAAACAAGAAAATGTATATAATGATTTATTTTGATTTATCAAAATCGAAAAATAAAATTAACAAAATCTTACAAGAGTATCTGGCAACAAGTAAAATCCTTTTTTGTATCATCATCTAATGGAGAAAATTAACATAATTGTCTGATATATTCACTTTTAGAAAATTTTTAAGAATACAAATTTCTTAACTGTAGTAGGCAGAGGGTTTGAAAGATTTACTAAAAGTGCAATATAAATGTTTTATTTTAATCTACTAAATACAAGCAACAGGTTCTCTTTTTCGAATTTTTCTCAGTAAAAAGATATAGTTGTGATTGAAGTAGAA
Source organism: Doryteuthis pealeii (assembly GCA_023376005.1). Taxonomy (NCBI): domain Eukaryota; kingdom Metazoa; phylum Mollusca; class Cephalopoda; order Myopsida; family Loliginidae; genus Doryteuthis; species Doryteuthis pealeii. The sequence goes on along the minus strand of CM042143.1, from coordinate 80,549,614 downwards.
TTTACGGAAAAAATATAAGAAAAAAATCATAATTCCTTTTTCATGTTTAATATAAACATCAAACATTTTCGATAAATTACAGAAAACCGTATTTGTTTTCACGATTTATTCATTAAATCATTTTACTTTTAAGTGTCAAATTCTTGAAGTAAACTGTATCTGATTTATGCCATATTTGAAACAGAAATATAACAGAAACTTGAAACATGTAAATGTTATAAATATCAAATGCATGAAATAGCGAAAAAGTATTTTTATTCAGTTTTTACAGTTTAGTTAGTCTAGTTATATTCAAAGTTTCGTCACACAGTCACGCACATACCAAAGTGAATATTTTTATTCGTTAAGATTAAGATCTATGTGTGTGATTTTAAAATATCGTGTTTTTTAAACATATTCTATCGAGTTAATTCAATCCTTACTGAGTGCTCCATGAATGCGACCTTGTACTGGACTTTCTCTTGATTCAAGTATTTTTTAAAGTACTAAAAAATAAAAATAATTTTTAGTTTAAAATCGTTACACTTTGACTTTATGTACGTGCGCATGTTTTTATTACGTAATGATTTTCACAACATTTTAGTCAAATTTGTCAATTATAAAATTACTTTTTCGTAAAATGGTACAAATTAGTTTTGCTAGAATAAGTTTTTTTTTATTCTTATTTGGGGGGTGGGGTGGAGGAAGGTAATCTAAATGTAAATGTCAAAACTTTCTTGTGTAAGTTTCATCAAATTTAAATGCACATTTTTTTTTACCCCTTCTATTCCTTTTAAAGAAATCAGAAATTACTAACGTTTACTACAAATATGATTTCTCGTTGTACCTCACGATTCCTTTTACCTCTTCCTCAAAATCCCACAACCCACTTATTATTTTTGTAGCTTCAAAAGTCCAAGAAAACTGCATTACCCACCCCACAGGAATGTTTTCTTTCTATCTACTAAAATAAATAAATATAACAACTTTCTGTTTGTTGTTCGTCTATGCATGTAACGATTGTTACGCTTTTCTTTTGTAACAAACAATGAATTTTAAAAAAATTATTTCTTTATTTCTCCTGCCTGTAACTTTTGTCACACTTAAAATTTAAGTTTTGTTTATTTAAGTCTTAAATAAAAATAAAACAAAATAAAAAACAGATATTAATTATTAATATCTGTTTTTTATTTTGTTATTAATAATTAATAATACCATCTCTTCCTCTTTAATAAAGTCCAAATTTGAATAAATAATAATAATGAATAATGAAGTCCAAATTTGAAAAATATAAAGAGTTGAATATTTTTCAAATTTGGACTTTAAAAAAATTCTTCATGAACAAACAAATTAAAACATCAAATCATTCAAAACTCTCACGCTTTAAATCTTCAGTTGGCAATATATAACTCCACCTAACCCCAGTTATTTTGTCCCCCAGCTGGAGAGAGAGAGAGAGAGAGAGAGAGAGAGAGAGAGAGAGAGAGAGAGAGAGGGAGAGAGGGAGAGAGGGGGAGAGAGAGTAAAAGTAAGAGTAAGAGAGTGAGAGTTAATTTCCTTGTGTAACGGAATACGATAATCACTCTATGATTGATTAAAATACTTAGCTTGTAAAAGTACGTGCGCGTGTTTCTGTAAGAAGACAACTACTTAGCCTTACAATATAATAACAACATTATCCGAACTGACAAATGTTGCTAATTTTCTCTGTTAGACTTAATTACAACAATAAAAGCTCAACAACTTTAAACAAACCGGCGCACCAATTTCTAACACTTTCATGAGTGTCGTTACCTATGTTTGTTTGTTTTGTTTTGTTTCGTTTCGTGTTTTCTTTTGGTGGGATGGGGGGGGGGATATAGAAATAGATCAACGACTTTATTCCTCTCGATCACACACTAGATTTTTTTTTTAATTAAATGAAATGTTATCAAGTTTGTTCGCTCACTTTTTTTTTTCGTCTTATAAAAATAGAATTCGTAAATAAACCGTAAGTTTCACTTTTACTTAATATTTCTATTTATTCTACTTTATTCAAAAAGGGACTTTTGATGAGTTCTTATCTCTCGATTAATTTACAGTATTTTTAGGTCATGTTTTGTATAAGGAAATTCTGGTAAATGATAATCACCACTGACCTAATTACCATTATTATTGAATTAGTCAAGTTTTGTTTTGCTTTTTTCAAAGAATAAAGATCTGGATTAGATCCACCCCCACTCACCCACCCAAAAAAAAAAAGTTTTTCACTGTCAGGTGAACAGTATAAGTCATAACTGTGATTCATACATTCAATAATATGTTTAAAACTTATTCTGTTTGAACTATGAAAAACTAAAAACGTAAACAAACCAATTTTCCTGGTTTTGGTTTGGCCTAAGTTTCCGGATTAAAAGTTGTGGACGTTGTATTAAGGGAGATTGTTTTACGGTCGTCACCGTCCGAATTACAAAATCATTGTTCACTCGAAAAGCCGGCACAAAATGAGGCGCGAAGCCGAAGGTTTTTATTACCACCGTTAAATAAGAAAGTTGTTTTATTTTAAAGTGTATTCTATACACTAGTGCAAAAAGCTCTTAACTGATCCAATTAATGTATTTTTATAAATATTAACCGTCCATTTGATATAGACATTGTTTTACCTACCAGCAGGTGTCTTTAAGTTTGTTGTTCTTCGTAATAAACATTTTTTGTTATTTAAAGTTTGGTCTAGACTCAGTAAGATTTGTTTTAATAAATATTTAATTTAAACTAAACTAGTTTATCAAAATCTAGTCTGAAACTGGGAACCATTTAATTTGGTTAAGTAAAAAATCGTTTTTTTCTTTGTTTTGTTTTTTTGTTGTTGTTTTTAATCTAACTCGCAAATTAATCTATTTAACTTTGCTTTCTTCAAGTTAACAATTTTTAGAAACAAAAATAGAAAAACGGGTTTTTTGTTTTGCTAATTTATAGAATTTATTAACAATTTCTTCACGTGTTAATAAATTCTATAAATTAGCAAAACAAAAAACTCGTTTTTTCTATTAAATCAACGATTTTTTTTTAAAATGTGATAACCTAACTTGTTCCCAAATCATTTATTTAATGTCACTTTCCGAAAATGTTTAGCTTATAAAGATGAAAATAGATGGAATTTTGTCGGGGAAAAAATACTGGCATTTCAGTGTCAGATTCTGAAAAAAAATTTATTTTTTAAGTAATAGCTGGGGTTCATTATCTTCGAGCTGTCAATTTAACTTTTCTCAAACCCTAACGTAATAAATTCTGTTACTGAATTTTAAAATGCCATAAAGTAAACATGATTAACTCTTATTTTTATTTAAAAATAGATAGTTTTTTTGTTTTTTTTAGCTGATAACTAAAAATCTTGGTTCCCGTTCATTTCGAAATTTAATTTTGGCTGTTCTTAGAATCCTATATCTGATATATTAATTGTTTAGTTGTAACATAATGCCGGGTGTGTGAGGCACCCAGTTAGATTCGAACTCGCTAGTAATTGTTTACTAATCTAATTTACACCACGCGAGGCGCCCAAATCAATTGTTGTTTGTTTATGTTTATAAAAATTGTACGTGAGTTAAAAACTAACAAAACATGTTATTGAATAATGTTGAGTTCATAAATAAAATTATTAACATTTAAAGTTTGGTATTATTAAATACTTTATTTATTACTAATAAATTATTAGTAATAAAATCCGTTGATACCTTATCTTTTTTTCTATGTTGCTAAAAAAGACAACAAAAAAACATCGGTTTTTCGGTTTGTTTCAGTTTTTTTTTTTTTTGAGTTTTTGTTTTTATCCTTTAATTGTCGTTTATGTTTTAATCATATAATTTGAATTTATGTGCTGAGTTGGCAAAATCTCAAATATTGTGAGATTTGATGAGTCAGTAGTGAAACTGGGAAAATCGAAAGTTATAATAGTATTCTTTTATCTTTTTTTCCTTCTTTTTTAATTCATTCATTTGCTTTGAACTGTTATCTCCCACTTGTTGTTCACACACGATTTCCGTTTATCTATTTATTTATTTTCAATTTTAAATGTCAAAGACGATAAGTAGTTTTTGTTTTGTTTTGCTCGAGCAGAGTTTAATCCAGTAAAACAAATAAAAAATAAAAATAAAAAGTTTCTTTTCCCTTGTTCTTCTTCACAATCACTCGATTAATTCGACGTTTCGGGATAAAGTCACTAACAACGTAATTTATTATTCCATTTATCCGAATTATTATTTACATTTACTAAGCTTTGCTTAGAGTATGGTACACGAGCATCAAGTTGCTTTATAATACCTGCTGTTGCTTAAATGGTCACCCATCTAAGTTATGAATTAGCTAATCGCTGCTTAACTTCGATGATCTAGTGAGAGCCGGTACTTTTCAGCGTGAACTGATCGTAATTCCACTTCTAAAGAGTTAATGGAGAACTGCTGATATATTTTAAAAAGTTGTATAATTCTTTGGATAATTAACACCCACCACACCCATTGTTTTTAACGGGAAGAGGAAAATTTTTCGACAATAAATTCATTATTTGACTGGTTGTTTTGTTTTGTTATGTTTTGTGTTTGGTGGGTACTTACGCCTATCTTTTGTATTAAAAAAAAAAAAAAAAAAAACGTATTTTCTATTTTAAAATAGTGTCATTTTCAGGATGCAGAAATTGAGTAACATCGACTAATTTCTGTTCTAAAGGAAACTGAACTCTAGGAAATTTAAACCTGGGTGTGTTTTGGGGTGCATTTTGTTTTGTTTTTTTTTTTATTTTTTAAATGATAGTCTCACCAAAAGGAATGTGATGAAGTATGTGCTGACATCAATGAAATGTACTTGTCTTTCAGAGACCGACCAGTTTTTCATTGACCGGAAACTATTTTAATTTTTTTTTTTTTAAATGTAGATTTTTTTTTTAATTTTAATTTTGAAAATAGAATAAAAACCTATTAGTGCAATATTTCATTTTACTTTTATATTTAGATGAATTCATGTGTCAACAGTCAATATCTTCGTTACACAGGAATGCTTTCGAAAACATTACTTCAGTACTTCACATTTCTCTATTGTATGTTTACGCCTTTTTTGTTAGAATTTATTTTATTATAAATTTGTTATAACTTATTTTTATTTTTTTAAATTTAAAATCATTTCATTTGTTCACAATCATCTAAAACTGATTATTCTAAAATAGATTCAAGACTTCTTTTTTCTTTTCTTTTTTTTTAATTCAAATAAATTATTTCCTGGTTAATGCAAAACTGCTAGGTCATTGGTAATTAAACACATTAGTTTGCCGTCAACACATACGACACCACATTCCGTTTTGTTAACAGCTATATGTGCACAATTTATATATATATATATATATATATATATATATATATATATATATATATAATGTGTGTGTGTGTGTGTAAACTATACCAGATTGACGTAACACAGTTTTTCAAATAAAAAATTATGCTTGCCTGCCTTTAAAAGCAGCATTCAGAATATTGGCTTAGATTTGAGCTAAAAAAACAAAAAAAAACTCTGCACTGGTGTAAATGCTAATCTCATACTTATTTTGCGTGGTGTTGAAAGGTTTAAGGTTTGGGAATAATTCTCAAAATTAAAAAAAAATTTAAGAACATTTTTCTCTTTTAGAAAATTATATACAATTGAAGAAATCAGATGACACCATTTGTTTCTTTAAGCTAAATATTTGACTGAGTTTTTCTCAGTCAAATATTTAGCTTAAAGTATCAAAAGATGAATTTTTTTATATATATATTTTTTAATTTTTTATTTCAATCTTTCACGTTAAAAGAGTGGGTCTTATTCAGTGATATTTTTAAAGTTATTTTTTAATGTAAAAAAAAAGTCTGTAAATTGTATACTAGTAATGATTTCATTTAAAACATTTATTTGAAATAGATATATTTATAGAAAAGGAAAATAATAAAAAAATCTCTCCCTTCAACTTAAAAGTAACTTTTACAATCTTCTCTCACCAAAACGAAACCTATTGACTGATTATCGACTTTGTCTATTTTCATTTTTGGTTCACTTCAACAATTGTCAATTAAACGACAGAAATCGGAAATGGTGAAATTAGATTCTCTTATTGAAGAATTCTTGGTTGTTTTTTTGTTTTTTTTTGTTGTTTTTTTTAATCTTTTCTTTCATTTTTTTCTTCTTGAAATTGAAAGAGATGAAATTAATCCAAAATACGTTTCGTTTTCTAATTAATTCTTGTATTAATTAATGTATTTTCTTTTTCTTACGATTGAGTTAATAAACATTTATTAAATACTGATAGTGATAAATTAATGTCATCAAAATATTTTTAAACAATCATCAAATTCTTTTTTACTTTTTTTTAATAGGAACGATAGTGCTCAATTTTTTTAGCGTTTAGGATTGATACTATCATTATTTTCTCTTTTGTTGAAACTGTTTTTTGTTTTTTTCAACAGATGATATGAGACTTCATTCTTAAACATTTTGAGGATAAAGAAACAATGGTCATAAAATTATTAATTTTGTATTTGTGTGTGTGTAGTAGGGGGGGGCAGAATTTGGTGTTTGCGCCTTTTTTTTTTCTTTCTTTTTCTTTCTATTTTCTTTATTCCTGTCCTGTCTTTTCCTTTCTCTTTTTATTTTCTCTCTACTTTCTTTTTTATTTTATTTCCTTTAATTTTCTTTTTCTTCCCGTCTTTTTCTTCAGCTCTATTCAACATTTGTAAAATAGCAAATCTCTTTTTATTTACTCAACTAAAGAAAAAAAATGATTATTATGAATTCATATTCCTTTCCTTGCTATTCAATTATTAATTAATGACACTTGAGTTATGTTTTCAGTGTATTGACCCCACAGCCTCTTGTTTACTTGTCACTTAAGAATATACCCCCACCCATACTATGTATGCACACTATAGGAAAGAAAAACGAAATATTTTTATAGTATTTTTTGTGATGTAATAACCATTTTTTATTTTACCCTTTGTAGTAACTAATAGTATCTTTTTAACTCAAGCTATAACTCATTCAAGTATCACTTTTTCCTCTTCTCTCCATCACCCCGTTTTACATTTACATTTTTCTAGACATGGCATATTCAATTGTTCTGTTGCTTTTGGGTGGGTGTGCTTTGGGTGTACTTAGATTTTTTAAAACTTTTTTGAACGCATCTTTTTTTTTGTCAGAAAATTGTTATCACCTCTACTATTTTTGTGTGTTTTATATCAACCACGGAATTTTCAAATCAGATACTAAAAGTTAAACACATTAAATCTTTACACACTACCAACACCAAAAAATCAAGTAAATATTTTTATTCGTGATACAAAAAGGCCAAGGTTGATGACAACCATATTATAGCTGTGAATAATAATAAAGGCTATTAACAAAAATTGAATCTTATTTGAAAAAAAAAAAAAAAAAATAATTTAGAAGAGTCTTAGAGACCTGAGGAGACTTGTTGTCACTCAGACTCCAATGAAAGACCATCAGCTAATGCTGGTGTGAAAAACTCATAATAATTATCTAAATAATGAAATTGAAAATAATTAATAAAAAGTTATTAATTTTCAATCTGTTTTTTCTAATAACCTTTTTATTTTTTAATAAGTTGTTTTTAAAGGAAAATAGAAAAATTGACTTACTCCTTTTACCAAAAAATGCTACCTTTAAGTTATACAGTAGGCTACTCAGAAAAATTTCTGTTAGATAGGAAAAATGATTTCATGATTATAATTATAGAGAAAAAGGTAAATTTCTTAATCTAGAATTGAATTAAAAACAGTGATATCTTTCCCATAAATAGATAACTTTTTTTAAAATCAAAAATTAAAATATTCAAAAAAAAACGCTACCTTTGTTAAGTTATACAGTAGGCTACTCAGAAACATTTCTGTGAGATAGGAATAGAAAAAATAAAAAAAGATTTCAAAAATTTCATGATCACAATTATAAAGAAAAGGTGAATTTCTTTTTGTAATTTTCTTTTTGAAAATAACCTTTTAAATGATTTTTATTCAAATTAAATTTGGAAGACTTTGAAACCTTAAACTTTTCTTTTTCTGTAGAAATAATTAATCTGATTTTTCTTTGAAAAGTATTTAAGCAACAGGTCATTTAATTATATTTTATGTGTTCCTATTTCTTGCAAAATGTTTAGATATTTCAGCCTTCCATAATTTGTATTAAAAACACTGTAGAAATAATTAATCTGATTTTTCTTTGAAAAGTATTTAAGCAACAGGTCATTTAATTATATTTTATGTGTTCCTATTTATTGCAAAATGTTTAGATATTTCAGCCTTCCATAATTTGCATTAAAAAATACGTTGTCTTAAATAATCATATAGTTATAAACATCACTAGAATTTATTGATTTACTAATCAAATATCAGTTCCTTAAGAAATATTTTTGGAATTGTCCAAAGATCTTTGTCCGTTACATCCAGGAAAATTCAATCTTTTTTGGTTGTTGTAAAAACATAAATAATAAAATAATATATTTTTGAAGGTAAAATAACGCAAATTTATGTTGAAAAACATATTTATTTAATTTTTTTTTTCCTTTTTTTTTTTTTTTTTTTTTTTTTTTAATTTTGTAAAAAAAAAAAGGAAATATGTTTTTTCAACATAAATTTGCATTATTTTGCCTTCAAAAATATATTATTACATTTTAATTAATGCTTCTAACACTATAAAAAAAAAATCTTTATAAATTATAAACTTTTATGAATATATATTCTTATTATGAATAGTAAGTATAATATTCTCAGTGAGAAGGTTTCTTTAGCGTAATGGTTATCATCATAGGAAATGGACACAACAAACTAAGTTCAATTCCTGGCCGATGCTGTTTGCATTTCACATGCCTGTAATACCCTTGGGAAAAGTATGCATTCAAATAGTCTCAGTCCAGCTATGGCTAAATAGTAGTATCTTTGGTATGGCAACCGGTCTAGGAGAAGGAAAATTCTGAATTCAAACTTGTTAAACTCTGCTTAAAAATTGACCTTCTTTGAGCGAAGGGGTTGGGTAAATACCTATGTATTCTCAATGTTACAATTTTTGTCATTTTAATCTATTTTTAATTATTAAATTCTTAAATTTTTATTAAGATTTCTTGAATTCAACTTTCATATATTAGTGTATGCAACATAAATCTTCTGTTGAAATCAAACTAATAATAATAATGATGATGATAATGATGATGATTTATTCAAAAGTCTTTAAGGTGATAATTTCTTTATTTTTATATAATTTTAAGTTTTTCATTTTAAGTTAATAAAAAATATTTATTCTCTTTTGTATTAGTTTTTCCTTTTTATTTCTTAATGCTCTTTTCTTTTAATTAGAATTTATTTGCTTATTTCAAAATAAATCTTAATATAGTCACCCAATAAAAGTCTATCTATAAACTTCATCAAGCCTAACCTTATTTCAACCAAAAAATGGTAACATTACTGCCATCAGATCTAAAAGATATACCATTGCCATTTTATTAATTCTGATAATTATTGATTCTGTGTGAATTTTAATTATTGCAGGTAGATGGGATTAGTCATGGACACTCTTGGGAATTTTTTATAGAATTATTATGATTCTTGGAATTTCATCTTCATGCATTTATAGATGTGTGTGTGTGGTTGAAAACTTTTAATCAATGTCACCCACCCATCTTAATGTTAAATCTATTTCATGCTCAATAAATACATACATTCATACACACACACACACACATTCAAAGCTAAATATGCCTCCAAGAAGAACTGTTGCCTATATATATATATATATATATATAAGTTATAAAATATAATATATAAGAGAAAGGAAATGAATCCAACATTATGAGTATAGATAAAAGGATATGAAAACAACACAATATGCTGTTAAAGTGAAATATCTTTATATATATAATATATATATATATATATATAATATATAATGTTAATACTCTCACTTATATTCATTCCATAAATACAAGTATGCACTTGTATGCTTACATACATACACTAACATACATTATGCATATATGTATCACACACACACACACACACACACACACACATATATATATATATATTATATATATATATATATATATAATGTGTGTGTGTATGTGTGAGTGAGAGGGGGGAACATTTACTTGTACTCACATGAACAAAAGTAAAATGTCCATAAATAAATTACACAAAAAAGTTGTAAATTAAACAAAAACAATATATGTATATATATATATATATGTATATATATGTATATATATATATATATATATGAATGAATGTTTTCCTTATTAATAAACAATGATACAAAACAAGTGACAAACAATTGTATGTAACTATTAGCCCAGTGCAATTCATTTGTATTAAATAATTACAATATTCATTCTTTCCATATATTAACTTCTCTAATAAGATCACTTTGTTTTGTTTTTTTCTGTTTTTTAATCAAATATTTATTTTTGAAATAATAAACCACAAGATAATAATATTTTATAAATAAATCATATCAAATTGATTGATTTAATATATACACATACACACACTTGTTTATATTTATTCAAACAAATTTGGTTAAAAATAATGGAATCCTTATTGTTTTGGAGTTTCTTAATTTTTTTTTTCTAACAATTTTTTTAATGTTATCATAAAAGGAATTAATGATTTGTCCGAAAGAGTTTATATTTATTGCATGTGTGTGTGTGTGTGTATGGACTCCGAAAAAATTTATATTTATTGCATGTGTGTGTGTGTATGTATATATATATATATATATATATAACGTGTGGGGGAGTATGTATATCACATATATATGTGTGTATATATATATATATATATATATATATATAGTATATGTGTGTATATATATACTTTAAAATGATAGAATGATAAGTAAAATCTAAATGTTTTTTAATTTAATGTTTATATATACATTTAGATTTTACTTGTCATTCTATTATTTTAAAGTATGTATATATAATATTACTAGCTTAAAAGCCACAATATAGAACAGCAATTAAGTTCCTAGAAAAGTTTCTTAATTAGGACTTTGGCCCAAAAATGACATTTCATGTATTGATATAAATTTCATTATGCAAAAAAATTTGTGGCAAAATATTACATAAAAAATGGTTTGTAACAATCACAGTAATTAAAACTTAGGGATCTTGAATTTCAGGATTTTGAGTCCAAATTCAGTCCAGTATATTTTTAATGTGCTCACCAAGACGGCCTGATTTCAAATGGTATTATATATTA
>CM042143.1:80518380-80535880 GCA_023376005.1 Doryteuthis pealeii | reverse complement strand
CTGTATATTAGATACCACCAATTTTCACTGTGATATTTACCCCCCGCCTATATTTAACACAATGAAACTTGCATAAAGGTTGATATTATTTTGGAATTTTTTTGTCCATTCGAAAGAAGAAACATTAAAAAAAACTCCTGATGATTTTTTTTTAATTTTTACTTTACGGAAATACTGAAAATTAGGAACAAAAAACAATGTTTACATTTTTGCACCGTTAAATCAATTGAAATTTAACGTAGCCAAAAACAAGTTATGACTAGAGGCTTTTTTTTTAATTCTATGAAAAATCACTTAATGGTCCGATTTTCACGAAAATTTCCATAATTACTCACCTTTTGATGTAAATATGTCTGAAATAGTTTTTTCCTAAAATATATTGAGGTAATTTTTTTTTAAGAGGTCTACCCACCCCATTTTATTTTATGAAATATGAAAAAATGAACCGACAAAAAACGATTTTTACTTTTTTTATATATAAAGATAACAGTCTAAATAATTATATCAGAAGATTTTTATAAATTTAAATGCGAGAATCTTTTAGTAAAAGAACCATGAATACAGAATTCTGCTAAAAAAATATCAATAAAGGAATTGACCCTGTTGTAAAAAAAAACGGACTGTTTTACTTATTTTTCAAGATAACGGTGAGTAATTTTTCCCCAATCGAAAATTTGATCTTTGAATTAATTGTTTTTCTTTGTAACAACTCTTTATGTTCGTTATTTATTTATTTTAAGTTCAAAAATATTTACGCTTCTTCCTTCAATATGGCCTAAACTAATCACGTGACGTATTTTGGTGGTACCTACTGTATATATATATATATATATATATATATATATATATATACACACACACACACACACACATACACTGTACCTAAATGTATGGTGCATACATTATTTTTATATAATAATGTTTATTGTTTTTTGGTTAAATGTATTTATTTGAAATGAATTTAACTTTGTGTGTGTGCGTGTGTATTGATTTTTTCTGGGGGGGGGGGGTTAAATTATCTGAGCGTATTTCAAAAGTATTATATTTCTATATCTGCGTGCGTATATGAATGATTAAAATCGATTTGAATTGTAAACATATTTCAATATATTCAATTTCATTCTCTGATGTGCGTGTAGTTAAGCACGTGTTGTTTGTTTTGTTTATTTTGTTTTTGTTTTTTTTATGTTTTGGTCTTCTTTTTTTTTTTATTGTGGTGTTTGGGGTGATGCAGTGTATTTTTTTGTATTTGCAACAAACGTATATCATCAACGTATGTTACATGAATTTTTAAAATCCATAACTTGCAATTGCAAAAAATTACTTTGTTTTCGACAGAAATCCATTTGTATTTGCTTTAAGGCTTCTGATAAAAAAAAAAAGAAGTGTTGGGTACATTTTCGAAGCTCCTGTTTTCAAAATGTTGAAAAAAAAATCTTTTTAAAAATTAGACCGGTGTGTTATATATGTGCTTTTTTAAAAACGCGTCTACGCTCGTGCACGTGTACGTGTGTGTTGTGTGTTTGTGTAACATTTGTCCCTCGCTACCTCCGTGTGTAAACCGATTTTTATTTATTTATTTTCAGTAATTTTCACCTTTTTCTTTTCTTTTTGATTTTGTTTATTTGTTTTGTTAATTTTTTTTTTTTTGTTGCAATATTACCTTTTCCTCTTTCCTTCCGCCTTTATTTCTGCTTCTTTCTCTCTCTCCTCTCTCTCGCTCGCTCTCTCTCTCTCTCTCTCTCTCTCTCTCTCTTATATATATATTTGTATGTGTGTGTGTGTGTGTGTGTGAGCGAAGGACGAGAAAGTAAGAAATATATATTTTCTACTTGAATAAAATTCCGGAAGATATACGAAGAAAAAAATGAATACAATCATATATATTATTATTATTCCCCCCCCCTCTCTCTCTCTCTCTCTCTCTCTCTCTCTCTATATATATATATATATATATATATATATATATATATATATATATATATTTTTTTCCTACATCTCCCTGACTTTTATTCTCGTAGAAAATTACCTCTCGGGTGAGGAGAGGACTTAAAAAGTCGCGTAAGTTTTGCTCTACGCTATAATGGATTAGTGATCACAAGGAATTACATGAACTGACAGCTTGCTGTTTAGCTTCACCGTCTCGGGGGTCCAGCTGCGAAACGCAAATTTTATTTTATACTTAGCATGTTGCGCGCAAATCAATCAAATTCAATGCCTCTTCTTGCGCTGCTCTCTCTACGCCATTGATCCTTCTTTTCTTTCTTTTTTCCTCTCTTCTTCTTCTTCAATCTACCCCCTACCCCCACCACTCCGACAGGCATCGACTCACCACTCAGTCACTCATGAATGAATACCGTAATTCTTGATGGGGCTTTTTTTTTGCATTTTCATATCTTTCTTCGTTTCTATTTATTTACGCTTTTTATCATCATCATCAATCATCGTCATCATCATTTTTCAGATCAGTAGTACTAGTAATTGATGTTTTTTTTTTACTGAGGTCCGAGTGACAACAAGTTTCCTTAATTCCCTGGGATTCTTCTAACCGATCTGATCAGTGCTGTGGTCTGGATTGTTTCAGTTCTTCTCGGATCTTCACCCCCCCCCAGGTTTCATCATCATTCATTATATCATACTCAAGTATGTTCCTCTTTTTTTTTTTTTTATCTTTGTCGGAATTTTTGTCTCTATCGACCACTTCTCTCATTCCTTCTTAACCTTGTTTATCTACTTGGGAATGTGGAGAACCCCTTCATTGCCATTACTCTCAGGTCCACTCAGAGTGGTAGTACATATTAGGGTACCATCTATGGGTCAAATAGATCTGTTTAAGATTTTCATATTCGATTGGACCATATACAAAACATCAGTTATGAAATTTACAATACACAAGACCATAAAAAAGAATCCTCGTCATTTATTTTGGCAGTTTTCATAAACTTTCGTATCTAAAAAAAAAATGTCAGCGGAGTGGCCTATTCTCGATATTAGCCGGACTGCGAGGGAGTCTATCTCCTTTTCGCTACCGCTAAACCAGAGAGATTGTTTTAGTTGAGATGTATGCTATACCTACAATCAGCTCCCAGATGCTTTACTACACATATCAGATTGACCAAACTGTGCTTGACCCTGGGTGGTAGTACCTGTTAGAGTCCCATCTATGGGTTAAATAGAAGAATAAGAGTTAAGAAAAAATTTTTTTAAATTGAGTTCAAAAAGAGAATTTTCAATACCCATCAAGAATGAATAAAACAAAATGTCTTCGACATAAAATTACCCAACAAGGGTTGACATGCCGTAAAATCCAACAAACCGACCAAACAAACAAACTGTGCTACTCATGCGCCGAGTTGGTAAGGACAGGTATCGAACCTGGAACCTTGCGATTCCTAGGAGGATGCTCTACCGATTGAGCTAACCAGCCCCTCGTATAACCGAACAAAATATACCAAATATTTTCTTAAAAGGTTTGGTAATCCGTTAGGTTCCCGTTATAACAGCCGTCCATAATAATATGTATGCTTCTCTTTAGGAAGGAGTGAAGAATTCTAATTAATATTTCATAGTTATTTCTGTTACATTGAGAATTTGAATGATCAAAACCTGACGTTCAGTGCGAATGCAGACACTGCCAAATTATCATTCAGAATTAAATTGTAACGGGAATCTCTTTACTCTTTAAGAGAACCTTTAAAAAAAAGTGTATTGCTCGACTAAAAACCTGCTATGATGTCTCGTATTTTCTGGAGATTTTTCACTGAACAATGCCCTGCTGTTTCAGTAGACTCTTTGAAATTGATATTTCCCTTCAAATTAAAACATTACATGAGAATAATCAACGTAACATAACGCGAAAATTTGCCACTCTCATAAAAAATATCCCTTATCAGTGTTGAAAATCATTAGCACCAATTTGATTATATTTGTCGCCTTGATGTGTGAATTGCACATACGTTATGCGTTAAAATACAGGACGGTATTTCTGTGTGCATAATTCTGCTTGAATAAAAACATAAATTGTTCCGTTTTTTAAACAAATTATGATGGATGCCGAAATGTGGATATTTTATACCAATGTGAAAAACGGAAGAGGTCATGGTGCAAGTCAAATGGAACACAACTAACACATTAAAAGCCGGGTTTAATTTAAAAATGTAATGTTTTGTATATGATGGGATTGGAAAGTACAGTGATACCTTGACTTACGAGTGACCCAACTTAGAAGTTTTCAGAGTTACAAACTGTCACTCGGTCGAATTTTTGCTTTGTGTTGTGAGTTGAAATTTAAGGTACGAGTGAGCTTCAGATACGCTTATGTTAATAACTTCACTAAAATATTAAAGTTTCCAAATTTATTACATCATTATTACACCAAAGAAAAATACTATTTATAAAAATAAACATTAAAATATATTACAGCACATAATTCATTACATTCTATTTTATTATGTTTTTATACAATACAGTGCTATTTTTCTTATTTAAAAACACATTTAAAAATTAGGGCTGTTTTTTTTTTGGGGGGGGGTGTCATTTTTGCGGGTGTGTATGAAATGGATTCATGGCATTTCAGTTTTATTTTAATGGGGGAAATTGAGTTACGAGTGGAACGATTTAAACTCGCAAGTCAAGGTACCACTGTATTTCTTTGATATGTGCTCATTCCACAGAACTAAATGATTGAACGGCTTCTGCTCCCAATTCGACCAATTTAAGATCAACAATCAATGAATAATGTCCGGAATTACTTTTTATGGCATATCAACCCTTTTCGGGTCACTTAATGCTGAATCAAGTCATTTTGATAAACAAAGGACTCAAGTTGCTTACAATGCCTGCTATTGCTTAAGTGGTCACTCAATTAAGTATTGAACAAGTTCACCGTTGCTTAACTTTGGTGATCTACCGGGAACCGGTGTTTTAAGCGTGACTTGTCTGCAATAAAGAGAAAGATCGTAATATTCCATCTGGATAACATTAGAACGTATGTTTCTTTTTCTGGGAATTTTTGAGATGAGGCTTGATAATTAGTATTATTTGGATTATCCGGACTATTGTCCTCATCTTCATTGTTATCTGTACAATGTTTCGACTGATGTGCTCTCCGACCTTCTTCTGGTATTTCTTGTCGGACTCGGGAACCTTTTTGTCGTAATCGGGAGCCATCACGGAACTTTGAACCTAACCCTTTATTCAGTCCACGGGGGTATCCTGTTTTCATTCCGCTAACCATAGCTGGGGTACAGGTATATGTTTCTTTGATAACCAGGTAAAAATGATTAAATCTTCTTGGCTATGAGAACAAAACAAGGAGGCGGTCGGGGAGCCCCCCTCCGATCAATCAGCTGGTCATATAAGCTCTAAGCACATATATGATTGTCCCAACTCTATTGCCCTTATGGCAACCCCAACCCTTTATTATCATGTATGTGCTAGAAGATGGTGGCTGAGGGTCTTTAGTGTCCTGGGTATGACGTTAAACTATATCTCATGGTGAAGTTCCAATTCTGGAGCTCTGAGGAGTGTGGAGTACCACTTCATTGCCATTACTCCCAGGTCCACTCTGACCCTGAGTGGTAATATTTGTGTTAACAATAAATGTATTTTTTTTAAATTGAGTTTTAAAATTTTTTCAGTAACCATCAAGAATGAATAAAACGATGTCTTCAGCATAAAATAACCCAACAAGTGTTGACATGCCGTAAAATCCAATCACCCCACAAAACAAGGAATATGTTGTTATTTACTGGGTAGATTGCCTTTCTGCCTGCTGGAAACAAGAAATATGTTAGTAAATAAAGGTCATATCAATTTTTTAAAGTTGTATTATTTAGATTTTTCTGACTGTTGTCCTAATCTTTATTGTTATACGCAAAACGTTTCGACCGATGTGTCTCTGCTGGCATTTTTCAGTTGTTTCTTGTCGAACCCGGGAACCTTCTTATCAAACTCGAATTTAGAGAAATTATTTTTTTTATTTTTTTTTTATTTGATAAGCCGAATTAACTTTTTGGCCAATTTCTTAATCATTTTTTTTTAAATTTAATTATCATGCATTTCAATCAGCCTATAAATATTAATCTGCACTTAGTCATTAAAAGGTCGCAGCAGCAGCAGCAGATCATATGAAAGAACATTTTTATTTGAAAGTAGCACCCACACATTTAACCTTTTTTTCATCCTCTTTTTGTTTCACCTTTTTTTTCTCTTTATCTCTTTATCTTCATATTTTCTTCTTTTTTACATTAATCTTCCTCTTTTTTCTTTTTTTGGGGGGACTTAATCTCTCTCGTGTTTGTGTGTGTGTGTGTGTGTGGGGGGTCTGTGTACTTCATTCCCATCTCATCACTTCTTCCTACTTCTCACCTTCCTTACATTTCTATCTTGTCCCCCCCCTCTCTCTCTCTCTCTCTCTCTCTCTCTCTCTCTCTCTCTCGCTCCGCTTACTATCTTTTCTTCTTCCTCTTAGTCTCTCTTTTTTTGTATCTTCCTTCTATTCTTTCTACATCTTGTCTCCCCCCCTCTCTCTCTCTCTCTCTCTCATGCATCTTGCTCCGCTTACTATCTTTTCTTCTTCCTCTTAGTCTCTTTTTTTTGTTTCTTCCTTTTTATTCTTTCTTTATCTTGTCCCCCCTCTCTCTCTCTCTCTCTCTCTCTCTCTCTCTCTCCTTCACCTTGTCCCACTTCTCTCTTTTCATTTTGTTCCACTTCCTCCTTTTTAAACTAGTCCTACTTTCCCTTTTTTCCCTCATTTTGCCTACTTTTCTCTGTTCATTTTGTTCCACTTCCCTCTTTAAAAAAGATTGTCCCAAATTCCCCCTTTTTTAAAAAATCTTGTCCCATTTTTTTCATTTGTCATTTTTTTAAATTATTTATTTTTGTATCTCTTCCCACTTTTCATCTTGTCCCTTACCTGCCCTTTCTTCTTGACCATCTTCCCCCTATTCTTTTCTTTCTTGTCTCTTCTTTCTCATTTTCCCCTAACCCACTTTTACCACCTCTTTACCGCTAAACACTGTGTTAGCCAATTCAAACGACTGCCAACGATAGTTACCGAACTAAATAACAAAGTACCATTAAATTTGTTTTCAATGGATTTTTCTTTTCCTTTTTGTTTTTTTTATTATCACTTTTACGTAAGATTATTGTTATGGACAATTTTTCATTCATTCCTCCACTACTAATGCAACATGCAACTCTAATCTATATCATCGGCAAACGTATAAGGGTTTAAGGTCAGTGAACGAG
The DNA here is from genome assembly GCA_023376005.1 of Doryteuthis pealeii. Classification (NCBI taxonomy): domain Eukaryota; kingdom Metazoa; phylum Mollusca; class Cephalopoda; order Myopsida; family Loliginidae; genus Doryteuthis; species Doryteuthis pealeii. Next base: position 80,528,629 of record CM042143.1, on the reverse strand, counting down.
GGTGAAGGATCCCATCATTATCTTCATCTCTGATAAACTTCATCTCTATCGTTATCAAACATTTTTTAAAGAAAAACATCAAGTGAAAAACAATAATAAAAATTCAAAAATTTATTGCCTTATTTTTATATTCTTATAGCATTTTTTTTTTTTTTTGCTTTTTTAAAATTCTTTGTTTTATTTTTTATTTTGTTTTTTTGTTTGGGGGGGGGCACATTTTCCTTCTTTTCCTTTTAATTTTAAGTAAATTTTATTTTCATATTTGCAACATTGAGGAAAACTTAACTTTTGAATATTTTTAGTCAGCATATGAACAAATCAGTTCTTCTCCACAATAATCACTTTATATTTTAAAATCTTTTGGCTATTACTCGCTTTCCCCAGGACAACGACCCCCTTGTCCGTCTCTATCTATCTCACACTCTGTTTCCCTCCCTTTATTTCCCTTCCTGATCTTTGAAGCAGGCTCATTGATAAAGTTACGTCATTCATTTCTATGGGTTTCATTTCATTAATGTTTCAATTTTATTTCAAAAAATGTCAAAAGAAAGGGAAAACATTTATTATAATAGGAAATAGTCGTTCAATAACTATTATTATTATTATTATTATTATTAGGTTTTCACACCTGCCGTGGCCGGTGGTTCACTGGAGGCTGAGTGACAGCAAGTCTCCTCAGGTCTCCCTTCAGAGTAACCCTTTGTATCAGTGTAGGTATACCCAATTTGTCGAAAAATTCGTGTTTTTACAAAACAAATTTAACTCCACCCCGTTTGAAAAAAAAATTACCAAAAATCATGGAATTATCCGATTTTAATGAAATTTTCAGTGTTGATTTATCAATGAATAAATTTTATAATGCATCAGTTATTTTATTTCAAAACTTTCTAATTTTTTCAGGTCATTTAACTTTTAACCCCCCCCTTATTTTTGGGGCGCAATATATCGGTGGGGTTATATGTGATTGATACTTTTTTCTGCATAAATAAAAAGACAAAAGCTCGAAGGTGTGAATAGAAAAAAAAAAACATTTTTTTTAATGAATCTGCTCGGGTAGTAAATAAGTACCGAAAATTGGAAAATAATATAAAAATAAAAGCTAAAAAAATAATTTTTGAAGATTGTTTTTTACTTATTTCGATAATTATTTAATTGGCTATTATCCTATAAAAGAAAAAATATACATCAATATTTGTTCCGGTTAAAAGGAGGGCACTAAATTTCCAATACAGTTTTCAACCAAAGAAATATGTGTGATTGATACTAAAGTTTTGTTTTTTTTAGAATCTAATAATATGACATTTTAAACTTAATATCATGCTGCTAATATTTTAAATGTATTTTATATATTAATTTATCATAGCAGAAATACCTAATTAAAGTTTTGAAATGAAATAACTGATGCATTATAAAATTCATTCATTGATAAATCAATACTGAAAATTTCATTAAAATCGAATAATTCCCTGATTTTTGGTAATTTTTTTTTCAATGTTAAATTTATTTTGTAAACACAGATTTATGCCATCTTTAAACAGCGTTTGGCTATACGCGATCGAAATTGACCGAAAAAATCGTTTTAAATGTATTAGAAATAAATTACATGTGTAATATTATTTTGCTTTTTTTACTGATGCTCATTATGTTACTACTTTTCGACTTAGACAAAAATTTGACCTTAAATAATCGATTTAATTAATTTTAATTCGTTTTTAAAATGAAAAGCAGCCAAATTTGTGGGTATACCTATATTAGTGCATAGCCTTATTAATTACAATCTCTTATGGGACATAAGCATCTAATGGTTCCAATTCTGGAGCTCTGGGGAATGTGGAGTACCCCTTCATCGTCATTACTCCCAGATTTATTCTGACCCGGAGTACCAGTTAGGTTCTTATCTATGGGTTGAATAGAAAAAAATGAGTTTTAAAAAATTGTCTAAAAAATTGAGTTTAAATAAATAAAACAATTGAATACTCATCAAGAATGAATGAAACAAAACATCTTTGGCATAAAATAACCCAACAAGGGTTGACATGTTGTAAAATCTAACCAATTAACCAATATAAGCATCATTAGATTAAATTAAAATAGTTTTTATTGAACTGCATTTTTCTTTGTTTATATAGCTTTTTGTTTTGTTTGTTTTTTTTGTTTTGTTTTTTGTTTGTTTGTTTGTTTTTTTGCTTGCATGTATTCTTGCCTCTTTTTTTTTTTTTTAACACTAAAATGATTAAACCTTTATCTTATTTAACCCCCAGACGACATGATCCCTTCAATGCTTACCTGCTACCCTAACATTTAATCAGAATTCCAGACTGAATAGTTAGGACATTGTGTATGAGCAGGTGTGAATAGAGAATGAAAATTTCCGGCTAAAATATCCAGAAATTAAACAAAAATGCTGCAGATGGTGGTGATCCATTGGACATAATTTAAGTTCTTCACCCTGAAAATTTTGGAAGATTATCAACTTGATTACCAGTGGTGGACCTACATTTTGGGGGGCCCTACATTTTGGGGGACCCTGAAACTTGAACTCTTATTGGAAGGTTCGCATCTTTAATAAACTTTTTATTTTCATTTTAACTATTATTTTATATTGAATTATATTATTATTTTCTAAAGGCCCTTTCTCATACAGTAGACCCAAACTTTTTAAGCAATGTGAAGTAAAGTCACCTCTGGGGCCCCTCCAGGATTAAGGTCCCTGAAACTTAAGTTTCATTATTTTCCTTGTAGATCTGCCCCTGTTGATTACCAAATATGTTTAGACAAGCAAAAATAGAATTATAAACAAAATTTTCTTAAACATTTTTTTTTTTTTAATAATTGATATTTTTTAATGTTTCATGTACCACTTGTTTTAGTCAGGATAGTTTGTTTCGCCTGTATAAAAATTTGTTATCATTTTTTTTTGTAATATTTGTGGTCATTATAATATTACAGTCTCTTTAGACTAGTTACATGGAATTCTAAATGAAAATTTATCAAACTTAATAAAATTATTTTCAATATTTATCTGAATTTTTGAGATGAGGCTTGATAATTTGGATTATTTGGACTATTGACCTCATCTTTATTGGGCACATAGAGTAGTGGATATAGGCATTGAGTTAATACAGTTCTAAGTGACAATTATCTCTAGGTGTAGATTCAATCCTGGTTCAGGGCGACAGTAATAGAGAATAATAATTAACACAGCTTAACACCTGTACCCCAGCTATGGTTAGCGGAATGAGAACAGGATACCCCGTGGAGTGAATAAAGGGTTGAGTTCAAAGTTCTGTGATGGCTCCCGATTATGACAAGAACGTTCCTGACTTTGAGAAGTCTCCTGAGTTCGACAAGAAATACCTGAAGAAGGCTGGAGGGCACATTGGCCGAAATGTTGTACAAATAACAATAAAGATGAGGACAATAGTCTGAATAATCCAAATAATCCAAATAATTATATTTATTTATTCAAAAGTGTTTCATAAGGATTCAGGCCATTTTTTGTAATAAATAGCTTGTATGATTGTATATGTCTTTGTTGTACAAATGATCTAGAGCAGGGATCACCAAACTTTTTTTTTTGCTGGGCCGGATAATTGAAAAAATAACGAGTGAGAGCCACATTATTATTGTATTCAATACTTGTAAAACAAAATTTATCTTTTCATGTTATATTCATGGATGGATGATGTAAGATACACAATAAAAATTTAACCAACATATTTATTTTCAAAACATTATTAAAAACATTACAAATTCAAGTACAGTTGGCGAGCCTAATAAAATGCCTTTGCTGGCCAGATCCGGCCCCCAGGATTGTTGAACCACTGATCTAGAGTGTAAATAAAATTTCAATCTCTTGATTTCTTGTTTGTTACTCATAAATACAGTTCAATATTTTATATAAATAAAGCAAATTGTAATTTAATTTGATTTTTAATTATTTTTTTTTAAATTTTACTGAATGTAATTTTTGGTAATGCAAAATATGCAATTTTTTTATGCACAAAAACATTGTTTTAAATTAAAAAAAGAACAAATGTTTATAAACAGCTGTTAATGTTTCAAAAGAATTGTTAATATTCTTTATAAAACTGCAAGTATTTAAGTTTTAATATAATAAAATATCATAATTAGAAAGGCTAATGAAACTGAATAAGAATGCAAAGATTTGGAACAGAGGAGGTATGATTGAAAAATAGAACAACTTTGAAACTAATTCTTCCGTCATTTTCCATTACTTTTCCTAATTTAACTATTTAGTTAAAATAGGAAGTAAAGAATAATATTACAGTTATTTCTTTTTGTTAATGATTTCTTTTAAGATTTATTGAAGAGATTTTTGTCATATTCAATAAGATAATACCAAACAATTAAATCAATAATACTAAGCATTTATTTATTAAAATCAAATTTTTAAGATCATGCAAATTTGCGTTCCATTCACAGTGTAAACCGCTATTTTGTTGTATATATAAATACAATTGCATGTTGTTAGTATGTAGATATGGTCAACAGTCTAAAAAAAAATCATGGAGAATGTGATGTAAATAACTAAAGAATTGTGACTTGAGTAGTGATTTAGTTTCGGTTACAGACAGCATTATAATAAGATGTTGCATTTTACTATGACACGGTTTTGTACAATTATACAAAGAGACTTGATTGTATATTAGCATTTTAATCCTTATGTTATACAAATAACTTTCATCCCAAGTTTATTTTTCAATTAAAATGAATATGTAATTGAATTCAACAGTATTGACCAAAAAAAATCAGATAGGGAAAAAACTGAACTATTTTTCAATATTGATATATCAACACAAATTTTAATGAAATTTCAATGGCTATGTATGTCTAATACATAGGAAGTGATTATTTTCCTTGATTATTGTTGTCAAAGTACCCTTAGTTGTAACGAAAAGTCATAATTTTCTAAAAAAGAAAATCTCTCTGTAGGAGATGTAGTCAGGACTTGCTAATTTGGGATTAGTCATTTGCTAATGACTAGTAAAGAGTTGTCAAAGTTTGAAAAATGTCAAAATAATCACTTCTTATATGTGCCTAACCCATTGAAATTTCATTAAAATTTGTGGCATTTTTGTTCAATACTTTAATATAAAGAAAAACAACTATAAGATATATTATACTTTTTATACGTAAAATGCACTTTAACCCCCCTTCACATACACACACATTCACTCACCCCTACTCCACTCTTACCCACTATAAAGATGTTTCATAATTTTCCACAATCTTACATACCAAAAGTTAGTCACCTTGCAGAGTGTAATGGTTAATAAGCTAGACTAGCAAACCATTTCTAGTGAGTCTCAGTGGGTGCTGGCCTTGTGCCACATCTAAGCAAAGCTTAGCTCTTTGCCTACCAAATTTGCCCCATGGCTGTACCAAATTTTTTCAATGTACAATAGGATATTTCAAAGTTCACTATCTATTCTCCTCGGAACTCATTCTATTCAAATAAAGTCCTATTAATTATTATTGTAATCTGAGTCCTTCTGCTCAATTATAAGGAACCAACCATCAGTTTTTGTACTTTGCTTGGATGTGGTGTGAGAGCTACTGTGAGTGGTTCAACATAGGCAAAGGGTAAATAACATACTAAAAGTTACAAGTGTCAATCACCTTCCATAATGTTAGGCTACTTATTATATAAAACTAATTTATTTAATTTATAATCATCTACAAAGCATATAACAATTGTGAAAAAAGTTCTGTTTTATAACTTTAGTAAATATTATGGGTCAGTTTAGGGATTGTTCCTTGCTGCTGATATTATGTAACATAGTACAACCTGTCGCATGTTATTTAGAGAGGAGATGGACACCTTGAAATAACCTCTATTATCCTGAGAGATGCCACAAAGGGAAATACTTGGCATAACACTCTGATGAGCTAATAGGTTTTAAAAACTAACAAATTTTAACCCTTTGAACCTGATCGGATAGTATTTGTGCCACTAAGTAGAAGTACAGAAACCCCGGCATCCAGAATTTCAGTCATGGATTCCCCATTTCTACATCACTATTACCAATAAAATGTGTGTCCTGGGTGTGACGTTAAACTCCATCTAATGATGAAGTTCTAATTTGGAGCTTTGGGAGTATAGAGTACCCCTTCATCGCCATTACTCCCAGTTCCACTCTGAGCTGGAATGGTAGAAGCTGTTAGGGTCCCATATATGGGTTAAATATGAAAAAAAATGAGTTTAGAATTTTTTTTTTTAAATTGAGTTTGAAAAAAAAATTTTTGGATACTCATTAAGAATGAATAAAAAAACATCTTTGGCATATAATAATTCAAATGATTAAATATGAAAAAAATGAGTTTAACATTTTTTTTAAAAATTGAGTTTGAAAAAAAAAGAAATTGAATACTCATTAAGAATGAATAAAAAACATCTTAATTCAACAAGGGTTGAATGCCATAAGGTCCAACCATATTATTCATTCATTCATATTGATGACTTGTGTCCTTATCTTGATTGCCATTACATTTTGCCTATTTTAGGTGTTTGTCATAATTGATAACAATCTAGTTTGGGGGGATTGAAGAAAGGGTTAAGTTCAAAATTTCTGAAGGTCAAAGAGTACAGGTAAAAACAAATCTTAAACCAAAAGTGTGTGTTCTCGATGATTCCCTTATGTCGCACTCAAATTAAAAACATATTTCTCTACAAAACTTAACTCTAAGTGTCCAATTGTGCCTTTTTTTTTCCTAAGCAAAATTTGTGACTTTTTTTCTGGCCACAGAGTACAACAACCAAAATGTTGTGACTATAATAATAGATTTTATATCATCCTTTTCAGTTTGCAAACGCTTATCACCTCAGACATAATGGCCTATCATTCTTTTAAATGTAAAAGAATGTTCAAAATGATATAGTAGCCTATTTATAACTTAGGTATAGACACAAGAAAAAAACAAAAAACAAAAAAACAAATGAAGTAATAGAATGATAATATAGATTTGTTATCTATATAGAAATAGTTGAAAAATATGGTTTACTTTAAATCTGATAATGAGTGTCTTACACTCCTTGCTAATCACAGATTAACAGCTCTTTCTCTCTTTTATTATATAAAGAGATTTTATAAAGAAAAAGAAAAAGTTACTGGCAACTTTGATAGTTAATATAGATTTTTCTCAAAACTTGTGTCATGTTGAGTTTTTTTGTTTTTTTTCTTTCTTACTCAGTATCATGTGATGCAGCCATACAGTAGTACTGATATGTTAAAATACTGCAAATTTTTGACAGTAATAACAACTCAGACGCTAAAATAATCTCCTTGGTCTAGTGCTAGAGAAAAGGGGATAGACTCCCTCGCTGCATGGCTGATACCGACATTAGGCCGCCCCGACGACGACTATATGTGATATCTAAAACACACTGTATTATTATTGTATGATCCAGTATGTATAAATACAGTGAATCTTTAAATCACTACAGAGAGCTCAATGGATAATAATCCTTATAGATTATATACAAAGCAATATTTATCTATGAAAGGAAGGAAAAACTCAACACCGTTATTCCATAATAAATTTATTTCGGCCTTTGATTCATCAGATGGGTAATCATCAATGATGATTTTTCAATATTGATATATTGACACAAAATTTTAATGAAACTTCAATGGTTATGTATGTCTAATACATAGGAAGTGATTATTTTCCTTGATTATTGTTGTCAAAGTACCCTTAGTTGTAATGAAAAGTCATAATTTTCTAAAAAAGAAAATCTCTCTGTAGGAGACGTAAGTCAGGACTTGCTAATTTGGGATTAGTCATTTGCTAATGACTAGTAAAGAGTTGTCAATGATGATTACCCATCTGATGAGACTGGATTTTGGGGAGCTTTGTTAAATCAACTTAGATTTAGAAAGGCCCCAATTTCGGTCGAAATAAATTCATTATGGAATTTCGGTCTGTTTATCAAAATGTATTCGGATTTACGTTATTATTATTATTAAAATAATCAGATGGAGTTGAAATTATTATCATCATCATTTCAACTCCATCTGATTATTTTAATAATAATAATAATAACGTAAATCCGTATACATTTTGATAAACAGACCGAAACACGTGTAAGTGATATCGATTAAAAGTGATATCGATAAAATTCATTTTTGTCCATCTACATTTCTTTTCTTTACTCATTTTTTCCTCATATTGCCGGATTCATTTCCCATTCTTACATATATATATATATATATATATAATATATAATAACGAAGTGTGCAGAAATTTTAAGGAAACATGAAAAATATCTTTGTGACACTTCTGTTATATCCTAGATTGAACAGTACCAAACAAAGAGCAGGTGTGTTTGGTCATGAACTTGTCATAAACTGTTCCTTACCAAGTAAGAGACATTGTTTCTCTAATGAGATTTTTCTTCTTTTTTTTTTTAATATATTTTTTTCTATTTATCTATTTTTCTTTTTGGCTTTTACAGAAACTTATCGACAACAAAGATTTAGTGCAAAAATAATAAAATAGATTTAATACAATGTGATAAAAAATAAAGTCATTTTTATTAAAAAGAAAAAAAAGACATTTTCTTATTCTTGTTTTGATTTTGATTTATTTTGTCCTCAATCAATTATCTTTACTTATTTATTTTCTTATTTTTTGGTGAATTTTTGTTGCAATTTTCTCACTTATGTTGGATTTCACAACTATTGTTTTTTCTTATCTGTAGTTTGACTTTCCACGGTTTTGGTTAACCACAGTCAAACACAGAAATAAATGAACAATTCATAAGTTTTATTTGATAATGATCCCAAAATGCATGAATAATGATACTGACAATTTGGGTATAATAAAAGGGGGGGTGACACCCCCTTTTTGTTGAGGGGTCTTACCAATGCCCTCTAAGATATCTTATCTAGTTGTATCTTAGAGGGCATTGGTCTTACCCCTCTAAGCCCTGCTGACAGGGTGAACAAAAAAATTAAAGTACAGATTGCTTGGTACATTATAAGACATTAAAAGTTCTTATGAAATCGAAATTTAAGGCTTTTGTCCAAGTGGTTATTTTGAATTTATTTTAAATTCAAAATAAGGAGTCTTTCTTTATTTATTTATTTTTTTTTTTTTTAGTTTGTAAACGTTTTTTAAAAACAGCCAAATTGCAAATGAGGTTGATTCGTACTGAGTGTTCAATATTGTGGCTGTTGGATTAAATAGAGTTTTGTAAGAATTTACAAATAAATTCCTTTTCTAATAACTTTCTTTAAGTGAAAAAAAGTCTTCATTTTAAAGAAAGAAAAGAAAAAGAATTTATGAAGAGGTGAGAACAAATCTATCAGTCATATCTTATTATAATGGAGATTCTGAGTCTGTAACCAAAACTACGTTGCCACCGATATCACAATTCCCTTAGTTGTTGTTTAGATTATTGGTCTTAAGAGATGCAAACTAATGGAACAGAACCAATTAACTAAATTTATATTCCAGGTTAAAACTTCATATGAAATTGTCAAATTAATGCTTTTGGAGAAAGGCATGGCTCAAACTCTCCCTATATTCTTTCCAATTGTCAATGTTATCACACATCCCAATGGAGGAAAGAGTTGACAAGAAAATGACTTTTCCATAATTATCTTACCTGCCACAGTAATAACTGATTGTCGGACTTGACAGGTGATTAGTATGAATAATTAGGGAAGATATTACTCCTTTAAGGACCTACATTGACCAACTCTGTGAGGATGCTGAATGCTGCGTGGAGGACCTCCCTGGGACAATGAGTGATAGAGAGGGTTGGCGAGAGATTGTCATGGATATCCGTGCTAATTGCAGGACATGATGATGTTGATGATGATGATGATTTGTATCACATTAAAAAAATTGTGCTTACAATTCTTTAACTTGAAAATATAAGTAAGAATTTGGCCCTAGATTTCTTAATTGATCATTACTTTGCTAATAATTATATATATATATATATATATATATATATATATATATATATATATATAACTCTCTTTTAGCGATTTTAGGACTGTTGAATGTTTAGGCCTTAGCTTTTACTTCTCTTAAATTTTACTATAAATAGAATATTTGGTCTGTTTATTGTGATCATTACATTCTATACCGCACAAAGAATGTTTCCATGTATATATATATATATATATATATATAATATATATATATATATATATATATATATGTGTGTGTGTGTGTATAAATGAAAAAACCTTTAAGTTATCAAATTATAAAT
>CM042143.1:80483380-80513380 GCA_023376005.1 Doryteuthis pealeii | reverse complement strand
CTCAGTTGCTTTTAAATTCAGTCCAATCCGTCTTATGTTGCTGTTATAATTGCATTTCTGTCACTTTAATTCGCTTATGACCAGATTTTACAAGCACACAAACTGAATGATCAACGTGTACATGTCGGGGCAGTACCTCAAATTGAAGATCTATTGACAACTTTAGGGTATAAATAATTTCTTTAAACGGTACTTCTGTAGAATTATTAACACTTAGAAATTGTGTAGATATATACATATTTACCAATCCCTCCGCGCGAATAAAATGTGACACATGGTCAATTTCTTAGGCGGTGTTTAAATTCTGAGTTATTCTTCTCTTAGACTGGTTGCCTCGCCAAGGTTAAAGAGCCGAGTATGCCCTACTATTTGCCCACAGTTACAGGGAGAATAGATGCATACCTTTCCCAAGGTATTAGCGCTATATGAAATGCAATCGGCCTCGTCCAGGATTTGAATTTGTCTCGCTGTGTCCATTTACTACGATGATAACCATTACTCAACGCGCCTCCAATTTTGTAAATATATGTAAAAAAAAAATTTAAATAGAATAAAATAAAAAGAAATCAAATTATTAACTATCATATTAATTAACTATCATATTATTAACTATCATATTAATTAACTGTTAAATTAATTATCATAGGATTATTTCTATGAAATGGAAAAAAATACTTTAAAAAGTGTCTAAGAAAGTGGACGATTCCATAGAAGCAACACACTTAAAAACCAATTAAAGACTAACTTTTAAAGCTACAGTCCCATTGATATTCATTGACTAATTATAGCTTAGTATGATACCAAGCCCCAATAGAGGTGTACTTAATTAGGATCAGAATCACAACATTAACTTGCTAACACTATACCATGGCGACATGTGATACTTATTTATTTATATGTTCAATAAATTATGTGAGGTTTGCGTGTGTATATCAGAGTATCAAATCCAGTAAGACCAAGTGGAGAAATGTTGTTTACATATATATAGTCATTGGCTAATAATACATTACATGTTTAACCCTTTTAGGACAAGTAGCGGTGTAGCCAGCAGATAAGTCACATTTAAATTTTGGGAGGTGCACAAATACAACTGAAATGCTTATATATATATATATATATATATATATATATATATATATATATATTAAAGAAAAGACATATAGAATTATATTTACACATAATTGTATATACAAGCATATATACAAATTATATATCCATGCATGTAGAAGTGATTTCACATATATGTTTATAGACATATGTAAAGACAATTGTGTCACATTCACCAGGTTTCATATACTCATGTATGAGTGTACACACACATACGCACACACACACACACATATATATATATATATATATATATATATATATATATGCTCACAGGTATACATACATACGTATATATATGCACATACATATACATGCGTATACATATATGATATATATATATATATGTGTGTGTGTGTGTGTGTGTGTAAAACTTCAGAAAAAGAGAGACTAGACCAACATTCACAGCTATACATAAGCATTGATTCTTCTTCTTCTTCTTCTTCTCTCTCTCTCTCTCTCTCTCTCTCTCTCTCTCTCTCTCTCTCTCTCTCTCTCTCTCTCTCTCTCTCTCTCTCTCTCTCACACACACACACACACACACATATATATATCACTGTTGCACCTGTGTACTTGTCCACCCCCATATTTCCTGTCTGTTCAAATAATCATCTGTCTTCATCAGTCATTCACTCAGTCAGTAATTCTTTCGATTCATTGCAGATGGAAATGTGATTTAAACAAATTTTCTAAGAACTAAAAACATGTTGCACTAAAATAAAATAAAAAACGATGGCATATTTACACATGATAATCCTTAGGGCACCTGCTATTGAGTCAAGATAATTTCACTGGACATTGACAGTGTTTTAAGTTCTCTACTCACTAGCTGCTCTATTATTGTTACTCTGTGTCAGACTAAAAAGTTAAATATCTAAAGGGATCTAAAGTAGTGCTTGTCTCAAGGACCATTTATCGTGGGTTTGATCTTCACTTTGTTTTTGTTTTCTCGCGGTAGGGGGGGGGGGTCCTTGTATCAGACACAAGATAAAGTGTTCACCTCATGTGGTGCAATGGTTAGTAAGCTAGATTTGCAGACCTATTGGTAGTGAGTTTGATTCTCATTGGGCGCCCTATACTTCTGGCCTTGTGCCACATCTAAGCTAAGTTTAGTAAATAACTATAGAATAATGGGTTGCTATGGTCACAATTGGGTTGACAGAAATTCAATACAAACTTATAAGAAACATAATTAACAATAAAATATGACGAAAGAAAATATTATTCATCTAGAAATGAAATCAGCTATTATATCTCTCAAGACATTGCTAATGAGTTTGATGTACAATAAGCTCTCCATTATTATGACCTTTTGTCAGACTAGGTAAGCACCTCAACCTTCAGGCTGGGATTACAGTGTATTATCAGTTCATCTCCCTCAGCTATGATCTTGTGTTCAGGCAGGATGTGGCAAAAAGGTGGCCCTGATCCTGGAGATTCCAACTCTGCAGCAGTACCACCCCATTATACACAAAGAAGGTTTAGAGTAGTCTGACATTTTCATTATACTGGTTTTAAAGACCAGCCAATTTTTGCCCTTGCCTACGAATATGCACATGAGCACTGTACTCGCTAGGCTACACAGCAGTTTATTATTAATTTTTTTAAAAAGAAAAAAAAAGGACATGGTGTAAAAAAAAGGAAAAAAACTGTACAATAATATGTGTCAGAATAAGCAATCTTCACATCACACTTGCACTTTTTAAAAATAAATATTTTTTTAAATTCTATCTATTTAGCCCATAGATGGAACCCAAACGGTTATTTCCATTCCGGGTCCGAGTGAACCGGGGAGTAATGAAAGGGTACTCCACACTCCCCAAAGATCCAAATTGTAACTTCACCATTAGATGCAATCTAACGTCATACCCAGGACATGAAGACCCTTAGCCACCGCCATCTAGCACATATATGATAAAAAGGTTGGGGTTTGCCATAAGAGCAATAGGGTTAGGTGCTAGGACTTAATGTGACTAGCCAATTGATCGGAGTGGGTCTCTCCAATCCCTGTCTGGCCTAAGTAAGGGCCAAAATGAAGTGTTGCATGTCATGGGAAGCTCAGCCACCAAGAATCTGTTCTTAAGCATCACAAGTCACCACCCATGGCCAACAGGTGACCCCATAGGGGGGGGGCTGATTTTAAACTTTTGCAGAGGTGCAGTCAGTGTATTCTTCTGCCCCAGCTGACAGCTGAGTGGGTTCATACCTTTCTCAAGGTATTAGTCTGAAAGTGAACAATAGTGCAACTGGAGTTTTTAATTCACTTACTATGATGTTGCAGTCCAACATGTTAACCACTACATTATGAGGATTCCCCTATGAGTATTGTTGAAAATCTGTATAATTCCATCTATTGATGACTTGAAAATATATAGATATTTTGTTTTTAACTCTTTTGGTGTGAACAGCAACTTAAGTCACTCAAATATATTTAATGTGTGAGAGCAAGCTGCAACTTTTTCCACATTACTTTAAAAAATTGGATCTTGTGTTTCCTCTGAAACTGCCTTTAGTTCAATATACCCTGGCATGTCAACCCTTGTTGGGTTATTTTATACTGAAGACATTTTGTTTTTTTCATTCTTCTTGGGTATTCAAATTTTTTTTAAACTTCTTTTTTCTTTTCTTTTTGAACCATAGATGGGACACTAACAGGTACTACTACTCGGGTCAGAGTGGACCTAGGAGTAATGGCAATGAAGGGGTACTCTATACTCCCCAGAGCTCTAGAATTGGACCATTACCACTAGATGCAATTTAACGTCATACTAAGAACACTAGAACATTTTAATGTGCTAACAAAAATCTTGCTATGATATGCCATTTTTGTTGTATTACGGTAATGTGCATACAAAAATCATTATAATACATATATGTAGTTTTCCCACTAAAGTTAAGATGAATTTGTAAGTGTATATAATGTCAAAGTAAGTCTTGCACTAGAAAAAAAAACATGGCTATGATTACATCATAACCAAAAGTTTAAACATCAAAAAGAAAAATATTGGGTGTGTCTTCTAAAATTTGAGGATACTTGGCATATCTTGAGGAAATTAATGTAATAAATTTTTGTCTGGAAATTTGAGATTTTTATACTCAGTGATTTTTGTTGATTCTTTCCCAAGATATTGGCCAGAATTTGCCTTTTAAATCACGGCAAAAACAGCACATTGTTGTGAGATATTTATTAAGGCAGTATTGTTAAAATGCTCTGATTTAGAGAATAAAACAATATCCAGTACAATTGGCAATTTAATAATAATAGTATAGCATTAAAGAGAGACGGTTAGCACTCCCCTTGACAAGGACAGAAAAAGATCATTTGATCTTCATAACACATATGGGCATTTACTTCCTACTTTGCAAACCAATTTTTATAGGGCCGGTTTATCTCAGTTGGTAGAGTGTTCGGCTGGGAACTGCAAGGTTCCTGGTTCGATACCGGCCCTCACCAACTCAGCAAATAAGTAGCACAAGGATCTGTGTGGTAAAGTCAGGAGCTGATGGTGGGTGTGGCGCTCCGCCTCAGACACTAAAAACAGTCTCCTTGGTCTAGCACTAGTGAAAAGGGATAGACTCCCTCGCTGTCTGGCTGATACCGACTTTAGTCACTCCACTGACTTTAACTTTTTTTTTACTAATTACAAATAAACAAAAACTTTCATATAAGAAAGAAAATTAAAAAAATATCATGCAATTTGGTAAGAAATGACATTAGTGGAATTGAAACCATAAAATTTAATTAAAAAAATTGAAAAATACAAGAAAACTTATGGATGCCAACAGACACAGTAATTCTACCATAAAGTTGATCCCAGGGGGCCATCCCCGCAGTCAACACCTGCACCCTCGAGGCCTGAGGTGCCCCCCTTGAGGCTAATGCCGATGGGATTAACGTATCTTTTGTACCCATCTCCCATGAGCTTCATTTCGTGGGTGGTCCCACATTAATAAGAACTTATTCTTAACCTGTACATGTGGGGTACATAGTAAATATACCATAAAGTAGACATTCACCTATTCCCATTTGCCATGGGGTAGGATGTGACACAGGGTCACAAGTATGGAGCATCCAGTGAGGATCAGACTTGCTATTAATGTTGTTATGGATCTGCAAGACTAGCTTGCTCTACCTATTACACCATGATGAGATGCCATTGGGCACAGGTAAGTTGTGACACAAAGTCACAAGTATGGGTCATCCAGTGAGGATCAAACTTGCTAATAAGTAGTAATGGATCTACGAGACTAGCTTGTTAACCATTACACCATGATGGGAATGGTCAATTCTAACATAAAGTACTCATTAAAATTGAATGAGTATTATTTGTATTATTCGGACTATTTTCCTCATCTTCATTGTTATCTGTACAATGTTTCAGCCAATGTGTCCTCCAGCCTTCTTCAGGTATTTCTCGTCGGACTCAGGAACCTTCTTGGACTCAGAAACCATCTTGGACTCGGTAACCTTCTTTTCAAACTTTCGAGTCCGAGAAAGTTCCTGAGTCTGACGAGAAATACCTGAAGAAGGCCGGAAGGCACATCGACCAAAACATTGTACAGATAACAATGAAAATAAGAACAATAGTCCGAATAATACAAATAATACTAATCATTAAGCCTCATCTAAAAAATTCAGAGAAATAAAATTGAATGAGTCAACAACATATGCTTCAACATTGACACAGAGGTCACAGAATACATTATAAGCAAAAAAAAATAAGGAAAAAAAAAAAAAACTTTACACCAGATACAATCAAGTGACTAAAGTATTTAAAAAAGACAAAAAACAATTATTATTGATCAGATATCAAAAACAAATTTATCATTCTTAAAATAAATTTTATTGTAACATAAATACCACTGCAAATTTATGTTAAGTGGTGGACTCCATGATAAAATATGATAGCAGTTACAGATCCTCTAAATCCCCCCAAATCTGTGTTTTTCTAGGATTGAATAGAATAGGTTTTTGAAGATAACATGTTGCTTACATATTCAACAATGTATACTCACATACACATATTATAAATTCAAATAATTAATTGATTGATTTTAATGACATATTAACCCATCAGGGTTATTCTATACCTAGAGGTTAGGGAATTGCATTCATTGTATGCTCATATTTACATTTTTTGTGTTGTTGGTTCTGAAGAGGTTTTCTTTTGTTGCACACTGTCCTATTGGATACAAATAACAGGAACTACCACTCCAGGTGAAACTGGGAGTAATGGCAATCAAGAGGTGCTTCACATTCTTCAAAGCTCCAGAAGTGGAGCCTCGCCATTAAATACCAACAGAGCAAAATAACTTCAAAGTTAAACAGACAAATGTCTTAAAGATTGAGAATAGAATTATCTATGCATTTACATTGGTGTTCATTATAAATTCACTACAAAAGTGGAATATCCTGGATATGACTTTAAACTGAATCTAAAGAGGAAATTCCAATTTTGAAGCTCTGGGGAGTGTGGAGTACTCCTTCATCGCCATTACTCCCAGATCCACTCTGATCCGGACTGATAGTACCTGTTAGGGTCTCATCTATGGGTCAAATAGAAAAATGAGTTTAAAAAATTGTTGGAAAAAAATTTTTAAGGCCCATCAAGAATGAATAAAATAAAATGTCTTCAACATAAAGTAACCCAATAAGGGCTGACATGCTGTAAAATCTCAACCAACCAATCAACCAACCAACCAACCAACCAATCAACCAACCAGCTAGGTCTATCTTGACCTGGTGTTTCAGAAAAATTGATATCATTTTTTAATCTAATAACTTGACTAATTCTCATTCTAATGATCTCAAATTTTAACACTATGTGTAGAAACAAGTCAAAATTCTATGTTTGACATTTAAACTCCTTTTCTTTTCCAGTGAATGGCATTTCTATACCTGAAAAGAGAAAAACATAAAATCTTAAACATAGAATTTTAGTTGTTTCTACATTGGTCATGTTATTATATTATGAAAATATATCAAATTTTCTGAAACACCCTGTATATTGGTATAGAATTCAGTACTGTGGAATCAGAACAAAAATACCCTTAACTCTGACTCCTCTATTTTTGGCACTTCTGACTCCTCTTTATGTAATTAAGAGATTAAAATTCATAATAAATATAAAAGCATAATTTTTTATAATTTATTTATATGGAGTGTGCACTGTATAACTTAACAGACTAAACTAGGACCATATAAAGTGTAAATTCAACTGGACTAGGAGTATAGTTTTACTCAGGCTCTAGTGACTCCTTAATTGCTTCCGACTCCATGTCTCCACTCTACAGCACTGGCAGAATTAAAGAAGTAAGAGGGCAGTCAAAAATATTATATTGTTATTGACTTCCCTCTTACTTCTGCCCCACCTCAACATAATTACACTACTATTGGTCAGTGACAAGCTTAGCTGAAATAAAGTTAACCTTTCTTTTTTTTTTCTGTCTCCCTATTTATTCCCTACCCTGCCATATAAAAGTATCTCTTGAAACTTGTAGTACTTCAAAAACTATTTTTAGTTGAAATCTGTACACAAGAATTACACTTAAAAATGTACATTCACTTGGTTATCTTTTTTTTTTTTTTTTTTTCTTAATTCCTAACTATTATAAACTAGTTGAAGTACCTATTTAATGTAGACCTGGATTGAAGATTATTTTTAAATTTAAGTGACACTTAAAAGAGTCATCAATTTTTTGTCTCTACGTCCTGTTGGTGAGGCTTATAATATGCTAACTATATCCCTGCATAGGTGTAAGATCCCCTCCGCTTCCCAAAATGGCATCTCCTGGGTAGGATACTAAACTGCATCTGATGGTGACACTTCAGTTCTAGAGATTTGGGGAGTGTGGAGTCCCCCTTCATTGCCATTAATCTCAGGTCCACTGACCCAAAATGGTAGTACCTGTTATGATCCCATCTATGGGTTAAATAGATCTGTTTAAAAAATTATTCATATTCAATTGGACCATGTGCAAAAAAAAAACTCTTAAGAAACAACTACACAAAAAATGTGAATATGAACATTAAATGAACACAATTCCTTAACCTCTAGGCATAAGATACCCCTAAACAGTTTGATATACCATTAAAATCAATCATTCAATTCTTTGTCTCGATTAAGCAATAATTTTATACTAGCAGGACCTGTGGATATACCATAGTATGATAATTTAATTATTACAATGTTTGATGTTTACTTAAGAGCTATTCCAAAATAGTTCAATATGTAAAAAAGTATAATAATCTTGATTTAACTCTAAACACTTTTTCTTTCTTTTCTTCTTTTCATTATGTTCAATTGAAAGAGATTAGTGCTATCCCCACCTCTCTCTATCTTTCTCCTTCTTTCTTTCTCTTATTTTTTTCTGTATTGCATGTTCTTTTCTTCTCTTTCTTTCTTTATAATAAAACGGAATGGACTATTATGATATTCAAACTTAACTAGTAGTTATTTTCCTGACCTCCCACCAGGTCAGATTAACATAAAGTCTTTTTTATGTTAGGAGTAAACTGAAGTACATGCTATGGCCAGTGCAAAAAAATATGTGGCAACCTATGATGCTTAAGTATGGAACCCTGGTGGCTGAGCAGTCCCTGACATGCAATACTCCACTTTGGCCCTTACTTAGGCTAGATGGGCAGTCAGAGTGGTCCCCTCCAGTCAGTTGGCTGGCCACGTCAAGCTCTAGCACCTATATGATTGTCCCAAACCTATTGCCCTTATAGCAAGCCCCAACCCTTTTTATCATATATGAAGGCGGTGGCTGAGGGTCTGAGTGTCCTGGATATGACGTTAAACTCTATCTGATGGTGAAGTTCCAGCTCTGAGGAGTATGAAGTACCCCTTCATCACCATTACTCCCAGGTTCACTCTGACCTGGTGTGGTAGTACCTGTTAGGGTCTCATCTATGGGTTAAATAGAAAAAAATGAATTTAAAACAAAATGCCTTTGGCATAAAATAATTCAACAAGGGTTGATATCCCGTAAAATTCAACCAACCAACAAAATATTTTTATGTTAAAACTTTCTTATGTATCCAAATTTGCTGGTTCGTCATCACTGTTTGGCCTTCTGATGGGAAATAGAAAAACTCTTCCCAATTATTAATATAGATTATAAGTAAAATGTAGATTTTATATGCAGACATTTACTAAGCTGGGCAGCTTTTCAGGATTGAATTCAATAATTTGTATCTACATGTATATAAGTCGATTCTGTGTATAGTCCCCCCCACTTCTTGACTCGATCATGAAATCATTAATTTATCAAACGTATTTTGGGAGCCAAAGGTTTGTTCTTAGTCCTTACCCCCCCCCATTATATTTGAATTTCAACCTTACAAAATTATTACTCAACTATAGGTCAGTGCCAATTTTTTGCCTAAAAATTAGGTCTTCAAAATTTGACCTATACACAAGTATATATGGTATATACAAGTGCCTTATAAGATTGACTTGTTAAATGTCATTCTATGGTAGGCACCCTAGTATAAATGTAAGTCTGATTGAATGTGTGTGTACACACACACACATGTATTATATGTGTGTGTGTGTGTGTTTAGAAAATAAAGAAAGCATTCCAAAAGGATAAATTTATTCTAGATGGTGAAGTTGATATTAAAACGTTTGGGTTTTTATCAAACCTTCATCAGGACATTAGGATGGAAAAAGTGTTGCCTGAACAATGATGGATACCTTTTCAAAAGTCAAAGTACCACTATGTGTGTGTGTGTGTGTGTGTGTGTGTGTATGTCTCTCTCTCTCTCTCTCTCTCTCTCTCTCTCTCTCTCTCTCTCTCTCTCTCTCTCTCTTATATATATGTATATATGTATATATATATATATATATAGTGTACCTTGACTTACGAGTTTAATTAATTCCACTCATAATTCAGTTTCCTTGTATATCAAATCAATTTTACCCATTAAAATAAACCAAACTGCTATTAATCTTTTAAGCCCGCTGCACAAAACACCCTAATTTTTTTTTGTTACATCTTTTTTTTTTTAATAAGAAAAATAGCTCTGTATTGTATAAAAAAGTAATAGAATAAAATATAATGAATTGTGTGCTGTAATATGTTTTAATGTTTATTTTTTATAAATGATATTTTTCTTTGGCATAATAAAATTGAAACAAATGGTTTTTAGTGAACTTATTAACATAAGCATATCTGAAGCTTACTCGTACCTCAAATCTTAGGTCTTGACTCAAAAACTGGACCAAGTGACAGCTCGTAACTCAAACAAAACCCCATAAGTTGGGATACTCATAAGTCAAGGTACCACTTTATATTCTTGTAAGAACTATGTCCACCAGAAATAACAAAAACAACTCTGTAGAAAAGTGTTTTAAATTTATCAACATTTGATTAACAAATGAAAATCAAATTTGATTTAGTTATTATATTCATCCTTATGCAAATTATATTAAGAGAAAACAAATAGAAAATACTTTCTTTGCATCTTTATAAATGTAAACATAAGTCAAATAAAAAAAAATCAGATATTTGAAACAATGCTATGAAAAAAAATAAAGTGGCTAGAATTAAAAAGTATTTTATCATTTAATGACAAAATGTAAAAAATATATATCTTCAAAGTTGCCTGTATTATTTATATTTATTCATTCAATCAAATTCATTCAAATAATCCATTTTATAATAAATTCATTACAAGATGTTGTACATTCCTAACTTTCCTTTTTTCATTATTCATCTCATAAACAATAAATACTTAAAAATAAGCCTTGACTTATTGAAAGTTATTTTTTTCAAGGCAAATACCTACAGATTTCATTGTTCATTTTTTCAAGTTTATGATAACGTGTGTGTGTATATACATGTATATACTGTAGATAAATTTATTTAGTATATATAATATATTTATATATACATATATTTGTGTGTGTGTGTGTGTGTACATAATATACAAAATATATGTGTGTGTGTACATAATATACAAAATATATGTGTGTGTGTGTGTCCATAATATACTAAATGTCTGTGTGTGTTTTATATATGTAAAATATTCATATGGGTGGGCTGAAAAGTTTATATGATGATGTCATATCTGCTGTTGATGACTCTTTTTTTTTTTAACTAATGGGATCCAAACAGTGAAGGAGTGTGTGGAACAAAAGGAGGACTCTGTTGAAAATAAAACTTATTTCGTTACATTCCATGGGAGTATCTTGGTCGGCCTATGAACTTTACAACTGACCCTCATATATATATATATATATATATATATATATATATATATGAAAGAGAAGAGTTGATACATTATATAGTGAAGATTTTAGATCAAATTTTCTCTGATAACTAGATGACAGGCTATAAATCCAGCCTATTATTATTTTCCATTAAAAATTGATAACAATCAATCTCATAGTGTATTTCTTGAATTTAATTGTACTACTACCTCTCTCAACACCTAACACCTGTGGCATCATTATCAGAACCTTATTGCTACACACCCATCAGGGGAAAAAAAAAAAAATAGAACTCCCACTATCAACTCCTGCTAACACCAACAATTGACCACCCCTCCCCTATTCACGACCTCCTAATTCACCAGTATGAAAATGTTCACCATTGAAGCAAGAACTCAATCCAACGTCCTGAAGAAGGTCTAACAGACTGAAACTTTATAACGTCGACATCACTACCCACAATAAACATTCATTTTGTACAACATCCCGTGTTTGTCTACCTTTCTCCACATATATTGAAGCATAAACTTTAGTGCAATCTTCTCAGATATTAAAGATCAGAAAATGCACAAATAATTTTTTATAAATCTATTTTTTAAAATTTTATATTGAAGGAAAATAAATAAATAAAAAATGGTAGATATATTTGATATTTACTATAACTATATTTGTATATTTCAAGCAAAATTCAAACATCAAAAAAACAACTTAACTTTTAAATAGCTAAAAATGTTTTGCAGGTCAAATTGAACTTTTTTTCAATGTAATAATTCTATCATATATATATATATATATATATATATAATATTTGTATGTATATGCATATACACATGTATACACACAATATTTGGATATATACACATACACAAACATACATAACAATACTGTATATATAATATACACACAATATTTGTATATATATATAGATATATATAACAAAGATATCCATCAGCACTTCTCTTTTCTTTATCTACATGAATAACTATATGTATAAGGGTAAAAGATTTTTGGACCCAAAATAATTATTCTACAGATGTTACTCTTTCATCACTTACTCTTGATATTTCAAACCGTAGTTTATCATTGATAGAACCTGTTACTTGAAACTTATTTTTCATCCAATTAGATATGAAATTCTTGTGTCATGTATCTTTATTAAGATTTTTCTCACCTTGTACCACAACTAAGTTAAGCTTAGTTAATAACTAAAAAGCAATTCACTTTACTTTGATTAGTTGAATGATTTTAAACAGCATGTCAACCCATCTAGGGTTATTTTATGCCTAGAGTTTAAGGAATTGTGTACATTGTACATTTATATCTAATTTTTTGTGTGATTGTTTCTCAAGTTATTTCCGGTAATTTATAAGGAAGTGTCCTGTCTCCTGCCTCCAAAATTGCTACCTGGTGACTATTAAAATAACGACCCAGCTCAGTCTATTCAAAACTATCCATCTTCATATCTATCTATCTATCTATCTATCTATCTATCTATCAATTTGTTCATATTTATCTATATTACTTTAAATACTAAGATTTTTTTTATTCATGTTTGTTTGATGTCGTTTTTAGTTTAAATAAACAAGAATTACGACAAAAAAAGCGACCCCCCCCAATACATTTACTTGTCGAAAATATCTATCTATCTCCATTTGTTCATATCTATCCATATTATTTTGTTTGTTTATCTATCTATCACAGTCTATTCCAAACTATATATCCATCTTCATATCTAAACACTTCCTCATAAATTACCTTATTTCCTACTCACAGTTATATGATATCAAATATTCCTATCTAAGTAAGTAAAGTCGTCGGGGTGGCCTAAAGTCGGCATCAGCCAATCAGCGAGGGAGTCTATCCCCACTTCACTAGCGCTAGGTCAAGGAGATTGTTTTTGTGTCTGAGGCGGAGCGCCACACCTACCATCAGCTCTTTAGCATTCGGCTAGAAACCACAAGGTTCCTAGTTCGATACCGGCCCTCGCCAACTCAGCGTTTGAGAAGCATAGGGATCTGTGCGGTAAAGTAAGAAGCATAGGATTCCTATCTAATACAAATAATTTGCATATAATTATATGGTTTCTATGGTTTCTAGTATCTATTTTTATTTATACCTTCTTTAAATTGCCGTTAGTTTCTCTTAAAGTGAAGAAGCCATGGGTCAACAAAAATTCTGAAAATAAGAAGTAATTTTTTTTAAATATTCAAAACAATGATAAAATGATAATGAAATTTATTGTGTACAGTGCTCAGGTGCAACCACAACTCATCAAAGTCTCATGTATAGAATAATGTACTAATGTCAGGAACATGAATAGCGTACAGTAATAATATATATGTATGTGTGTGTGCGTGTGTGTGCATATGTGTGTGGAGAAGGTATCAGGTGTAGCATTGTCGAATTACAGGAAGCATGGAATCAATATTTTCATTGATGATGATAATAAAGTATACCCATCAAAATTCTAATATTCTTTATGGATTAATTTCATCATCTATAGATCAAAAGTTTCCAATTTTAAGTATTTTATAATTACCCTGTATAAACTATAATAAAACAACAGTTTTATGTTGTTTGTTTGTTTTTCTTTTCACAAGACAGTGTGTCTGAATTTCCATCTTGTTTTAGAAATTTTACAAAGTTGGTGATGAATATTGATTGAGAAATCAAACATTATACAATGAAAAAGTAATTAAATATTATACAGTGAAAATTACAAATATATCAGCTAATATAAGTCAGACTGTGGACTTACTATCTTATAGAACTGACAAGCAATAAATACATTACAAACAAAACAAACAGACTTGTCTTTCTTTTAATCAATCATTTTTTTATCTTTTTCAAATGAGGTATTAATAATTAAATAATATAAAAAAAAGATTTTGAATTAGTTTTATTAACACATTTTAACTTATTATTGCATAATATTTCTACCTATATGTAATGTATATTTTTAAAAAATTTCTAGTTATGTAGATTTAAAATATATAACAATAAAAATGAGTGGGTTACATTTTGTAATATTGCCTTCTCTTTCATTGCAAATATCCTCAACTCCATTCAAAACATCTCTTTATGGGAGGACTCTATTTTAAGAATTTTGAGTAATTCACCAACATTTTTGAAACTTGCTAAAACACATTCATAATTTTTTTTCTTCATAGTTTATAAAATCTTTATTTCTGTATTAAATGTGAAATTATTAAATAGAAATTAATTTTAAAACTTTTCAAATCATTTTACTTAGTTCAAAACTTTTTTCAAAACTTTTTTTTTTTCTTATTTTATTTTTATTCTTTTTACTTTCTTTTTTCATTAAAAATAAATTTTTTAAAGACATTTTTTGTGCTTATTTTAATTATGCTATATTTTTTTTAAATCGTGAAAATTGAATTGTTTTTTGTCTGGATTTCTGAGATGAGGAATTATCATTATTATCCAACTGATGTACAGAGTGGTCTGAACATCTTGTCATCCCTACAAATTGTTTTAATTATCATTAATTTTAATAGTATAAGATATAAGTTATGTAATTATTTTACTGCTAAAAAGAAATCTTTTAAAATTGAATTTTTTTTTAGAATTTTGGGTTGTATTATGTAATTATTTTACCTATTTAAAGATATGAAGGGGTTACAAGACTTTCAGACCACCCTGTACTTGAACTAGTATCCTGATCTTAGTTGTTATAGTCACAATGATTTTCACATTATAGCCTTCAACATTCTTCAGGTGTCTTTTGTAGTTATTAACTTTTTGGAATTTTAAAAATCCTTTATTCAATCCACACATGTAGATTTTTCTCATTCCACCGTCCACACTTGTAGGCTATCTTGTATCAATTAATTCTTGTTTGTCTGTCTCTTCCACTGAACGTATACCATCTGGATCAACTAGATTGAACTCTAGACTACCAAGTAACTAGATACACTTTCACCAACACTTTTATCCAGGAGGAGAAGGCGAAAGAGGAAGAGGAGGAGGGAGCTATTGTTCTCAAAACAGAAACCCTCAAATTATAACAACCAAGATGCGGACTCAAGTCTGAGTACATTTGTGTATAATGATGGAATTTTTATTATTCATATCATATCTTATTTCTTATAATAATGATAGAATTTTTATTATTCTATATTTTTTAACTCTGCCTACAAACTTTCCCTTATATCATGGCTGTACCAAAATTTCTTGGTATTTTTTACCTGTATGATGGAATATTTCAAAGTTCACTATCTATTCACCACAGAACCCATTCTATTCATGTGGTCTTGTTATTATTGTAATCTGGGTCTTTCTGCACTCAATTATAATGAACTAACCATCAGTTTTTGTATTTTTCTTGGTGTAGGATTACAATGGTTGGAGAGCCACTGTAAGTGGTTTAAAGTAGGTAAAGAGTTAAGCTTCTTTTTTTTTATTTTAGATAAAAATTTGTATTTTTTTTCCCTTAGCACATGTATTTACTCAACCCCTCCATCTTGAGCGGTGTGTGACACAGTAAATTTTTAAGCGAACTAAAGCTTGTTTGAATTCGGAGTTTTCCTTCTCCTAGACTGGTTGCCTAACCAAAGCTAAAAAACCAGCATATCCTACTATTTATCCATAGTCAGGGAGGGGAGAGAACAGACGGATTCATGCCTTTCTCAAGGTATTAGTGTAAAGAGAAACATAACCAGCCTTGTCCATGACTTGAACTCTGGTTGTCTATTTCATCTCTTACAATGATAACCATTAGGCTAAGTATGCCTCCTTAGTTTATCTTAATAAAGTTCTCACCCTGTTGACATTCATCAACACATTTTCTTTTCAACTTGATTCTTGATTTCTTTGTTTTTTTCCCCTTGGATGATAATTTTAAACTGTTCAAGAAGCTAATAATAAACATGTTCTTGTCATTTTTTTTATATTTTCAATTTCTATGATGCATGTTAATACTTAAGATAAAATTCCATTTCAATTTTCCACACTGGTTGGTAACTTATCATCATTCATCTAATCAATAATCAATAATATTTAAATGTCATTCAGTTTTGCTTAATACACCAATAAACAATATTGAACAACGTGAACAAAACTAATTTTAGATTAAGTTTTTTCTTTTACTTATTTTTATAACCATTTTTTTTTCTTTCATTTTATTTATTTATTTTTTTTTTTTCAAATTTTTCTGTTTTTCTTTGTTAATTTTCATTTGCATATAGGCTATTTTTGATAAATCTCATATTTGCCTGACTTTTTACATTCTTTTGACAGCATTTTACCTTCTTTTTAAGGTCATAAAAATCACATATAAATACATGTATTGATTAATTTTTATGACAACATTAAATAAACAGTCTGATCAATTGAGGTTATATTCATTGCAATAATTAATAAAGACTAGCAAAAAACGCACTCTGGGCAGTGTAAAGATAAATTTCTAACAGATATTGCCTGATGGGGGGTGGGAAAATTAAATGAATAAAATAAAACGTTTAATATTGTTTTAGAATTAATTACTTACTTAAAAAGCATCATATTAACTCCACTGGGATATTTGTTTTGTTTTCAACAGTAGGGACCTCCAAAACGTTTCTAAAAGAATTTTGATTTAATTATTCAGACTCTTCTCTTTAAAGAAAAATTAAAAAATCGTTTGAGTAAAATAGAATTTGTTCTGATTTCATAAAATTAGATAAAGGGTGGTCTACCGAGTAAAAAAATATTCCCCTAACATATTTTAGGAAAAAAATATTTTAAACATAAATTCATCTAAAGGTGAATAAGTATCAAAACTTTTGTGAAAATTTGACAATTGATTTTTCATAGAATTTCAATATTTTAATGTAGTAATGATACTGTCTATAGATTAAATACTCATTGATAAACTTACTTAATTCTGAAATGACAGTGACATAGTTTCAGTTACAGATAAATAGAGACTGAATTTAATTATTGATAAGATATCATCTTCTTTTTTCTTTGTATTATTTGTATTACTCAAACTATTGTCCTCATCTTCATTGCTAGCTGTACAACATTTCGGCCGATGTGAAACGTTGTACAGATAACAATGAAGATGAGGATAATAGTCCGAGTAATACAAATAATACTAATCATCAAGCCTCATCTTAAAAATTCAGAGAAATTCTTTTTTCTTTTTCTTCTTTTTTCCTTTTCTTCTTCTTTTTTTCTTTTTCTTCTTCTTTTTTCTTTTCTTTTTTTTTCTTTTTCTTCTTCTTTTCTTCTTTTTTCTTTTCTTTTTTTCTTTTTCTTTTTTCTTCTTCTTCTTTTTGTCCTTTTCTTCATTTCATTCTCACAATGATTTTCCAACTGAAAGAAGAAAAAAAGTATTAATCATTTAATCAATAATTGATCATTAAATTGCATCAAGTAAATTTGTATCATCAAATGTTGATATTTATCTACTGGGGTGTGATTATAGAATAAGTTCTATTTAATAAAACAATGAATTGATTGAAGCGGTTTTTTTTGTTTTTTTGCTGGAATAAAAAATGTGTTTTTTTTTTTTTTTTTAAGTATCTTTCTCAAAAGTTCATGTAAGATCCAGACTTAAAAATAGAAATATTTACTATGTCAAGGCAGCCATGATAGGTGTCAAATTTGATGCTGATTACAAAATAAATAAGATTTATTTTTTAAAATTGTTACACATGAAAAGTTAATAGCAATTTATAAAAATTAATGTCAGAATAGTAAATATACTTATCTATTCATCTGTAATATATATCAGCCAGTCACACACACACACACATATACACCATAATATATATATATATATATATATATATATATATATATATCATTAGAGGCAATTAATTCATTGGGTTATTTCTTTATGGTGAACTCTTTTCTAGAACCAATTTTATCTTAGTATTAAAAAAAAATATTTGTAAATAGTCAAAATAAATGAAAACAAATTAATAACACCCACAATCAATACATAAAAAGTTTATATTAATTATATATATATATATATATATATATATATATATATATACAATACGTAAAAAGTTTATATCAATGATTTATATATATATATACATACAATACGTAAAAAGTTTATATTAATGATTTATATATACATATATATATACACACAATACGTAAAAAGTTTATATTAATGATTTATATATACATATATATATACACACAATATGTAAAAAGTTTATATTAATGATTTATATATACATATATATATACACACAATACATAAAAAGTTTATATTAGTGATTTATGTATATATATATATATGATATAAAATATATATATATATATATATATATATAAAATACATAAAAAGTTTATAGTAAAGACATATATATAATGCATAAAACGTTTATATTATTTAAATATATGTATATATAATACATAATCAGTTTATATTAATGATATATAAATGTATAATATGCAAAAAGTTTATATTAATCATATATATGTATATATAAAGCATAAGTTTATATTGATAATATATGTGTATATATATTACATAAAAAGTTTATATTGATGATGTATATATAATTCCTAAAAAGTTTATATAAATGATATTTATATATATATATGTGTGTGTATATTTAATATATAAAAAGTTTATATAAATGATGCATATGTATATATAATGCATAAAATGTTTATATTAATGAGATATATGTATGCATTAGGCAAAGAATTCTTAATGATTATATATATATATATATATATATATATATATATATATATATAATGCAGAATATATATATATATATATATTATATATATATATATATAATGCATAAATATATATATTATATATATATATATATATATATATATATATATATATATATATAATGCATAAAAAGTCTATATTGATGACATATATATGATACATAAATAATCTATATTAATATGATATGTATATATGTTATGCATAAAAAGTTTAAAGTATTGATACATATATATATTATATATAAAAATTCTGTATTAATAAAATATATATTATAATTCATGAATAGTTTATATTAATGAGATATGTATATATGTTATACATAAAAGTTTAAAGTAATAATATATATATATATATATATATATATATATATATAAGTTTGAATTAATGAGATATATTTGTGTATGTATATAATATATAAATGTGTGTGTGTGTGTGCATGATAGAGAGTTAATCCAGAATAATGTACGATCAAAAAGCTAGCTAGAAAAGCCCTAGATTTTTATTTATATAGACATAAAAATGCCCAGAAAAAAAATACACAATATTTTAGCTAATAAAATGTGTATACAATTTTCTGATAGTATTTTTTTCTCCAATCAAGAGTATTTTCAAACAGGTTATAGATATATAAAGATTGTGACATAGTTGCGGTTACAAACATAATCTTCATTGTGTTTGTAACCGCAACTATGTCACAATCTTCATTATAGTAAGATAAGGTTCTTACAATCATATTTTATTATAATAAAAAGGTGTGTCTTGTAATGGTTAGATTCATAGGAAATGGACTCGTCAACCCGAGTTCAAATCCTGGCTGAGCCATTTTGCATTTCACATACCAGTAATACTCTTGGGAAAGGTATGCATCCAATTACTCTCCATCCAGCTATGGGTAAATAGTAGAGCAGGCTGGGCTCTTTAACGCTGGTTAGGTAACCAATCTAGTTAGTGACCTTGTGTCACATCCTGTTCGTGCAGAAGTGTTGGTAAATATATATTTTCTTATAATGGAGATTATATGTTTGTCATTAATTGAAACTACGTCACCACTGATGTATTTCCCCTTTGTCAATTGCATCACGTTCTGCATGATTTTATTAATACTGTTGGCTTTAACTATGTACTCTTAACATGCAATTGAATTTATGTATGCTATCAAATAGCAGTTTACAGTTTGAACATGAATGCTCATTTGCATATTGATATTCAATTTGATTTTAATATTGTTATAGGTGATATATATATTTACCAACCCCTCCGCACGAGCAGGATGCGACACAAGGTCAATTTATTAAGCGGAGTTTAACAGGTTTGAATTCAGAGTTTTCCTTCTCCTAGACCGGTTGCCTAACCAAGGTTAAAGAGCCCAGTCTGCCCTACTATTTATCCATAGCTGGTAGGAGAGTAGGATTCATACCTTTCCCAAGGGTATTAGCGCTAAGTGAAATGCAATTGCCACGTCCAGGATTTGAACTCGGGGCGACGTGTCCATTTCCCATGACTTTAACCATTACACCACGCGCTTCCTACATAACAATTTTAATATTGTTATAGGTGATATAATCTATCTACATAATGGAATGATCCTACTACTACTATAAGTAGCAAAGACAATTGTAGATTGGGGTAAGCGACGCGATTCAGTTCTAGACTGTATTGTCGGACGTAACTTCACCTTCCTTCTGTAAATTCTACTTTCTCTGTTCAATACACTTGTGTCAACTTTCACCAGTTTTTAGTCTTTATTTGTGACCCTTAACAACCCCACAACAAATATATATTTATTTGGTCAGTCGATAGAGTGTCCAACTAGTAACCGCAAGGTTCTGGGTTCAATACTGCCCCTCGTCAACTCAACATATAAGTAGCTCAGGGATCTGTGCCATAAAGTGAGGGGCTGATTGTAGGTGTGGCACTCTGCCTTAGATGCCAAAAACAATCTCCTTAATCTAGCGCTAGTGAGAAGGGGATAGACTCCATTGCTGTCTGGCTGATACTGACTTTAAACCACCCCGACGACTTATTGATTTCTATGGTTCCAGGTTCGATACCGGCCCTCACTAACTCAGCATATGAGTAGCACAGGGATCTGGGCAGTAAAGTGAGGAGCTGACAGTAGGTGTGCCACTCTGCCTCAGATGCCAAAATCAATCTCCTTGGTCTAGCACTAGTGAGAAGGGGATAGACTTCCTCACTGTCTGGCTGATACCGACTTTAGACTACCCTGACAACTTATTCATTTATAATTGGTTGTTTTTATTTTAAGGAATATGAGCAAAAGTCACGCCGATAAATCTTGAAAGAAATTTACCAACAAAAAGAAATAA
Organism: Doryteuthis pealeii; assembly: GCA_023376005.1. Lineage (NCBI taxonomy): Eukaryota > Metazoa > Mollusca > Cephalopoda > Myopsida > Loliginidae > Doryteuthis > Doryteuthis pealeii. Next base: position 80,492,012 of record CM042143.1, on the reverse strand, counting down.
CTGTAATCTTATTCTTTACTGTCTAATTTAGTTAAATTGTTATATCTAGCAATGAAAGGCAGGAGTGAATGGAATAGCAAGCATGCAAGATAGCTATTCCATTCACTCTTGTCTCTGTTTCAAATAAGTTTAAAGTAATAATTCAATTTTAAAGGATATTAAATGGTGTTTTTTATTTTCATTTTTTTTCTTTGCCTAATATTAATATATATTTTTTAAAATATTTACTGACAAATACTCAAAAAAGAAAAAAAGAATTAGATAATAAATTGATATATGAAAAATAAATTTATAAATCTATTGATTAAAAAATATAAACAAATGTTTTTATGCAGTAAGTTTAAATCATTTGTTTATTTTCATCTCTCTCTCTCTCTCTCTCTCTCTCTCTCTCTCACACACACACACACACACACACACACACACACACATAAATGAATAATTAAAAAAATAAAAAATAAATAAGTATTTTTTTCTGTTTTCTCATTTAGTTGATTAGTTAAATTATGTTTAGAAGTCAGTCTAAAAACAGAACATCTTTTGACTGTTCAATTTGAAGCAAGTTAAATGTTAATTAAAAAGACTGAATGAATTACAATGTTTATTTATTCATTTAAATGCTTACTTTATAAATTGATTAAAAAATAAACTGATAAAAAAAATCCCTGAATGAAAAAGAAATCAACAAGCCATACTTTTACTTCTTAACCAGAAGTTTTTGTTTTTGTTTTTTTTTGTTTGTTTTTTTTTTCCTTTGGGTATTTTGCTTTGATTATTACCTAACTTAGTAAATTTATCTGGTTGATAAACGATTGAAATAACCAAAAATAACTAAAAATTGCATTAGTTCTGTTCTTTTTTTTTTTCTTTTTTTTTTCCTTTCTTTTTTACGTTCAGAGTTATAATTTTAGTTTAGAATTTTTAGTATGAATTTTTAAGTAATTCAATATGAAATCTATCATCCCATAGTTGTTTTTGATATCAAAAAAATAATTACTGAAAATATATTTTTATTTATTCGATCATTCATTTAGATTTTTCAATGTAAGCATTATTTTATTGAATCAAATTGATTAATTAAAAAAATATCTATTGTTAAAATATTTTTTCATGTTGTTATTTTTTCTTTTCTTTTTTTTTTTTTAATACGGGGAACGTTTCCTTTTTCAAAATAAAATCATATTAATGTGAGTGAGCATTTCCCTTTGCCATTTAGATAAATTATTTTAGCATTATATTTTCTGAAAGCTCTGCTTTTATTCTTTTAATTAGGGGCTTTCTCTCATTCTGGTAATTAAATGACTTTTTAATTTTGGTTGAATTTTTTTTTCTTTTTTGTTTTGTTTTTTGTAGAATGAGTATTAAATAGTCATTAAGCGATTAGTAATAATCTCTCTCCCCCTCCTCTCCTTTGTTTTGTAATTTACGGGGGAAAGTATATTTTGTTAAAAACAATAATTTTTATTAACAACTCTTTTATTTATTAAAATCAAAAGAAAGGTTATTTTATTCCTGTTTTAAATATTTTTAATGTGGATTTGGCACAAAAAAATCGTTTGGTTTAAGAGTAGTAAAAAAAAGTCGATGGTAATTTGAAGAAAAGCAGACGATAACTTTAGAAAAGGCGCTGAACGCTTTTAAAATTTACAGTAGCAAAGAGTTGACCCACAAGAATTGAGTAACAAATAAGTTTCTCCGAAAGTAAATAGAAAAAAAAAGTAAGGTTCCTTGGAATGGGTAAAAAAAGAAGAAGAAAAAATACTTATTTTTGACAGAGACATTTTTCCCGAAGAAAACTGTAAGTTAAGATTTTTTAAATTTTGATTTTATTCAAAAAAGATGTTCTCGTTGTATTTTATAATATATTGACTTAATGCCATTTTTTTAAAATATTTCTTAGTACACATACACTACTCAATTTCACTAAATTTATTTATTTATTCATTTAAAAAAATTTTCTACTGAAACATAAAATTTAGAATTTTCTTCTTACTTTGAACACGAGTAAAGATTATATTTTTTAGTGTGGTGGAATAGTTTCCAGGACAGACATATTTTCGCTGTTTTTTATTTATCTATTTAAAAAAATTTAAAAAATGCCTAACAGCAATTTGGTACCTGTAACTTATTTAGTTTCGTTAGACTTTTTAATTCTATATAATATTAGCAAGACCTGTGGATATACCACAGTATGATAATTTAATTATTACAACGTTTGATATGTTTACTTTGCAAAATAGTTCAATATGTAAAAATCTAGATTTAACTTTCTCTCACTCTTTTCTTTCTTTCTTTCCTTCTTTTAATCCTATCATTATGTTAGATTGAAACAGATTAGCGTTATCACTTCCGCGCGCCACCCCTCTGCTAATTTCCCCTACTCTATTTCTTTCTATCTTTCTTATTATATTTTTTTCTGTGTAGCATGTCCTTTTTCTTCCCTTATAATAAAGACGGAATGGTTCATTATTTAGTTGCGTTGATGACACTCATAAGAAATAATTAGAACCAGTTGTTGATAAGCAACACCAGATAATAAGGATTTACATTTTTGCATTTCATCTTGGACGATTTGGTCGGTCTCATTTTTAACCAGAGGGTGTTGCAGGATGGTAACAGTCGTGCAATTATCATCATCATCATCACCATCAATACAATTAATTATAAAAACTAATGATAATCTTTTTTCTTTCTTTTTTTAAAATGAGGCCCGAGGGTGTGTGGCCCAAAACTATAGCTTATAGGAAGTCCAGCACTGGTAGTTTTTCTTTATCCATTCGTCTCTTGCCTTCACAACTCGTTTTCGTTTTCCTGACCTCATACCAGGCAGGACTAATACATGGTCTTTTTAACGTTAGGAGCTACGCACAAACCAAAGCTCATGCGGTGACCAGTGCAAAAAAAAAAGAAGTGCGTTTCCTCGTAGCATTCCTCCTTTGGGTGTCTCAGGTACCGGGCAATAAATCCGGCTCTACCCCTTTTAGGCGAAGGGTAGGTGCTGCCTTGGGGGACCACGCTATTTATTTTACCACACTCACTGGTTTATAAGCCGAAGCTCCTAAACGCCAGTAAAAGAGTAAAAAGAACTTCAGTATTTAAAACTTTTATGTTTTTATTTAATTGGTCGTTAAATAAAACAAGGTTTTTATGGGGTTGCATTTGTTGTAAAGTAGTCTATTTTTTAACCTTTCATGTTTTATTTTGGGGTTTATCTAGATACTAGCAATATTATTTGCGATTAATTATCATTTTGATTTATTAGTGTGTGAACGTAATTTACTAAGCGTAGCTTAGATCCGGCACACGGTCAGAAGTATGGGACACCCAGTGAAAACCGAACACGCTAACAATGGTTTGATAATCTAGCTAGCTAACCATTACCCCATATGCACTTGGGGTGTGATTATTGTTACAATCTATTACCGGTTCTGAAGCCAAAGTTTCTAAACCAATAGTAGTAATGGATCTGTAACACTAACTTTGCTAACCATTACACCACGATGTGACGCCCAAGTCAGGTCGGATGTATTATTTTATCATATGAATTATAGAGGGAAAAATATTGGGATAGAATACGAACCAAGAATACCTCTTTTGATTCGGGATCAACATTTCCAAAAACAACAAACTTTTCTATGCATTCTGACAATATCAGATTTGTGTCTGACTCTCGTGCTTTCAGTTTTAACTTCTTGCAAATTTCCCTTCAGCAATATTCGCCCAACAGCTTTCATAGCGCTACTCAAAGTGTTACACTATTGTCAAATTGATGGAGGTAGCGTCATCCCTTTCTTGTTCACGTGACCATGATTTGAATTAAAGTTAGTTTTGACTTTATGATGAAACTATCTGTTCTAAATGGTGACCTCCGACTTGCAAGCCATCGATGGACACTTTCATATTTACACCATCGATGCCGTTTTCTTTTCACCAACTGCATCATTTGACAGGTACACTTTGTCAGGTGACAAAAGCCTGTGTGTTGGGCAGAATTCAATGACTGCATGTTTAGCCAAAGACGTCTAGGTCCTCCATTATGATTTTTTTTTTAAAAGTTTGTCTAGTTTGTTGGCTGCACCAATGCATCCGACTCTTCTGTAAAAAAGAAAAAAAAAAACAGCTGGTACACTTTATATCACAGAAAAATTGGATGCAGAAACGCAACCGCAAAAACAACTGAATTACCGAGATTTTCTCAGGGAGGTGGGGGTATGAAAACTGCCCGAAGACTTTGCTGAAGTTTAACTGCTGTATTCTTATTATGTTTAATTTATTTTATCTATCATAAAATTATTTTTTTTTAAATAAAGAAATCATTTTTTTAAATCACTTTCATGACGAGATTTTGTATTGGGGGTTGTTTCGTCTGTTTCTATGGAGTTAGAATCAAAATGGCCGCATTTCTACATAGACTTCTAGAATTGTGAAATGTTTAAAAAGGTCTTAAATTTAAAAAAAAACAAAAACAAACAAACAAAAACAATGACTGAAACACATTCTTAACTGGATTGTGAATTTTTGTACTACATTTCCATATCATTTTTTCACAGGGATATTTTAAATAAGTACCACTTTTGTGTGTGTTATGAATTTGAAACTGCTGCCTTACTGGTGAGGGTGGATGAATTTTTTAAGAGAAAATTATTCATGACATTTTATTTTCGTGACCAAGTCAGAGCCTCTTATTAATATCCACCCTCGAAAAAAAATCTTTCAAAGAAAAATGTATTTTATAAAATACAGCTAGTTGTAACGGGTGAAAAATTATAGAAAAAATGTTTTTATTAACCCGATCGGCAAAATATTACCAAATGTTATTCCATTTAATTTTTTAATTGAAAAAAGAAAGAAAAGTTTATTTTAAATTAAATGGCTTTACGTGGTTTTGGTTTCTTTTATACAATAAGTATCTTTTTAGACTTTAAAAATGGTATGATAATTTGAAAACTTCTAGAATCGTTATAACTATCTACTTACTTTCGTCCTTGGAATTTGGCGTGCATCACTTTAATGGAACGAGAGATACATAGACCAAAATTGTATATCATTGTAACTACCTATCTACCTACCTTCGGTCGTGCGTGCGTCGTATTAAGGGGGAGAAGAGATAATAATTTTATAGTAAAAGCAAAGGTGCGTAGTTACCACGCACATATGCTTTTACTACACGGGTCAGCAGGCGAACCGAGTTATGAAATTAATTATCACACCAGCTCTCTCTATCACAACTTCGCCGTGACACCTATCCCAATCAACTGCTTTCCGCTAATCTCTCTCTCTCTCTCTCCTCTCTCTCTCTCTCTCTGAAATGCTACATCAGTATGAATGGGGTCGATTAGCTCAGCCAGTGGAGCATCCACCCAGGAATCGCAAAGTTCCGGGTTCGATATCAATCTCGCTAACCCAGCGCATGAGTAGTACAGCTTGGGTAATCTGATCTGTGCTGTAAAGCACTATCTCAGCAAAAACGATCTCCTGGTCTAGCGCAAGTTTGCTCTGCAAACATAACCTAAGACTACCTTTTTTTTTCTTTCTTCTTCCGTCATAATGTCAGCATCCTTTTTTTTCTTTGAACACCTTTGTATTTATTTTCTACTATCATTGTTGGTTCGCCCTTCTCCATCGGCCTGCAAGCGAATATACAGTAAGGAATAAACCCCCCCCCCCCATTTTTGTATGTCATCTTCATCCCTTCACACACTACCCCTATAAAAAATACTCCACATACTTCGTTCACAGGTGGGTACTATTTTGTTGGTTTTTATACGTTACTTAATTCTTCAATTAGATACAACTTTGGGAAATAGCTCACTAGCACAGCGTTGAACATCGAGTTTTATTTCTATTTATTTCTATTTTTTTGTCTCCAATTAGTAGTTGAACGTTAATTTAAACTGGCACAAAAGGTATCTGTACATGATAGCATGGCTCAATTAGTTCAAGAAATGATTGATTGATTTTAACTCATGTCAACCCGTCTCGGGATATTTTATGCCTAGACGTTAGGGAATCGCATTCATTGTACGTTCATGTTTACTTTTTTGTGTAGTTGTTTCGTTAATTTTTTTCACATCATTTGACCCATAGATGGGATCTTAACAAGTAGTACCACTTCAGTCAGAATGGACCTAGGAGTAATGGAAAAAATTCCATACTCCTCCAGATCTCCCAAACAGAAGTCTCACCATCAGATACAGTTTAGTGTAATACCATGGACACCCCTTTTAAAGGAGGGTCATCCCTCCACAGGGAATACAGTTAGCATAATCTAAGCCCCACCGACAGGGTTGTTGTTGAAGAAAGGACTAGAGATCGGAGGTCAAATAGATTCTTTTTCTTTTTTTGTCTTTTCTTTAAAAAAATAATAAAATAAAACAAAACAGATTTTTTTTCTTCTGTGATTTTAAGTTATCCTTATTTATTTATTTATTTATTCATTTTACAAACCCGAAATTGAAATGAGTTTTATTCTCAGTGGCTAAAAAATAATTATATAGATTACAAAACAAAAAACAACCACAAGTTCTGTGATGACAGTGTGAATAAATAAAAACAAAAATACAAACCACGAACGATTCAAGTGGCACGTGCGATTCACTTTCTTCTTACTTTGTCGACGACCATTTGAGCCGTCGTCTGTGCCGCCTTAATCCTGTCAAGCGACCACTGCTTTATTTTTCTCTCGTTTAATTATAGGTTCAATTTTATATCGTTTGAACCTGGCAGTTCCCGTCATGTGACCCAATTCGGCTCAACTGGGACCACTGGAGGCTATGGGGTCAAATGTCTCTCCCAACAACCTCCTCTCGACTCGGATCTTTTTTCAAAATAAAAGTGAAGTTTGAATATCATAATAGAGAAATCAAATAATCTCTCTCTCTCTCTCTCTCTCTCTCTCTTCTCTCTCTCTCTCTCTCTCTCTCTCTCTCTCTCTCAATTTTTTTAGACAATAAGCAGCAGATTATATACATACCTTTGCGGCAAACAACCCCAAACATGAACTCTTACAGAAAAATCTCTATTCATAAACATCTAAGAAAATTATGAACTAAAATTTTCAAAGGAACATTTTATTTTATCTTAACATGACTGGCAAAAACTGACAAATAACTAAAAAATGAATTTAACTAATTCGACTATTTAAATAAATAGTCGACTCACTTTTAAGTTCCTTTATTAGTAAACTAGAAGCCAGTTACCCAGTGTCAACTGGGTAGAGGGGACAGGAAGAGACCTCCTGTATTGATTTGTTTACTTTTGAGATTTACAAATGCTAGACAGTTTTAAGTAGAATTTCAATGCTATTTTTATGTATATAAATATCTTCAAATATAAATCAAATCTTCATAATTTTTGCACAAAAAGTAAGAACTGGTGATATTCACCTCAGAACTCATTCTATTCAAATGAAATCCTATTGATATTGTCATCTGAGTCCTTGTGTGCAATTATAATGAACTAACCATCATTGGCGGGAGAGCCGCTGTGAGCAGTTTAAAGTAGGCAAAAAGTTAAGAGCATTTTATTGTAATTGCTCAGAAAATTCTCGCTTAGATGTTCTATCTTTGCTTTGTTTCGGTAATATACATACAAAACCTTGATTATCTCATTGTTGTGTTTGTTTTGAAATAAATCATAATTTTCTATAATTGTAAAAATGGACACTTGATTTCTTATTTGATCATCCATGCTTTAGAAGAAAAAGCACGTGTTGCTTGTCATAAAATTGCTAATAGAAAGTGCCTGTTTATGTGCATGCCTCACACACACCACACACACACACACACACGCATATATATATATATATATATATATATATATATATATATATATATATATATATATATTTATACTCTTTTTTATTTGATACCGGTCATTAAGTTTTAAATTTTATATCCTGTTTGATTCCTACCTTCTGTACATTTTATTACACCCTACGACAGTGTACTTTTATGTGCCTTGTTAATTTACCTATTCTCACGCATTTCTTACCTGTTAGTCGATCTGATTTTTTTCTCTTTTTCTTCTATTCTTTTAGACAAACAATTCAACACATTGTGTAGGAAGATTTTATTTATCTATTTTTCTTTAAATTTTGATCTTTATATTATTTTGGGGGATTTTCGTTTAGCCGCAAAAACCTGACTTTAAAATCTGTGAAAATATTTTTTAATGTTTTTCGTTTTGAAAAAAGTTCCATCAAGAATTTAAAAAAATGTACTTAAAAGTCGGGTGTAAGTCAGTAATTGCAAATTCTATGTAGGTGATCTTATTTATTTATTTATATTTTCTTGTTTGAAATACAAATATCTAACAGATAACAGATTATTCAACACCAAGTTACATCCAAAATTAATGTCAAGTCAAGTATTTGACAGTAACCAGGTGTTGACTCCATGTCCACACTACCTTAACTAAAACACACACACACGCGCGCGCATATATATATATATATATATATATATATATATATATATATATATATATATATTATATATATGAATGCACTACTGCATGAAACCCCGGTGACAGAAATTCCCATGTAATATATATATATATATATATATATATATATATATATGTGTGTGTGTGTGTGTGTGTGTGTGTGTGTGTGTGTGTGTGTTCAAAATAA
>CM042143.1:80448380-80475880 GCA_023376005.1 Doryteuthis pealeii | reverse complement strand
TATTAAGTATGTAAGATAGAATTCTTGAAAATGCACACTATTTTTCATAAGTATTTGAACAAACAATTTATTTCTAAACACTTGGTTATGAAAGATAAATAAAATCATAACATTATACAAGAAAAAAAAAGCAATCAATATAACAAGTCAGGTATTTAGTTATGTTTTATGGTTCTGATTGCTCAATTTCTGACATATTCTTTTAATCAAATTAAATTGTCACCCCCCCCCTTCTTTTTTTTTGTCCTTATTAAGAATTGATCAAAGAGATTAAAAAGTTCAACTTGCATGGTTATCTGTAAAGGTTAGCAAACTACTAAGTTAATTTACCCCCCACCCCACCCCACTTCAAAATTATAGGTTAAATAATATAAAGCAGACTTCATTTGTGTTCAAATAATTATGATCACTATTTTCTATAATGCTAAAGTAAAGAAAATAATATGTCATATTATGTTGTATATATAAAGTATGTAGATATATTTGACTGATTGGTAGATAAAATGTTTATTTCTTATAGATAAATAAAACTTGTCATTAACCTTTAAAGATTTTCCTTTCTCTTTCTTTCTCTCTCACACACACACACACACACACACACATACACACACACACACACACACATACACACACACACACACACACATATATATATATATATATATATATATATATATATATGTGTGTGTGTGTGTGTGTGTGTGTGCATATGAAATTTCTATCTCATATATTAATATATAAATTGGTTGATATATGTAAATACATAATGCACACACACACACACACACACACACACACACACACACACACACACACACACACACACACACACACACGTGTGTGTGTGTGTGTGTGTGTGCATTATGTATTTACATATATCAACCAATTTATATATTAATATATGAGATAGAAATTGGGTGTAAGTGATAGATGTACAAGAGGCAAATTAAATGAGGGCATTCTTCTGAAAATGGACTGGCTAAGATACCTCTAAAAAAAAGATTTAAAAAAAAAATGAGATTAATAAGAAAAACATTTAGTGAATTTATTGTGGAAAAGAAAAATGATTTTGACAAATTAATTTGGGTGGCATCACTGGGTTGTTTCAGTGTCATTAAATGAGATTTGCAAAACCAATTAAAGGTTTTAATTTTACATTTCAGTGAATATAGTCAGTAAATTGTACAATATCAGAAGTTTTGTTTTATTCATTTTTCTTACCTCCAGCATTGAAGATTTCTCCATTGTTTGCTACTTGTTAGAAACCCAAGGTTTAGTCAGATCTCTTAATTCTAATTTTTTAAAAACATTTTTCTTTCCTTTTTTCCCTGTGATTTTTCTACAATTTGGAAATTACAATTTCTTATTTGATGGACATGAGGTAATTAGATTATTTGGAGAAAAAAATTAACAAGGAACTGTTGCACATGGACAACATTTAAAAATAAGAAATTTGATTGTACTTGAAAGAATTTTGGATTTAAATTAGCGATGGAAAAAAAAACTGTTTAATTACAACACATTTAGCTTTGATTTTATTTTCTATTTGCCAGGAAATAGTTTCAAAAATTGTAAATATATTATCCATGTATGTGTATACGAATGTGTGCATGGTAATTTTAGTGCATGTATGTATGAGTTTTGTGTGGAAAACAGTGTACATGTGTGTGCTAATATTTTCAACATTTTTACTTATTTCCTGAAATTGTTGCACATGAAATATAAATAAATAGGGATATATATATATATATATATATATATATATTACTCTAAGGGTAATCATGATGATCACATAGGTGGATACGAAGGAAAAGAGTGATAAAAAAAAAAAAAAAATGTTTTATTTAATAAAACAAGGGCCCTTTCGTCCGGTTGCTCATCAAGGTTTTTACAGCCGGAGACGACTAAAAGTCAAATTGTAAATACATATGGGTATATATATATATATGAGGGGGGGTTTTAGGGAGAAGAAGAAAAGACAAAAAAAAAAAAAAAAAAAAAAATTTTTACTTTCTTCTTTCAAGTCCCCATCAAGTGATACCAGGCCCCAGACACTCGCCCAATAAAATAAGCGAGTGTCTAGGTCTGATCTGTCTGCACAAGGTAGGACGAAAAAAATTAATGGTTACGGCCTCAAGGACCTGTAAATGGTGTTTCGTCCTAGCCCTGTGCAAAACAGAGAATTGGTGATCATTATATATATATATATGGTTGGTTGGTTGTTTTGTTTTACAGCATATCAACCCACTTTTGGGTCATTTAATGCCAAATCAAATAATTTTGATAAACAAAGGGCCCAAGTTGCTTACAGTACCTGCTGTTGCTTAAGTCAACACCCAATTGAGTATTGAAAAAGGCTCATCACTGCTTAACTACAGTAATCTAGCAGGTACTGGTGCTTTCAGCATGACCTGACCATATAATATATATATATATATATATATATATATATATATATGAACAAGATGGAATGAAAACACCACACAATGCTGTTAAAGAGAAAACAATTTATAACTTAATCAATTTGATAAGAGGTAAAATCAATTTGATAAGAGGTCAAATGTTTTCTCTTTAACAGCATTGTGTGGTGTTTTCATTCCATCTTGTTCATTCTCATACTGTCGGATTCATTTCCTCTCTTTTAACATATATATATATATATATATATATATATATATATATATATATATATATATATATATATATATAAAGTTTGTGTCTGTAGACTTCAGTTGCAGTCAGTAGTGAACCTACATTTTGGAGGGGTCTGAAGCTTGTTATGGGAAGTTTTGCAATTTTAATAGCCTTTTTATTTTTAACAATTATTTTGTATTGGACACAAAATATATGGTGTAGAAACATCTCAAAATTCTTGGTTTAATTTTAAATGCATTTTCTTTCCCTGTGAATGGCATTTCTATAACTGAAAAGAAACATAACATAAAACATTAAACATAGAATTTTAAGTTGTTTCTACACAGGCTGTTAAAATTTGAGATCATTTGAATGAGAATTAATCAAGTTATTAGATTATGAAATGATATCAATTTTTCTGAAACACCTTGTACACTTTATAAAAAAAACCTGTATAACCCTAAAATTGTAAGCATAGTTTTGTTTTGTTTTGTTTGCAACCATATGCATTTTTATTTTGTTTTTTTAGAATTATTTTTTATTTATTAGGTCATCAGAGAATCACATAACTGAATAGGAGAATCATTTATTATTAAATGTATTGCATGATCTGGATAGGTAAATATAATTCTTGTAAAAAGAAGTAAAATATAGCAACAACAACAACAACAAAGATGTGTTTAAAGAAAAGAATAGACAAAATAGTAAATTTAGCGGAAGAGACTATTGTTGTATCAGCCAGACAACGAAAGAGTCTATCCCTTTTTCACTAGCACTAGACTAGGGAGATTGTTTTTTGCTGAAATGGTACATCACACCTACTATTAGCTCCCTTCTTTACTACACAAACCAGATTACCCAAGCTGTGCTACTCATGCACTAAGTTGGCAGGGACCGGTATTGAACCTTGCAATTCCTAGGTGATGCTCTACCGACTGAGCTAAACCTGCCCCAGCTCAGTCGGTAGACAAATAAGATTTATAGATAATTATATATTTTATGTATGTACTAGAAGCGGCCACCCGGCATCGCCAGAATAGAGGGGGGGATTTTTTTTTTAAGTTAGTCCCACGGATCCATTATTACTCAATCGGGAATTGGATCCTCATCGGATGCCCCATTAAAATCCCCATGTAAAAAAAAAAGACCTTGCATTGATCCAGCCACTCTGAAAATGAATATTAATGTCTACTATTCAAAATATCAAATGCAAAAAAAATATTACATTCTGTTATCATTAAAATTTTATTTTTTAATCCTTTTCACAAATATAAATCAAATCTTTATTATCTTTGCTCAAAAACCAAGCCCTGATGATATTTAATGTGTATATATTTTTACTTTGTCGTTAATTGTTTTATTTTCGAAGTTTCCTACGGACATACACATACACACAACTGCCCTTTATATATGTATAGATAGATATATCCCTTGCATTTGATAAGACGTAAAATGTCTGATAGAAAATGAAAGTTTAAAAAATAATGACAAGAAATGTAAATATTTTAAACTTTAAGAAATGTTATTCATTAATACTTGATTTTGTTCTTTACTTGAAACTGTATGTTTGTTAAAATTCTCCTTGCTTGATCAATCAAGTTAACCTCTTCATCCAAACAAAAACTCTATACCTTTTAGTTAATATTTGATTCGAGGAAACCTTTCATCACTGCCATTTTAGTGAATGATAGATGTAATATGGGTCGTGACCCAATACGATTTTAACCTCAAGGTATATTTCTCTCAAAGTAGCTGTCATAAAAAAAAAAATGATTATGAGTCTGTCTGTATATAGATAATTTCGATTTTTTTTTTAAATTTTATTTTTATAATGTATATTTCCTCTTTGCTACAATTCTCTATTCAGTAGTGCCATTTGACACTGCTGGGAGCATCCATACTACTAAATCAATGGGGAGTGAACCCCCAATTTATGCACAGTGTCAAGCTGTAGAAGATGATTTACTGGAAAATAATACATGTTTTTGTATTGACTTTATTTGTATAGTGAAATATACAAACAAATGTACATTTATTCATTCTCAAATCTCTCTCTCTCTCTCTCTCTCTCTCTCTCTCTCTCTCTCTATATATATATATATATATATATATATATATATATATATGTATAAAGTTAGGGTAGCTTGGACATGAAGTCAACGGCACTTGTTTACTGACAGTTTCTCGCCTACACTACCCTAACTTAGATATACATGCTGTATCTAAAATACTGAGCACTATTTACTGATAAATATAGCATACAATATTATTGATATTAATATCTATTCACAGTATTGGACAAAAAAACAAAAAAACAGACAGGGAAAAAAATTAACCATTTTTTATTATTTATTATTACCATAGATTTTAATTAAACTTCAATGGATTAGACACACACAGGAAGTGATATGTTTCCTTGATTATTGTTGTCTAAGTTCCCTTAGTTGTAGCAAAAAGTAATTATTGTCTTAAAAAAAAAAATCTTAGAAATACCAAAAATAGGAATTTTCTTCGAATTTTTTTTTCCTTTATTTGATATCCTAATTTGTGATTAGTCCCTTACTAAGCAGTTGTTGGAGTTTGAAAAATGTTCAAAATAATAACTTCTTATATATAGCCGGTTAGCTCAGTCAGTAGAGCGTTTGGTTAGAAACCACAAGGTTCCTAGTTCGATACCGGCCCTCGCCAACTCAGCGTATGAGTAGCACAGGGATCTGTGTGGTAAAGTAAGGAGCTGATGATAGGTGTGGCGCTCCACCTCAGACCAAAACAATCTCCTTGGTCTAGCGCTATTGAAAAGGGGATAGACTCCTCGCTGATTGGCTAATACCAACTTTAGGCCGCCCCGACGACTTTTACTTTACTTTATATATGTCTAAGCCATTGAAGTTTCATTAGAATTTGTGGCAATCATAAAAAATGGTTCAGTTTTTACACTGACTGTTTTGGGGTATTTTGTCCAATATTATATGTATATATATAATATATATTTATATATATATATATATATATATATATGTGGTATAATGAAAAAGTATCAAAATTGGATCTTTTAAAAAAATTTAAAATTTCAATATTTAGCTAAGCAATTAATGTAATAAAGTGATATTTAGACTGCTTTGTAGATGTCAAATTTTATCAAGGGAAGTTCAGTGCCAATTCTCAATACTTTTTAATCAGGTCTTTTACTACTTTTATGATTTGCAGTTTTTGACAAAACACAGGATTGTGCAAGTGAAGCACTCTTTGCACTGACTTGACCTAATTCTATGCAAATTTTTCTTTAGTTTTACTAAGCTGAAAATTCATCTCAAGACTAAGGTTTGATGATGTAGAAGGACATTAAAAGAAATATTATAGCACAGCTTCATATCATATTTTTTTTAAAAATGGAGTTTCAGGGGTATGAACCAATGACCAATGTAAACTTACTGGCATAACTGTGCTGAAAACTGACAGGACTATTTTGAAGAAAATTGATATTTAATTTCTTGTTCATTTCTGTCTTGGTAAATATAGCTTCAGTTTCAATACTTTTTGAACATACCTTGTATTTCAAATTTTTAAGTCTGTCTTGAAAAACAAGTATCTTTCTTAAAACTGTTTTATTTAAAATCAGGGCTATGGTGTCAGAGTTGGAAGCAATTAAGAAGTCTCTGGATGGAGTCAGAGTTGGTAAAACTATACCGACTCCAACTCCAGTTGAATTCATACTTTATATGGCCCTAGTTTAGTCTGTAAAGTTATACAGTGCACACACCTTATAAAATGCGGGGTTTGGGGGACTGCTTGCATACTTCATTATTCTCATGATACTACATCTCTAAATTTTTATGGGACTCCGTGAATTCAATGGATGGAGTCGGTTCAACCACCCCTGATGAATGCTGCCCAAAGACAAGAAGACTTCTTATAAAGAGATTATAAAAAATAGTCTGTCACCTGTTAAATAGAGAGGAGATTGGTACAACCAAGTAACATCCTTTCTTCTCATTCATTTCTATCCCTCATTCTCTTAATCTGTTTCTTACAATACCTTTCTCCACTCTTTTTTTCATTCTTCCTCTTTTTTCTTCACTCTCTCTCTCTCTCTCTCTCTCCATTTTTCTTAGTATCTCCTATTCTAGAGATTTTCCCCAAACTCTATTGAATTTAGTAATATCATTAGCTATAAAATATATATAGTTTTTCAGCTAATGAATGACCTTGACTTCTCTAGGTAATGATTCACAAGTAACTTGAGATGCAAACACTTTAACATGTGCCTAAAAAGGGATACGCCTATATATATATATATATATATATATATATATATATATATATATATATTATTTTATTATATATTAATGATTTGAAGGCAATTACAATGCATATAAAAAATAAAAACAAAAAGATGTTTTTTTGTCTTATCGATTTCAAAGTAAACTTTATCTTCAGAGACAGTTTTCAGAAATGGACGCGCTTCTTTTTTTTGTGTCGTTATATTTTTTTTCTTTATTTTTTCTCCTCTTCTCTTTTTTCTTTTCTTTTCTTTATATATATATATATATATATATATATATATATATATATATATTTGTCTGTGTGGGGTTTTATATATATACTAAACAAAATGTGACCCATTGGGTCACACATTGACCATTGGGTAGATAATTGGGATTAGGGAAAAGTGAGTTTGCAAAGCGAATTAAATTTTTCAAAAATAAATATGACCTGAGAATTAAAAAAAATATATATTAAAATCATTTTATAAAATTTCTAAGAAAGGAAACGTTTGACCTAATTTAAATTTATTAAGAGCCAATATGTTAGCTGGTTTGGCAGCTTATGAAATTAAACATACATTACAAATCCATTTCAAACCCTCCAATCTCTCTCTCTCTTTCTCTCTCTCTCTCTCTCTCTCTCTCTCTCTCTCTCTCTCTCTCTCTCTCTCTCGCCACTTACTGAGAAACTAACTTAAAAAACAAGGAGGTAATCAAGATATACATAGAGGGGGAAAGTGAGCAGCAGAATGTGAAGTAAGAAATGGGTCAGTAATATATATATATATATACATAATTTGTCTGCATGTGTGGTGATATAGGTGTGGGTGGGCTGTGTAAATGAGTAAGATAGAAAATGAAAATGTATTTAACTTTATTTGACACTGGGCATGTGGAGAATAGTAAGATTATGCTGCACCTATCATCCAAATAAAGACAACCAGACTAACTTGAAAATTCATTTTTGAAATCCTGTTAAAAACCCGGGTTCAAAAACTGTCCCCTGATATCAATGGGGAAAATATGTCCTCACCATATTTTGCAATGGTGATGGTTTGTTGATTTTGTTCTTTTGTTTTATGGCATATCAACCATTCTCAAGTCATAGCAGATATAGTCCAAGTTAAAAATGGTATAAGCCTGTCTCATTTACTAAAATTTTTCTTGTTTCCTAGATATACCTGCATCAAAATATATATACATATTAAACTCTCTGCATGAGTAGGATGTGACACAGTGTCAATTCCTTAATCAGAGGTTTGAATTCAATTTTCCTTCTTCTAGAATGGTTACTTAACCAAGATTAAAGAGCCCAGTCTGTCCTACTATTTACCCATATCTGGAGGGAGAATAGTTGGATGCATACCTTTCCCAAGGTATGCATATATATATATATATATATATATATATGTGTGTGTGTATATGTATATATATCCATATGTGTGTGTATATATATATATATATATATATATATATATATATATTTAGCCACTCTGTTTTAATATTGAGCACTTTTATCCTTCATTATAAAACGATCAATCTTACTCATCTTACCCTTAATGAGATATGAATGGAAGAATATCTGTAAGATTGTATATATATATATATATATATATATATATATATATATATATATATAGAGAGAGAGAGAGAGAGAGAGAGAGAGAGATACACCTTTCTATCTATGTGCACATATATACACATCAAAGTAAGCTTTAACATAGAAAGAATCTTATTATATGTCCACATCTGATAGAAATTAAACTTTTATAGCAATCTTTATTCTTACTAAAATTCCATCATGGAAATCATTTCTGTTGACTTGAGACAATTTTTCCCTTCCAATCTAACATGTCTTTCTTTTTCTTTCTTTCTTTCTTTCTTTTTTTAACTTTTAACTTTTCTTCAAACACAGCCATTGACACATTTGCCACATTCCCTCTTGGTTCCTACTTGAATTGTCAAAGACTTCATTCAAATATCACACACTGTGTTTATATGTTGGCGGTTTTTTTTTTTTTTTTGAAAATGAATGATTACCAACATAATTTCACAAAAAAAAAAAAAGAAATCCCTCTTGACGGTTCTCATGTTTGGCTATGTTTTTTTCTGTTTTTTTTTTTTTTCTGTGTTCTTTCTTTTCTTTTTAATAATCATTTGAACTTCTAGCTTTCAGATGGCTTTTGAAACCATTTTACATTATGAATAGTCTTTTCAAGATAACTTTGAAAAAATGTTTAAAAAAAGAGAGAGAAAAAAAGCTAATATTATTTACTATTAACTTTTATCATCCTGAAGTACATTATACCATACTTTATTATCATTAGAAGATTTATCATAAAATGATAATAGTATGTCAAGTTGAATCAGCTGCTGTCAAAGAAGTACAAGAGTTACTGCTTTTATATATTCTCTTCAATTGTTTTTTTTTTTTTTTTTTTTTTTTTTTCAAATTCTTATGAAAAAGAACAGATTTTGTTACAAAAGATATATATCAGAATGATGAATAGACATGTATTGTATGTATTTCTGAGATTGAGGAACTATTCTTATTATAAAATGATATACATAGACTAGTATTCTCACCTTGGTCCTTACAATAATCTGACCTTCTTAAAGTATCTTTTATCGTAAATAACATTTGGTTCATTTTAAACTGAACTTTTGGTTATCTTAAAGATCCCGAATTTTCATCTTTTTTTGTAAAGGAATACTCCCTTCAAATTAGCAGTAGAAGCCAGCCGTGTATACTCATTTGGTCTGTTTTTTTTTTGTTTTTTTTTTTTTTTCAGGGGAATAAACCTGTTTTTCACTTGAATTCTTAAATGATTTTATTTTATAATAAATTATTTTAGGAAATTTACAATAAAGTTAATTCATTGTTAAAAAAAAAAAGTTAATTGAGATATATTTATTAAAAAATACCCAAAATAATTTCATTGAGACATATTTATGATTCATTAATTTGGGAGTGCATATCTTGAAGATAACTGAACCTTTTTATCCAATCCACAGGGGATAGATTTTTTCCTTCTGCTATCTATATTTATTGGATATCTTGTTTCAATTATTCCTAGTTACTTTGACCATCCATTTATTCATTTATTCATCTATTTATTTAGTCTTTCTTCCACTGAAACAGAATATATTGTACTATTCAACCTAAGGATTGAACTCCTGATCTTTAGGTAACTAGATACACTTTAACTGATGCTTTATCCACTAAGGCAACACTACTCAAAGTGGTGGTATGCATACAGGTGCTGGTATCCAAGTCATTGATTGCTGGTATATTTCAAGTTTCCAGTTCCACATTATCATTATATATATATATATATATATATATATATAACATGTAATGTAATATAATTATTATAATCATTGCATTTTTATATTTTTCCAGTATAAATCACTACAAATATTCGAACACTATTTTCTAGGATCATTAATCAAATAATAACATATCACAAATATGATACCTGCCTCATCAGCTAGCTTGAGAAGCTCTTGTACAAGGCCATATATATATATTATATATATATATGTATATATATAAACACCATAGATACAACAGCCAAAATATTGTGACCATAACAATCCAGAGGAGGACATTAGTCCAAGTAGATCCGTGTTTAATGTTGGTTATTCCCCATATTTCAAATGCTGTAGTTTTCTCCTATCTATTCTTATATGCAATATATTGAACAGTTAATGCTTTGCCTACCAAATTTCACTCATGGGTGTACCAAATTTTCTTGGTATTTTTCACCTGTATGATGGGATATTTCAAATTTCATTATCTATTCACCTCAGAACTCATTCTATTCAAATAAAGTCCTATTATTATTGTAAGCTGAGTCCTTCATAAAGAACTAACCATCAGTTTTTTTTTTACGGTAGGATTGGCATGGTGGGAGAGCCACTGTGAGCTGTTTAAAGTAGGCAATGAGTTATATGTGTAAAAAAAAAAAAAAAAGTTTCTTTGTTTTCTTATTTTACTGACCGTAAACACCCAACTATTATGGCTTTTATTATTGATCCTTGCGAGTATTTCACACCATCTCTAACTGATGGATTTTCTCTGGGGTGACAGCAAGTCTCCTCAGGACACTTCTAAGTATCCTAGCCGATGTTAGTACTGCTTGAGAAACAAAAAGTAGACATTTAAAAAACAACACTAAACAAAAATAACTTTCTCCTTTTAATTCACTTTCACTTCAATAATAGTAATTATCAACAAACTTGTGCAGAAGGAGAAGCAAATATAGCAAACTTGTACAAAATGAGTACAAGAGCTGGTACAACTGTGTGGAGAATATGATCCATTGGGAACGGTGCAAATGACTGGATTTTGACCATACAAGCAAATGGTATATGCACAGACCAGAATCTGTACCTGAAAATAAGACATACAAAATTCTCTAGGATCTTGAAATAAGAAAACGGACCACCAAATCCAGGCCAGAAGACCAGATCTAATTTTAGTTAACAAAAAATTGGGGGTGGGGGCCGTCAACTGGTGAATTTTGCAGTTCCAGCAGATCATAGAGGGAAAGAAAGCAAAAGAAAGTGGAAAAACTGGATAGATTTCTGGACATTGCAAGAGAGGTGAAAAGGATACGCAACATGAAGGTGATAGTGATACCAGTCATAGTTGGAGCCCTTGGAATAATCCTGGGAGATCTGGAGATCTAAGAAAAAAATTGAAACCATCCATACCACAACACTGCTAAGATCAGCTAGAATACTGAGGTGAGGAGACTTGCTGTTACTCGGGCTCCATTGAAAGATCACCAGCTCATGTGTAAACTCACAAGGAGTATAATAATAATAATAATGATAATAATAATTCATTAGGTTTAACTCAGTCGGTAGAGCATACGCCTCTGGACCACAACGTTCGATACCAGCCTTCACAAACTCGGCACATGAGTAGCACAGTTTGGATCTGTGCAGTAAAGTGGGGAGCTGATGGTAGGTGTGGCGATCCACCTCAGACGCAAGACAATCTCCCTGGTATAGCAGTAGTCAAAAGGGGATAGACTCCCTCTATTATTATTACTATTATTATTAATCGCAAAGAGTAAAATAGCAACAACTGCAATGATTTCTCCTTTTCTTTAGTTAAGAGAAAATAAAGTACATTTAACTGACATCAACTATCATGCTTTTGGGACCTACAGAATTAACAAGTACCTAGAATATAGATTTAAGAAAAAAAATACTTTTATTCATTACTTTGTCTTCATTGACGACAATTCTCAGGCAAAGAATGAGTGCTGTTTTTAAAAGAAAACTATTCAAAGCGACCAGCTGAGCCTTTTACCAACAAAAAAAGTGGACTTTTTTTGTTGTTGTTGTTGGTGGTGTTAGCCAATTTAAATAAAAGATATTTGTAGCGGTCTGATTAACTTTGAAACCTTTGTGTCCCAAAGAAAATCTTTGGTGTGTAAATTCATCTAAACGTCAAGAGATGGATGAAAGAAACAGAAAGATTCCATTTGTTGTTTGTTGTTAATCTTGAAGACTGAAAGCTTCGCTTGTCCCAACGTGTGTTACAACTAATTCGCCTTCAACATTGTCCCTCAACAACCTTCACCCTCATCCCTCTTTCTTTTCTTTCCTTTTTTTATTTTTTTTATTCTCCGTCTTCGTCTTCCCTCGCCCTATGGGTCTCTCTGTCTACCTATCTTTCTCCATCTATCTCTTTTGATCTCTATTCTTTCTCTTTGTCTTGTTCTTCAAACTCAAACTTGCAACATGTGTGTTATTTGGACACGTCTATCAATGGTATTCCCTGTTGATTTCAACCCTAACCGCTTCCATCGACACACTCTGCCCGTCCGTCACCGTCACTCTTCCTCTTGCCCACTTATTTCAACAACCACTGCGGCTGCACTATCATCGTCTTGCTAAATAGGACAGTGTACATTCTTTCGTTTAAATACAATCTAACACCACCCCTATGCATGTACTCCTAATACATACATACATACATACATACATACGTCTCTGTGTGTGTGTGTGTGTGTGTGTGTGTGAGTGTTATGTACTATCTTTTTCTAGCTCTTCTCTCCCAACTTTTCTTTCTCCACTTTTCTGTCTTTTATCACCATCTTCTTCACCACCCATTTATTCTATTTATTTGTTGATTCTTTCCTAAGAATCACATCTAAATTTTGAGCCTTAGATCGCATTTCTTCCTGTCCTATATATTTCTTTTTCTTTTTTTTTTTTCCTTCTCTTCTTTTCACTTTTTCTTTTTCAGAATGTCTCATTTTCTTTCTTTCTTTTTCTTTACAAAACAATCCTGCTGTACTTTCCTACAAACACATCGTACAGTACGCACATGCCTTTGTGCATACTGTCTTTACAGTTGCCTATACACACACACACACAATCACACACGTAGATATACTAACAAACTTTTTGATGATAAATCTACAGCTACTAAATTTGGTGTGTATACTTATTGGACCCGGAGGGGAAGTTTTATTGTAAAACAATTTTTGTTCCTCGTGGAGAAGGGCGACTCTAAACAATAAGTAACCGGAAGCAAGACGTAACTACTCAGACAGAAGTTAAATGTCCAAACTTCAAAGGAAAAAGAATAACGAATTATTTTTCTTACTAAAATAATCATTCATACTTAATTAAACTTTACTAATTAGGTTTAATGGTAGATAGTTTTTTTTTAATTGAAGATATAAAAGTTGGCCTCTTACCTGAAAATAGACGGGTTCTTCACGGCTAGTTTTAACTATAGATTTAAAAAAAAACCCGCTACAATTGAATTTGTATTATTTGCCCCTTATTTTCTTTTGCAACAATATCCTATATATATATATATATATTGGTCTATCTATCTATCGCTTATTGACCGAGATAGTTGCGTATATTGTATATGCACAAACACGTCCACCTAGATAGGGTCGTACATCAGCGGGGATGTTTTCTCAAATAAACATGACAACCACCATATCAGCTTCCCCTCTCATAAAAGAAAAGGGATGGAAGGGGTGCCAACTGGTAGTTTCCTCATGTCATGGCAGTAATATTGTTTATTCTTCCCTTTAGTTCTATTTGCCTAAAGCTCCCTTTTTCTTCCTTCATTTTGTCTTTTTTCTTCTTGCTTTTTTTCTTCCTCTTAGGATGTCTTGTATTGACAAAGTACATTTTATCAGTACGAACAAACCATTAGATTTAAATACGATCACATAACAAAATAAAAATGCATATATATATATATATTTCTTTATATATATAAACATATATAGAGTCATCCATATATATATATATATATAATATATATATATATAATATAATGTTGTTCTGGTTCCAACGGGAGAAAATGTAATATTTATAAAAAAAAAAAGAAGGTCCGCAAAATGTATCGTTCTCAGAAAAAATGTTTTATTCTTTTATTTCACATACGCAACACGTGTTTCAGATATTCTGGTATCTTCTTCAGGCTTTGATCAATACATATATATATATATATATATATATATATATATATATATATAAACAAGGTTTGTTTAGAATGGCTTTTTGCCGATAATTTTTTGGAGAATAAGTGCTTAATTGGAGTCGTACCTAATTTTGAAAATTAATTAATTAATAACGAATTAGGCGGGAATACCTATTAAATGTATGGCTAAACAAATCGAGAAAAATCAATCTCTGTATGTACATTTCGGCCTATTAGGCCTCATCAGCAGAGCTATAGATCGGAAGACCGCCCTGTGCGTGATTTGAAACCGGACTGCCAAGCTGACAGGCCGATCCCATAACCCCAACACCAAACGAACTTCTTAGATTTTATGATTTGTTTAGAGTAGGTTAACATTCCTCTTCTAGTGACTTTTATTACACGACGATAGGGTAAGTTGTAAACAAGGTTTGTTTAGAATGGCTTTTTGCCGATAATTTTTTGGAGAATAAGTGCTTAATTGGAGTCGTACCTAATTTTGAAAATTAATTAATTAATAATGAATTAGGCGGGAATACCTATTAAATGTATGGCTAAACAAATCGAGAAAAATCAATCTCTGTATGTACATTTCGGTGGGTTGTGCGTGTTTCTGTAATTTTTCTGTTATATATATATATATATATATATATATATATATAATATATAAAGTAAAGTCGTCGGGGTGGCCTAAAGTCGGTATCAGCCAATCAGCGAGGGAGTCTATCCCCTTTTCACTAGTGCTAGACCAAGGAGATTGTTTTTGCGTCTGAGGTGGAGCGCCACACCTACCATCAGCTCCCTTTTTTCTTGCTTCATTTTTTCTTTTTTCTTCTTGTTTTTTTCTTCTTCCTCTTAGAATGTCTTCTTGTGACAGTAAAAGAATGCGAATAAGTACACACGCTTGCTTAATGGTAAAAAAAAACTAAAAGACTAATGTTTAGTGTAAAATGGGTTGTTGACCCCGTGTCAGAAATACTGTTCGACAAAAACAAAAACAAAAATAAATCATATATAAAACAATATCGACGTGTGACCGAAATGTTTTATGAAATCAGCACATCGAAAGAGAAAAAAAAAAATAATGTGTATAATATATGAAAGTTTTCGGTTGTGCTAGTCAATATTGAAAGTTATCTGCCATTTTTTAAATTGTGCGTTTACACGTCAGATTTTTAAAAAACGCCCCTTATGGCAAGCCCCAACCCTTTTTATCATATGGGTGCTAGAAGGCGGTGGCTGCGGGTCTACATGTCCTAGGAATGACGTTAAACTCTATCTGATGGTGACGTTCCAGTTTTGGGGATTTGGGGAATGTGGAGCACCCCTTCATCACCATTGCTCCCTGGTCCACTCTGACTCGGAGTGGTAGTACCTGTTAGGATCCTATCTATGGGTTAAATAGAAAAATGTATTTATAAAAAAATTGTATTTTCCATTAAGAATTGATTTATTTCAAAACTTTATCGGCATTAAATGACCCACTGAGGTTGATATGCCGTAAAACAAAACAAACCAAACCAAACTAAAAAAAAAAAAAACGCAGTATGAGCGTCTCTTAATCTAACGTGTAGCTCTTATGAACAGTACTCTATAGCAGTGTTTTTCGAAACCTTTTTTTTTTTAATTCTATTGCAACCCACAGCCAAAACAACCTCCATCCATGGGTTAAATAGATTAAAAAATGAGTTTAAAATATGAGTTTAAAAAAAAAACCCAACAAGAATGAATAGAATAAAAACGTCTTCAACATGAAATGATCCAAGGGTTGACATGCCGTAAAACCAAATTACCAACCAACCGGAACAACAATTTGAATTGCAATCCATTAAACCTAAATGTAATGATATGAAATGAGTAAATAAAAACAAACACTGTTATTTTGCGACCCAATTTATTAATTTTGCTACTCAGTGAAGGGTCGGGACACATAGTTTGATAACCCTTGCTCTATAGAAAGTACTGCTCGTAAGTACTTGAATAAGCACAAAAACTCTTTTTTGTTGCATAAAACTACAGGGTTCCTTAAGTATTTTGAAAAAGGGGTAAAATCAAACCAACTAATTAGTTTAGCAACTCTTCTAAAGTGCAATATTTGTTTGTCCTTTCAACCAACAGAATATTAATGTGCTGATGATGTTGTGAAGAAAAATCGAAATATTAATTAAATCAACTGCAACAATTTTTTATCAGATATTGATTATTACTTACAAATGTGTTTTGGGAATTACATCTTACCCTTTTCATTTCTTTAACATTATTGAGTGTGTGCGTACATGTACGTGTGTGTGTGTGTGTGTGTGTGTGTGTGTGTGTGTGTGTGTGTGTGATAATAAGTAGAAAAATAAAGGCATTATTTAATCGCATCCCTAGGGGTGATTTTAACGAGGGTTCACATGCGCGTACAGGTGGACATTACGGTCAAATCACGTTGAAAGATCACCCAAGTTAAGTAGCGATGAGCCTGTTCAATACTTAATTGGGTGACCACTTAAGCAACAGGAGGTTCTGTAAGTAACCTGATTCCTTTGTTTATCAAAATGACTTGATTCGGCATTAACTGACCCAGAAATGTTTGATATGCTGTAAAACAAAACAACTAACAAAACGTCTACGAGAAGTTAACTTCAAATTCAAAAGTAGAGAAGGAAGCCCCAGTATCAACACTTCTAGAGAAATTACGACCAAGCCACGCTGAAAGCACTGCTAGCTCACTGAAGTTAAGCAACGATAGGTCTGTTCAATACTTAATTGAGTGACCACTTAAGCAACAGCTGGTACTGTAAGCAACCTGGATCCTTTGTTTATCAAAAATGACTCACGCGCACACACACACGCACACACACACACACACACACACACACACACATATATATATATATATGTGTGTGTGTGTGTGTGTGTGTGTGTGTGTAAATAAAATTTAAGCCTTAAAGTGTTTTAATCCGTGAAATCTTTACAGTGCTCTCTATACATAAAAATGCAGGTTTATATCACAATATAAAATTTATACCTGATATATATATATATATATATATATATATATATATATATATATATATATATATATATATGTTGTGTGTGTGTGTGTGTGTGTGTTCGTATACTTAACCACAAAAATAAGTATAGTAGAATCAACATGACATATGTCCTGTACATTGTACACATATCTGTGGTGTGTCCAACACACTTACACTCAAATGTTACATATTCTGACTTTTTCTTCGCCTCTAATTATTTATTTCCAACTCTGGTAACACAAGTTCAAATTTCTTGACTTTTCTTTCCCCCTTGTTTGTGAGTTGAACCTCTCTTTCTTGGTGTCTCCTGTTAGTTATACCTTCGATTTCCGTTCTACATTTTAACTCTACCCCTCTATGTTTTTTTTTTCTTCTTTTTTTTATATATCTTTTTCCTTCTTTCAATCTTTGTTTTTCTTTTTATCCATATTGCCCTTACCGTTCATCTTCCTCTCTCTCTTTCGTTTTTAATATCTTGTAACCCTCTCCCTTTTTTTTCTTCATATCCTATTTTTTCATATCCCTTTTCCTTTTTTTATCAATTATGCTCTCTCTCTCTCTCTCTCTCTCTCTCTCTCTCTCTCTCTCTCTCATTTATATGTATCTTCCCCATTTCCCTTCTCTCCTTACGTCATCATAAGCACTGGTAATTTTACCCCTGCCTGACTTGAGGTATCTTTACCGGATCTTTGTTTACACAACTGACAACCGGTGAGCAAGTACTTTTACAGTTTTTTTTTTTCGGTGTCATCTAACAGCGTGCTCTTGGCTCCTGCTCAGGACTGGGTTCCGACTTCAGGGTTTGATTGTGGCTGGGTCTAAACCGGTCTGTGGTCGGGCCAGCCTGTACTTAGCTTTAAGCATGACTGGATACAACAAGCAAAAAGTATTCGCTCCTAAATACACATTTTTCTCCCCCCCCTCTCTCTCCATGCCTCTCTTTTACTTGCAGAAATAATGCTCCCTGAGTGACGTTACAATTCAATATATATATATATATATATATATATATATTATATATATATATGTTTCCTTTCAAACCCCTAAACTGATTTCACCCCAATTTCGTGTTGAAGCTTGACGCACTGCTTTGCTTCCTAAATAAAGACGTAAACTGTACTTTTTTATGGTTTTATGGTTCACTTATTACTGGTACCATTTATATTATCTACTATATATTGCTCAAATACTCCTTATCTATCTATCTATCTATCTATCTATCTATCTATATATATATATATATATATATATATATATATATATATATATATATATGTATATATCATAGAAAGGAAGGAAGAACTCAACACCGTAATTCCATAATAAATTTATTTCGACCAAAATAAGGGCCTATATAAATCTAAGTTGATTTAATGTACCTCCCCAAAATCCAGTCTCATCAGATGGGTCTCAATTCACTTTTGAAATTGCACATCACAAAAAAAAATACATTGAGCTCTCTTTAGTGATTTAAAGATTCGCTGTGTTTATACATACTGGATCATACAATATTAATACAGTGTATCTTAGAAATCACATATAGAATCATCCCTTACTACCAAGTTTTGGATAAATCTCTTATATATATATATATATATATATATATATATATATATATATATATATGAAGAGTAATGGATTGGGTAAATCCGACAAAATGTGATTGAAAATTGAGGCAATGCGGATAAAACACAAAACAACTTCGTTCAAATGATATTTTGCTATTTTATAAAGCTTCGTTACATACCGAGGCGAAATATCATTTGAACGAAGTTGTTTTGTGTTTTATCCGCATTGCCTCATATGTGTGTGTGTGCGTATATATATATATATATATATATATATATATATATATATATATATATATATATATATATATATATACTGTAACGCAGCAAAAGCAGCACATGAGAGCGAGATTTTTAGAGCAATGCACTTGGAATGTTCTAAGTTATAAAGGAAGTAATTTCTCGTTTAGTTTGCGAATGCAGGATAATTCGCGCTGCACAACATCGTTTAATTATTCCAATTCTTACTACAATGAAGATAAGTATGAAATCTTAATTAGAATCCTTCATCCTATATAAAAGCATCAATATCATCATCTTATCTTACAGAAGACAACTCAACTGGTTCAGTTGGTTTGTCCCGTTTCTTTAAATTGTTTGTATTTGTATATTTGAGAATACAGTTGTTTATATTTATAAATAGCTTCTTCTTCTTCTTCTTCTTCTTCTTCTTCTTCTTCTTCTTCTTCTTCTTCTTCTTCTTCTCTTCTTCTTCTTCTTCTTCTTCACAATTTCCCTTCTCTTCTTCCTTCTCTATCTTTTCTCTCCCCTTTCTTCTTCTTCTTCTTTCTCTATCTTTTCTCTTCTTCTTCTTCCTTCTCTATCTTTTCTCTCCTTCTTCTTCTTCTTCTTCTTCGCTAACTTTTCCCTTTCCTTTATATCTTCTTCTTCTGTGAAAATTGACTGTTGACAGCGCCATACATTTAGCGCCAAGTAGGAATTTGACAAAATTCTCAAAACATTTTGGAAATTCTATGGAATGTCTCCCCTAAATTCTCTCTGGGTGTTTTTTGCCGTTCTGTATAAACATCATATGAATTTCGTTGTTGTAAAAAAGAAAAGAAGAAAAAAAAAAAAAAATAAATAAGGTTAAATTTAAAGATCGGATTTAGGTAATTCAATGATGAGTCAACATTATTGGCTATTTATCAGTTGATAAAAAATTTATTCTCTGCTTTTTTCGGCATTTCTTTCATAAAGGATTTTTTATGCAAATATTTCCTTAATCGTCGCATTAGCATTTCTCATTTTGAATAAATACTAATGTAGACTGAAAAGTTCATAGTCTGACCAAGATAAATATAAGTAGTGGCCTATTCTTGGTATCTACTGGCCAGCGAGGTACTCTACTGCCTTTTCCCTAACGCTAGAACAGGGTGATTATTTCTGAGTACAAGTGGGGAGCTCCTTACTTTATTGCACAGATCCAATTTGTACTACTGATGCGCTGAGTAGGCGAGGGATGGTATCGAACCAGGAACCTTGTGGTTTCGATGTGGATGCTCTACCGACCGAGCCCCCTTGCGGTGAACACACTTATTCTATCGGTGTTGTAGTGCTTGGACCCCTTTGGTAAAAAGGTGAAAATAAAGTCATTAACAGCAGATATGAGGTCATCATATGAACTTTTAAGCCCACCCTCGTACAGAACCCCGTAAAATGAAGTATTTTATTTCTTTGGTTAAAACTTTTGGTATTTCTTCAGAATTACTAAGAAAGAAGAACAGAGCAGAATTGACTGTAATGTCTTTACTCGACTTTCTGCAAAAGTTTTTAATTGAGCATTTCTTTTTCTTTTTCTTTTTTTAATTCTTTATTATTGTCATTTTTTATGCCTAAGTTACAGATGTCTTCAGTCTTTGAAAATAAATATCTACTACTTTATATGAAACACGTGCATCGATATGAGGACGTAACTTTTTAATATTTTAAGTGTTTTTATTAAGTAGAATATTAAAAAGAGAGTTTTCAATTTAATTGAAAAAAGTTTATTTTTATAAGAACAGGTTCTTTTAATTGGTACATTTTATATTATTTTGACACACACACACACATACACATATAAGAGAGAGAGAGAGAGAGAGAGAGAGAGGGGGGCACGTAGTGTAATGGTTACCGTCGTAGGAAATGAACACAACGAAACGAGTTCAAATCCTGGACAGGACTGCATTTCACATAGCACTAATACCCTTAAGAAAGGTATGAATAGAACTTTTCTCCTTCCAGCTATGGGTAAATAGTAGGGCGAGCTTAGGCAACCAGTCTAGGAGAAGTTAAACTCGGCTTAAGAAATCGACATTGTGTTACGTCCTACTCGTGCGGACGTATTAGCATATATATATATATATAGAGAGAGAGGGGGGGGAGAAAGAATTTTTCTTCCCAATAATCTTCCTTTACGCACGTAAACATTGATAATCATTGTAAAATACCACTCTTAAGAGCACGTGTACAGACTTACATGCACAAATACACACATTGCGAAATTACAGTTAGATTTTTATCTATCTATCTATCTATTTATCTATCTGAATGATGTTGGAGAGGATAGATACTACTTAAGACTTAACCCAAAAGAATACAGCCTAGAGCTTTTTTGCTGGTAAAATTGTATCATTTTCACACACACACACACACACTCACAAACACGCATATATATATATATATATATATATATATATATATATATATATATATCATATAATGTGCATTACATATGTTAAATGTGTGTATATATGTGTGAGTGCGAATTCGCGCAATTACACAATACATCCTCTGTCTTTTATTTCTGTATATATCTGTTACGTTTCCCTTGAGTGACGTATACAGTCCTGTCACAAATTATTTCCTTTATGGATTTTTATTTAAAACACAAGCACATTACCTCCGTCCTGTCGTGTGTGCGTGTGTGTGTGATCTGGAGCCAGCATCACTGTGCCTGGTGATAATTCCCGGTCTCTATTTCCACTTCCGGTATACAAGCAGCAAGTGGGCCTTTCTTTCCCAGGTTTTAGTTCGTTTCGAAATTCTCACTTGCCTCTTCCCATTTGGGTGTGAGGCCTTGATGGCAAACTGATCCATTCTACCGCCCCACCCTCTTATTTTTTTATTTTTTTTTTACCCGTGTCAACGAAGTACACTCACACGCGCTAACGCACGCATAGATGAATAAACCTATCGGTAATAACGGGAGTGGGTGATATTTCTTTTGAACAGTGGTGATGCCTTATAAACGTTTCTTTAATTAAGTCTATGTCGGCCTTGGATTATTACAAGCAACAACAACAAAAAAAAAAGATTCTTATGGTAAGGATCCCCAGTCAATAACCATTATCCTTATATAGGCGTACAGCTGAAAGCGAAAAGGAAGTGGTTATTAGAAAAAGAATAAGAAAAAGAAAGAAAACCCCGGGCCCCCAAAATGTTTATAAATAGTAGTTCATCCACTGTATTCCTCCTGACATTATCCAATAACAAATTTTACTAATTTTGGAGTGGGCCACTCAAAGAGCTAAGCATCCCACCCGGGGCCCCAAATTTCTAGACTACGCCTGTGTCCTTTTATTTATTTTATTTTATTTATTTATTTATTTATTTATTTTTGTCAGCTGTGGAAAAAATGTATGATGATGATGATGATGATGATGAACTAGGTTTATGATTTCGTTTTATTTATTTTATTAATCTTTTATTTTGTGAAATTGTGGAACAGTTCCCCCGTCCCCAACACCGTCTGATGTCCAACATCCGAGGACAAATTGACATCGATTTCTGTTTCATTAGAATTAGTATCGATTGCGAATATATAAAACATTAGGAGACACCTTGTATTTAGGAATGAAATACTAGCTTTCTTTCTTTCTTTCTGATTTTTTAAAATTTTATTTTCTTAAAAATTAAAGTAGAAAAAAAAATCGAGACGATTATACTGTATATGCGATCGTTTATTTAATTCGATTTTAAAAGTAAAAAAAAAAACTGAATTCTTTATTCTGAATGAATTTTTTTTCTTCATTCTGTCATCTTTTTTTATTTTTATTTTTTAATTGTATATAACTTCATACATATCCATTCATCCCCTTCTAAATGTTACAAACACACACACACACACACACACGCACACATACACACACACACACACACACTCTCTCTCTCTCTCTCTCTCTCTCTCTCTCTCTCTCTCTCTCTCTCTCTCTATCTATCTATCTATCTATCTATCTATTTGTCAGTTTGTGTGCAGTTAGGAAAGTTTTGTATATTGAGCACAAAAATCTCCCTCTAGATGCTCTATATTTTATGAAATATATTGAGCACCTTTTGGATTAACTACTAATGCTACTACAATGAAAACGTTGTAGCGTTGTATATATATATATATATATATATATATATATATATATATATATATATATATATATATACTCTTTCCTTCTATTTGTTAATATCTGGATATTTATCTATCTACACTCACACACACAAAGCATCATATTATTGGAATATTACGTACCTGTACTTAGATACAATGAGCCATTGTATATACCGATATTTTTATGTGGATCACTTTAATGTAGCCCCGTCAACTCGTATATGTACTTATATATATATGTCATAATGTGAATAAACATTTGATAAGAATTTTATACAAGCATCAGTTTGCAGCTGTATACACACCCATACTTATATGTATCTACATTGATGTGTCAGTTGGTATATTGGATCCTTACTAAAAAAAAAAAAGTTTCTTTACTATTGTAGTAGTGAATCCGATTCTCATTGTGTCATAATAATATCAGCTTAATATTAGTTTATCTATCTATTTGTCTGCCTGGATAGAAAGAACGACTAATATAACGACTGATATAAATATGTATTTACTCGGTTTGGTTCAATCTGACACAAAGTCAGAGTAGTTGAGCACCTAGTGAGGATCGAACTCATTACACTAGCGAATTTGTCACTTTTACTTTCCTAATCTTGTCAGCTCTAACTCTCCTCTCATTGTTGGTAATTTCGGTTTTCATTGGATCCTCCATAAATTTGTCCTTGTGACAAACCAAGCTAAACTTAATGAATGACAATTCTAAATTCTGTCATTTTGTCTCTCTCTGTCTGTCTGTCTGTCTGTCTCTCTCTCTCTCTCACACTTACACACACACACACGTGCTTTCTCTCTCTCACTCACTTTCTCTTTCCTCGCTTTCTTTCTTTCTAAAGTTCTCTCTCTCTCTCTCTCTCTCTCTCTCTCTCTCTCTCTCTCTCTCTCTCTCTCTCTCTCTCTCTCTCTCTCTCTCTCGTGTGTGCGTTTTCTTTCTGTCTTCTTTTTATGCTCTTGCTCTTGCTCCCTCTCTCTATATATTATATCTCTCTCTCTTGTGCCTTTCATACACACATGCAATTCCCACCCTCTGATTTGTGTTCTCTTCCTACTAAAAACTTAAAAAATCTTTTTCGTTTCTTACTACCCCCCCCCTCTCACTCTCCTTTACAACAGAAATCTTTTCTTCGTGTCGCAGTGTCTCTTATCATTTCATGACTACTTCAATTCTGTGTCTGTCTGTGTGGTCTACTACTCAAATTTAGACTCTTTTTCTTTTTCTTTTTAACTCCACTTGTTAATTTAAAGAATTTTATTTCTGAGAAGGCAATGATGGACAAGGTTTTATTATTTACTAAGCTTAAAAAGCCTCAGACTGCTTACCGTTCCTTCTAGGGGAGTCCTCGTGGCGTAGTGGCTAAGGTGTTGGACTGTGCCATCGCAGTACACGAGTTCGCACCCCAGTGGCGCTATTACGTTTACTTTGGGACTAATACCTTTGTGAAATGTATGAACCCTCTCATCCCCCAGCTATGGTTAAATAATATAACTACTGTTCTTCTACAAGGACGGCTTTGGTGTAATAGCTAGCGTTGTAGGAAATGGATCCGTCGACCTAAGGCTGTCTACATTTCACATAACGCTGATACCCTTGGGAAAGGTATGCATCCACCTGCTCTCCCTCCAGCTATGGGTAAATAGCAGGACAAACTGGGCTATTTAACCTTGGTTAGGCAACCAGTCTAGGAGAAGGAAAACTCTGAATTCAAACCTGTTAAACTTCGCCTAAAAATGGATCTTGTGTCACATCCTGCTCGTGCGGAGGGGTTGGTAAATATGTACAAGGATGGCTTTAGCATTAAATAAACCGTGAAGGTTGATATGCCATTAAACAAAGAAACCAAACAAAACCGTACCTGACCGCACCTAAACGATCACCCATCTAAGTACAGAGCCGACTCTTCGCTGTTTTATGGCAGTTTTTTTTTTAAACTTCGGTTTTATGGCGGGAACCGGTACTTTCAGCATGACTTGTCCGTAATACTGAGGTTTTCTGTTAATTGATGTTCTTACTTTCTCTCCATTCTTCTTCTTCTTCTTCTTCTTCTTCTTCTTCTTCTTCTTCTTCTTCTTCTCTTCTTCTCTTCTTCTCTCTATCTCTGTCTGTCTCTCTCTCTCATTTCTTTACCTCATTGCCCCCCCTCTCTTTTTATATTTCTCCCTTTTCGGGCCCTTTTATTTCTTTAATTATTCTTTCAGTTAATGTTATTTTCGTGGCCCAATATCTCAACTATGCCCAAAGGAGTGTTTCTACCCGCATTCCTTGCCATTATGTGCTCAAATTGATATACAAACTCTTGTCCCATTAACTCAACTCTGCCAGTCTTAATTAGTTCACGCTGGCATTCGGGACAAACAGACAGACACGCACAAAGGAATCGAACGGATTTGGGATTATTTCATCGTAATTTACAAACTTGTAACAATCTTAGTATAATTCACCGAATGTCTTTTTTTTTTTTTTTTTGTCTGTTTATCTGTCTAAATGGAGGTGCGTGGTGAGGCAGTTATCGTTGTAGGAAATCGACTCGCACGATCCGAGTTCAAATCGTGGACAAAGCCGTTTGGATTTCACATAGCGCTAATACCCTTGGGAAATGTATGCATCCAACTATTCTCCATTCAGCTATGGGTAAGGTAGATTGGTTATGCAACGAGTCTAGGTGAAGGAAAACTCTGAATTTAAACCTCAAACCTCGCTTAAGAAACTGACCTTGTGTCACATCCTACACATGCGGAAGTATGAATACATATAGCCACCAAAATTTCTAATGAGATACCATGGCATGTTTTAATATATTAGTTTTTGAAAATTCCAAAATTTTATATATGAATATGATGCTAAACAGGATAATTGTATTGTATCCGTCAGCTTAGATAAACTGAATTTTATTTGTGTATTTAATTTAGTCGTATAAAGTAGACTTTTAGCTGAACATTTCCTTGACAAAAAAGTGAAAAAAAAATCTGCTACCATCAAGGAAATACCATTTATACTATGAAGTTTTACCCATGACTTTCTTCCAGTCTTGTATTTATATTTGTAGCCGTGGAGGCATAAACGTTAACCTTTCCACGACGTTTATTAACTTGTAAGTCACCAGAAAAAAACATAGGTTTGTCTTTTTGTTGAATGTTTATTGATGCTATTAAAAAAAAAGTGGGACGGATAAATTTATCATCAGTCTATGTCACTTAAAATCCCGCCCATTGGGTGGGATTTCACGTTTTGTTAACGGAATTCGTAAAATATATTTTAGTCCATTTGGTGCAATGTCTTATTTTTAAAACAAGCCGTTAAAAACGTTTTTTTTTTACTACTTGTAATGGATTTTTAAAATCTCTCTCTCTCTCTCTCTCTCTCTCTCACACACACACACAATACTTTTGAAAATCGATTCGGACTTAGTGAGAATCAGGCCTCTTGAAAAAGTCAGTTACATAATCAGTCACTGACTTTCATCTCATTATTATTTTTTTTTTCTTTCACGAATGAAGAATTTTTGAAAACTTAAAAATGATTGTGAATGCAATGTACAATATCTTCATAAATGCGTACATGAGCATTATTCTCATCACAATGTCCCAGGTCAGGGTTGGACAAGTTGACCCACAGATTTTTTACACTTATTAAAACTTAAGTTAGTAATGGGAAATTGATTTTCATTTTTCGATTTTCTTTTTTACTCATCCGCTCTTTCTTCGTCAGACAGTGACATGCCTGAAACAAGACCTTTTAATTTTAACTATACTAGATTACAAAGCGCAGAGAGAAGCAAATTTATGTTTTTTTCGTCACATGTGTGTGTTGTGTGTGTGTGTGAAATTACACTGAAACTCCTTCGTCTAGCGCTAGTGAAAAGGGGTATAGACTCCCTCGCTGATTGGCTGATACTGACTTTAGGCCACCCTATCGACTTACTTACACTGAAACCACCTGCTCCATTTAGATAATCGAAGTTAAGCAGTGATGAGCCTGTTCAATATGTAATTGAGTGATCACTTAAGCAACAGCAAGTACTCTAAGCAACCTGGGTCTTTTATTTATTAAAAAAGTGACTTGATTCAGCACCACTGTTCTTCTACAAGGATGGATGTGGCATTAGATTACCAACGATGGTTGATATGCCATTAAACAAAGAAACCAAACCAAACCAAGGGCTACGC
>CM042143.1:80323380-80443380 GCA_023376005.1 Doryteuthis pealeii | reverse complement strand
TTTCTTTCTTTTTTCTCTTTCTTTTTTACTTTTTTAGTTTTCTGGGTTTTTTTTCCATTCAATCTTTTTCTCCTTTGTTTTTTTTTCTTTCACATGTTCTCTTTTTATTCACTCTTCCCTTTTCTTTCTCTCTCTCTCTCTCTCTCTCTCTCTCTCTCTCTCTCTCTCTCTCTCTCTCTCTCCTTCGTCTCATCTTTTATTTTCATTTTTTTTTCTTAAATAAATTGTTTTTCATCCTTATTTCTTAATACATTTCCATCCTTGGATATATGAATCCTTACATAATGCTATCTATGTATTTGTTAGTTTTCATTAGGAATTCACCCTAGTCCCCACTTCTACCCGGCTAACCCTATACTCCACTTTCTTTCCTTCTCTCTATTCAACTTTCTCACCCTCTTTCTCTTATATTAATTTTAGATTGGCCTGTTTATAATTCTTTGTTATTAATGTTTATTTTAGTGTTCTCATCTTCCTTCTGGCTTTCTCTTGATCCCCACCCTGCTGCTTCATCGACTGCTTGTTGTTGATATGTACCTGGATGCATGCGTAAATTACAAACTTTTTTCTTTTCCTTATTTTATGAAGAAGTGGAAAGGAAATAAATAAAGAGAACATGAAATATTTGGAAAGGAGAAGAAGAAAAAAAGAAGTCTGATTATTTAAACTCTTTATTTATTTCGATGTGTAAGTTTCAGTGTATTGTTCGTGTCTTATCATTCATGAGTTGGTCCGGACAACAGTAAGATGCGTGTAAAAAGTACCGGCTGGCTTGAACAATTACTTCTCGGCGTCGGGTTATATAGGTGCTTATCCAGAATAGCACAATAAAATAAAATTTCCGTTATTTCTGTATTAATGTACAAATAAATATATAGAATTGTCATAATTGAATTAACCATCCCTTGAATCAAATAAGAAGGAAAAAAAATATTCCTGACCTCCCACCAGGTCGGATTAACGTGAGGATTTTTTTATGGGGCCTCCAGCGAAGATCGAACTCACTTTTCAGTAATAATGGATCTGCGAGACTAACTTGCTAACCATTACACTACGATAGGACGCCTAAGAATAAGTTTCAATTATTTATTTATTTATTTATTTATAACGGAATAGTTATACACAAGTCAAGAATTGTACGCATCGGCAATCTACAGAAAGTCAACATAATCTTACTGGGGTAGGGAAAGACTAAAGTACTCTCGCTGTGTGAATTGTAGCTAGTTGAGTACGTAATTTTAAAATATAACTGTTCAGTAAGAAAATCTAAAAATTGAAGGAAAAAAAAAAAAAAAGAATTAAACAAATGAAAGGAATAAGTGAAACTTACTCATATCTGGATGGTGAATGTAAATATCACTACATTTCTATATAATCCTAAGGAACATTATCGTAGATATTTCATTAGTATGTTGATATGGACAAGTACACACGCACGCACACACACACGCACACAAACACACACACACGGTTTAATAATAATAAAAAACGCGTGTATTTAACAGTTTTATATCCACAACAATTTGCACTTAATTAAGTGGTGAATAGACGTCACCTAGATTCCTTATAAACCTGCGAGATCTCTCACTCTCTCTCATCCGTCTCTCTCTCTCTCTCTCTCTCTCTCTCTCTCTCTCTCTCTCTCTCTCTCTCTCTCTCTCTCTCATTATATATGTGTGTGTGTGTGTGTGTGTGTGTGTGTGTTAGGGTAGCGTGTACACACACACACACACACACACACATATATATATATATATATATATATATATATATATATATATATATATATATATATATATGAGAGGGATAGAGGGTGGTAGAGAATGACTGAACGAGGAAGGGGGCACTACAAGTAAGAATGTCCTAATTCAAAATTGCTATGATTTCAAATCCGAAGATCAGTCACTGGATGCACATGTTCTCATAATTCAAAAAATAAAATGAAATAAATTAATATATAAAATGAAAAATAAATAACTAATAACTTCAACGGACGCTGTTATGCAGTGAAAGAACCTTTTTAAACAAATTCAGTTCTAACTTCTCTGAAGGTTGATCTGTTTTAGATTATTTGTGCATCTGCTTCAAAGATTTACTGTACTTAACGACCCCGGTATAAGATGGGCGTTGCTTGGTTGTGCAACCCTTAAACGCTACCCCCACCCATGACAAGTACCGTTAACGAATGTATTTAGTATCATAAACACGAAGTTATCTCGCGACTGTCTGTCTGTCACACTCTCTCTCTCTCTCTCTATCTCTCTCTCTCTCTCTCTCTCTCTCTCTCTCTCTCTATATATATATATATATATATATATATATATATATAATCAAAAGTATCGTCTCTATTTTTAATAGATAAATGCTTTCGTCGTGTTCTCTCAAGTTATTTAAAGAAAAATTAATTTTATACAAAGTGGATTAGAATTGTGAAGAAAAAGAATTATAATGCTGTTAACACCACGAATACTATTATTACTCGGCCTGACCAGGCTGTTTGCGTTTCACCTCGCGATAATGCCCTTGGGAAAAGAATGGATCCATTTAAACCCCACACCACTGATCTATGAGTAAATAGTAGGACAGACTGAATTCTTCAGCCTTGGTTTGGCAACCACTCTAGGAAAAGGAAAAATTTGAATTTAAACAAGCTTTGCTCCGCATAAAAATTGACCGTGGCACTACTACTACTACTACTACTAATAATAATAATAATAATAATAATAATAATAATAATAATAATATAGAAAAGAACAAAATGAATGATAAAAAATATCACCAACACATAATGTTTGAGATGTAAATGAAAAGTAAAAGTATTGGTACTACTATCGATAATGATGCTGATTAGTAATAACCATTATTTTATTCTTCCTCTTTTTATCATCATCATCAGCAGCAGCTTTATCATTATTATTATTATGGTTATCATTATTATTAGTTTTTCACACCAGCGTTAGTTGATGATCTTTCACTGGAGTTTGAGTGACAACAATGCTGTTGTCTCTATTATTATTATTATTATTATTTTATTTTTATTATTATTATAGCATGCACCTCGAAACCACAAAGTTCCGGGTTCGATACCGGCCAATGCCAACTCAGCGCATGAGTAGCACAGCTTGGATCTGTGCGGTAAAATGGGAAGCTAGTGGTAGGTTTGATGCTCCACCCTAGATGCAAAAAACAATCTACCTGGTCTAGAGCTAGATACCGATAAGAGGCCACTCCGCCTACTTTACTTATTATTATCATCATCAGCGACTGCATTCATTTCCACCACCAAGCTCACCTGATGAGCTGGACGAAAAATAAATAAACTGTCATGGGTGGATGAACCTTTTTGTAGTGTCAATAACCGCTGTCTAGTGCACAAACCTTTGAAGGGAAGGTAAACTCTGATATTAGTTGATGACTGCCAAGGAGGGCTCTCCGATATGAAATATTCGACCCATTGAACCCACTGTCATAGTCCCATCCTGTTAGGCTATGACCCCGAACCCTTGGATTAGGAGTTGATCCTTTACACACCGCACTCACATACCTGAAAGCAATCCCACATTCCCTCTGTTGCGATGGAAGAGGTGAAAACGACAGATGAAAGGTAACACTGACAGTTTTCTGTCTTGATCCTGCATGTAGGTGGCCCAGCGCAAATATTCGCCTGATGTAGATCCAGAGATGACTGCATCTTCCAACAGCACTGTAAGTGTCCAGACAGCATCATTTAAGGACAGTATTGTACCTGCTCCCCAAAGAGACGGGCCTAGAAAAAAAAAAGGGGTACGGAATCCAAACAAAGCTCGTCTCCCAACAATTCAGTTGACTGAAAAACTATTTTAAGAATGTGTACCAAGCCTAACCATAAAGGCGAAAACAATGCTAAATGTTGCATGCTGGGACGTATGTACCATGTTGGACGCTAAGGACAGAAATAGACCCTCAAAGACGTTCCCTACTGATTATGCACGAACTGGCAAAGCCAAATTTTGACATCGCTGCGCTCGGCGAGATTTGCTCGTCGAACAAAAGTAGTCTGAAATTGACCGGCATTGTGTAGACGTCCCAGCATGCAATGTCTAGTATTGTTTTCGTCTTTATGGTTAGGTTGGGTATCCCTTCTTGAAATACGTTTTCAGGCGTGGCTTGTCGATTGGAATATTGTGAGACGAACTTTGTTTGCGTCCCGTTTTATCCCTAGGCCCTTCTCCTTGGCGAGCAAAGCTAAACGGACATCACTGCGCTTAGCAAGATTTACTCTTCGAACAAAAGCAGTGTGAAAGTGAGCGGTGTATGCTACACGGTTTACTGGTCCAACAAACCCGGACAGGGTGTGCACCTTTCTGGTGTTAGATTCAT
The DNA here is from genome assembly GCA_023376005.1 of Doryteuthis pealeii. Taxonomy (NCBI): domain Eukaryota; kingdom Metazoa; phylum Mollusca; class Cephalopoda; order Myopsida; family Loliginidae; genus Doryteuthis; species Doryteuthis pealeii. Next base: position 80,439,021 of record CM042143.1, on the reverse strand, counting down.
GGAAAATTACTGCTAAACTCACAAAATCATCAACCGGCCAATTCGACAGAATTATCTCCATAAGCAACAATTATCGCATAAGCAACACATCATATGACCCAACCCTCCAGTTAAATTCCGACAACCAACATAAGTTTTATACCAAGCTCTGATGAATCCTGTAGAATTAAACCTAAAACTGACTATTGCCAGAGTAGATTGAGAAGCTGACCCAGTCGGTGAAAACACATGGTGTGTAGGTGGGGGATGCAGTGATAGTTATTTTCAACCCTCTTTCGAGTCATTTAATGCCGAATAGTCATTTTGATAAACAATGACTGATTTTATGAGAACAATAAGATCTAGGAACTACTATTTAAAAAAGAGATATTTATATCAAGCGCATTTAGGAAAACCATGTTGCTCATTTAAAAAGAAAATATTCCGTCGGTTATTAGATCCTCTACAAATGAAAAACTCTGTGACATGCAGAGAAAAATATTTATCCTATAGGTAGGTTTTGACACCAGATATAGAGCATCCAACGAGGATTGAACTCGCTTTTCAGTAGTAGACTAGGTTGCTAACCATTACAATGTAGAATGCGTGTTAGCCAAATATTGTTGACAGAATTCAGCCCTGTGCAGATCTTAGCGAGTGTTCTACCAAGCTCTGGAAGCTGTGTAAGGCCCCTATGTACCAGACCCAGATATTCCTGCAAAATGCAGAAGGAACAAGGATTCAATACTGAAACGTTAGTCCGAACGCTTCAGCACCCTCTTCAGTGCACGTTGTGTAGTCCAAGAAACCGCCCTCAACCGGATTAAAATCTGTCAATAGAGGACAGGGCGAACTACTCACACTCCCGAAATCAAAAGTTTCTGTAAACAAGTTAAAGGATCATCGGTTGCGCCACTCTTCCACCGAAAATATAAAAGTACAGTGACCATGGACTGCACTGCAAACTTCACGAACTTTTCCTGGACTGAATAAAAACTTATCAAAACAAATTTTAGGTTAAACTTGAGAAAATTTGGGGTTTAACCAACATTTTCACTCGTTGCCGGGATATTTAGTTAATGCAAAATTAATTACTGAAGCTAAACGGGGATTGGGGAAGTGAGGGTAAAGTTAATGAGCAGTGATTAAAATGATATCGACGTTAAAGTACAACTGTGATTATACCGTGTTTAATATCCCCTCTCTTTGCAACCAGAATTTAGTTTGTAATCATTAGAGTAAATGAGAGTTTTGACATATGTTTATTAGTGATACCAAGGGTTAAACATCTTAGAAACTACGTGCTTTATACACAAATAAATAAATAAATAAACTACTTTTTATATATTTACCATCCTTTCCGTATGAGTAGGATGTCAATTACTTAAGCAGAGTTTAACAGATTTTTAGTCTGTGTTTTCCTTCTCCTAAATTGGTTGCTCAACCAAGGTTAAATATCCCAGTCTGCCCTACTATTTACCCATAGCTGGAGCTCCATTGATTAATTATTTTGTGAAACTACTTGGTTATTTCCTATAAGTCTAACATAATCAAAGGGGAACCACTCTTGACTGATAAATTATTTATTTATTTATTGATCTACTAGGAAAAAAGAAGACGGGTTTAGGGTTAGGGTTTAGGGTTAGTTTAATGTGAAAATAAATAAATAATTTATCATGTTAAACTTATAAGAAATAACAAACTACTTTTTATTTCATTCATTCATTCTAAACCAGTCCCCCCTCTCTCTCTCTCTCTCTCTCTCTCTCTCTCTCTCTCTCTCTCTCTCTCTCTCTCTCAGTTTGCTTGCTGTTGCTAAACGGTTACCTATTTAAGTGCAGAGTAGCAGGCACGACACCAGGGTATTTCAAATTGGGGCAAGGTACATCAATTAAGTCTTGGGGAGAAGGCTTTAGCATGGTTTATATTGTAAGAATTGGTAGACAAAAATTAGTTCACATCACATTCGCAGGGTGGAGGACAGCTACTAGCTTCCTCGTGACAGGTCAGGTATGCGGGCACATAGCAGCTTAACGTGGATTTTTCGGGAACCGGTTCTTTAAGCGTGCCTTTGTAATTAGCGGACATAACACTTTTTAGCATTAAGATTTGTATTGCTATCAACGCAATGTGTGCGTATGCCCGCATGTGTTGTCACTTGAACGTGTTTAGTGGCTACGGTAGTTGCGCCTTTACCACCAGTCCCAGTGATCGATTCCCTTTTAAATTAGCAGGATAACTTAGTGTGCAGATCTCTTTTTAGTCAGTAGTTCCGGAGTCTCTTGATTGTTTTTGTCAAATCAGTCACGGTTAAACTTTTTGACAGTATTACAAATATGTTGATTGTATTGGATAGGAATACTTAATATCATATAACCGTATGCAAAATAAATAAATAAATAAATACTTTGCTTACCAAATTTCCCCTACAGCTGTACCAAATTTTCTTGGTAATTTTAACTGTGTAATGGGATATTTCAAAGTTCATTATCTATTTACCTCAGAATTCATTCTATTGAAATAAAGTCCTATTATTATTGTAATCTAAGTTCTTCTGCTCAATTATAATGAACTAACTATCAGTTTTTGTACGGTTGAATCGCAGTGGTACGAGAGGCGCTGTCAACGGTTTAAAGTAGACAAAGAGTTAAGAAACTATACAAAAAATGTTAATATAGATGTACAATGTATGCAATTCCCTAACATCTAGGGCATAAGATAACCCTTGACAAGTTGATATGACGTTAAAATCAGTCGACCAGAATCTTCATATGTAAGATATGATATACAGTAGTACACATACATGCGTGTCTTATTCCGACATACGTACACGAAAAGAAGCTGATTATCTGTAAACTTGACTTACGACCATGTTTATTGTTTAATGTTTATATTGAGCATTTATGTTAGAGACATTTATTTTACGAGCGCACTTATATACTCTGTGTGTGTGTGTGTTATTTTTGTTTTACGCCCATTTATATTTGTGAGTTGTACTGGGGAAAATGTTTTCTTTAGCCTATAGATAATATAAATATTACCTGTGCCCATTCCGTGTTGTAAGGTGAGAGAGACAGAGACAGAGACACAGAGAGAGAGCGCGTGTGTTGTGTTTAACTTACTCAATCGATGCTTGGTTGTTACAAGGTAAACAAGATGACTATTTCGACTCTCAGTCAGTTCTTATCATGTTCTCGTCTCGCTAACTCCTACTACGTCTCTCTCCCTACTGTATATATATATATATATATATATATATATATATATATATATATATATATAAGTCGGTAGAGCCTCGGACTAGGAACCTCGAGGTTCCGGGTTCGATACCGGCCCTCGCCAACTCAGCGTATGAGTAGCACAGGGATCTGTGCGGTAAAGTGAGGAGCTGATGGTAGGTGTGGCGCTCCACCTCCGACATCAAAACAATCTCCTTGGTCTACCGTTATTGAAAAGGTGATAGACTTCCTCGCTGCCTGGCTGATACCGACTTTAGGCCGCCCCGTCGACTTTTTTATATATTAGTGTGTGTGTCTGCGTGCGAACGTGCGTGTAATTATTATATCCCCACCCTTTCTCTTTTTATTACTTAATTTAATTAATAATTTCTTTTTTTCTATCCTTATCCTCCCACCACTCTCACCTTTCCTGATTCTCCGTGAAATCTCGCTTTCAAATCCAGTTGAATTAGATAGGGCATCTTTTTTTTCTTCATTTCTTTTCGTCACGTCTGTCTTTCTGTCTCTTCTTCACTTCTTCTGTCTTCTGTCTCTCTCTCTCTCTCTGTCTCTCTCTCTCTCTCTCTCTCTCTCTCTCTCTCTCTCTCTCTTTCATTTTTTTGCCATTTTCATCTTTTTTTCGGTCTTTCTTATTCTTATTCATTCCCTTATTGTTTCTCCCACCACATTCCAGTTTTCTTCTTCTTCTCTCGGTTTCTTTTTCTTTCTTATCATTTTCTTTCTTTTTCTCCTACTTTTTGCTGTTTTTTTCTCTTATATATGTGCAAAAGTTATCAGCGAAAAACCTGTTTTCAGCCGTGTATTCAGTGTATTCCCTAGACAAGAGTAAAAAACGCACTGTAAACTTTTTCACGCATTCTCTCTCTCTCTCTCTCTCTCTCTCTCTCTCTCTCTCTCTCTCTCTCTCTCTCTCTCTCTCTCTCTCTCTTTCTTCTCTTTGAAGTTTCATGTTTTTCTCTAGTCTCTTGTTTCTTTCCGTATTTCTTCCTCTTCGTTTTTCTTTTCTTTTTCTTTCTTTCATTGTTCATATTCGTCCCTCCTACTTTGCTTCCCCCCCCCTTCCCTCTGAACATCTCACATTTTCTCCTTCATCATCAATATTTCTTTCTGTCTCTACATTTTGATCGGTATTGCAGTGCTTGGGTCCCATTGGTAAAAAAAAATATCAACAGCAGATATGACGTCATCATATGAACATCATGATGATTTTAAAAGACCATGGCAATTATATATATATATATAAAACATTGCGGAACATAACTTTTCATTTGATTTGTTTTCTAAGTAGATTAGTAAATGTTTGTGTTTTGATTGTTTTATTTCAACTAATATCAAATCAAAACAAGCGGGGGAAAGGGTAAAAAGCAAAAAAGTAATATTATTGCTGAGTTTGCCTCTGTAAAAGCAAAAAGAGCTCAAATTCAGAAAAATGCAATTATATCATCTTATGTCTTTTTTCAAACACTTCTAGTAAATCAGGAATTAAACTAGTACTATTGTGCTGTAGATTGGCCATGAACCAGGGACGACAAAGGTGCACGCTACGCTACTGGCTAGAATACCCTCTCCATCAGACTGGTAGGGCTATTAAACTTGACCCTATATACAGGAAGGACGTTTATCTTGTTAATCATTGTTTTAATGTTGAATAAACCGTTAGATCGAACTAAGATTTAATTCTTAGTCTTAGTCTTAGAATAAATGGTATGCTAACACGATATATATATATATATATATATAATATATATATATATATATATATATATATATAATCAACTAAGAGCTTTTTTTCGGTCTTTTCAAGTTTTCTGACCAATTTCTTAGTTGATTAGTCCACTAATACTTTCAGCACCCCGAAGTGCCATCATCAGGGGCCGATGTAATTGAGTGCGTTCCTGGTTCTATTTAAGCACGGAATGTGGTTAAACGGCCTAGTAGTAGTGAGAGTAAGTAGATGGAGAAACACAGAAATTATATGAAAGGTTAAATATATATATATATATATATATATATATATATATATATATATATATATAGTAAGTCGTCAGGGCAGCCTAATATCGGTATAATCCATATAGCGAGGAGTCTATCCTCTTTTCACTAGCGCTAGACCAAGGAGATTATTTTAGCGTCTGGTGTGGAGCGCCACACCTACCATCAGCTCCTTACTTTACCGCACAGATCCCTGTGCTACTCATACGCTGAGTTGGCGAGGGTCATCAAATTAGGAACCTTCTGGTTTCTAGCTAAACGCTCTACCGACTGAGCTAACCCGGCCATATATATATATATATATATATATATATATATTATATATATATTAGATCAATATATATATATATATAAATATATATATATATATATATATATTGATATTTTCCCCCGTCTTTTGTATTTTTCAATCTCTGTTGGAGAAAGAGAAAGTGGGAGAATATTGAAAAATGCTAATTGCTGACATTCTTGTGTTATCGAGAACTTGACATATCTTAGTTTATGTCCGAGTAACTCCTAATGCTCTGTTTTATTTTTCACCCTTTCTTCTTGCCGATCTAGTTAAAACATTTTATCTCTTTTGTCCCCCCCCCCATACAATACATTAACATTTCTTAAAGTTGTGTTCTTCCTCTTTTTTTATCTCTTTGTTACCAGACTGACCTGGCTCTGAGATAAAAAAGATAAATTTCGTGATGCCCACACCAGATTAACGTTTGCTCAAGCACGTATTCTTCATTGCTGAACTATCAGTTGTGCCTCTTCTGGGCAGGAGTAAATTGGTCAATATTTATGTTTAGTTACACGGAACCATATAAAGCATTGCTTCTTCGAAAGATTATGTTGCGCCAATCTACCAGGAAAAAATATGAGTGTGTTTGCTTTTCAAAATTTGCTATCAGACAAAATATCCTCACTTTTGTCCTTTTCGTTAAATACCTTGTTTATGAATTGACATAGGAGCGGACATCAATCCCACTTTCATTCGTATACTTGTGAAATCTGTAATAGCTCAGTTGGTAGAGCATCTATCCATGAATCGTAAGGTTCCGGGTTCAACACCGGTCCCCGTCAACTCAGCACATGAGTAGCACAACTTGGGTAACCTGAGCTGTGCGTAAAGCATCTAGGTATGGCGTTCTATTTCAGCAAAACAATCTCCATGTTCTAGCACTAGCGAAAGGAGGATAGACTCTCTCGCTGTTCGGCTGATGCCGACAGTAGACCACTGTGTACTTTATTAGTGTTTTTTTTTTTTAATTACATTAGTCTAATTTATTATTATTTTTGTTTGTTTGCTCTTGTCAGAGAGATTGAAGTAAAGTATTAATATTTAGTACTAAAGTCGGCGGAGTGGCCTATTGTCGGTATCAGCCGAAAAGCAAGGCGGTCTATCCCTTTTTTCGCTAGCGCTAGACCAAGGATGTTGTTTTTACTGAAGTGGGTCGCCGCACCTACCATGAGTTCCCAGATGTTTTACCGCACTGATCAGACTACCCAAGCTGTGCTACTCGTGTACTGGGTTGGTGGAAAACGGTATCGAACCAGGAACCTTGTGATTCCTTGATGAATGCTTTAACGACTGAGCTAAACCGGTCCATCTTTCTTTTTTCTTTTTTCATTTGTTCATTTTATTATCGAATATACCCTTATCGAATAATCGCAAATACCCTTATCGAATAATCGATTCGGTAATGAAGAAAAACTTCACTTGAATTTCACCTGGAACAGTCGAACACCTCTGTTACGAGAAAATTAACAGCTATTGTCCGACTCTCATCACTAATTGGATTCTGTCTTCGCGTAGATTCATCACGATTTTTTAAAATTTAGGGTTGTCTTCCTCTTAGACGTGTTGCCAACCAAGGCTGCTTTGGTTTAAATTTGAACTCGGCTCACACTGATAACCATTATGCTTCCTGTAGCCATACGTAAAGTATAATATATATATATATATATATATATATATATATATATATATATATATATATATAGTTATATATATATATATAGTTATATTTAATGTATTATTATTAATCTAATCTTATGTATTTATTGTAATATATTTAATTTGATTTTTGTGGTTATTGATACTACACTCTGATCCGAACAGCGTCATATTCGTCCTAGGCAAAACTTACAGATACTTATTAATAACTGATGTCTATTCAGTAATTAAAAAAAAATGTACACAACAAAGTGTGACACCACACAGCGTTATCTATTATGGAAACTTATTTTTAGGGTAAAGGTTGTTGACTTAAACTTAAAAAGTACAACAGTATTTCGTCGATGTTCTTAGAATTTAAATATTCTGCCGAGCACTGTGTGGCGTCATAATTTATTCTGTATATTATTTATATTCTAGAACAGACAAAAAAAACTTAAATACGTACACAGATATCACACTCGTTTGTTTTTTTGCAGAAGTTACGCGGACGTACGGAGAAAGAAAACGGGGAAGATGAAACTGAAGCTAGTACTTCGATGACGCGTGGGGTGGTGTCATGTAGACCTCTGGTCTCTAGGAGGGTCCAACTTTCAAGCCGCCTCCCACCTCGTCTTTCATAAGAAGGCCTGATACACATAACTTCCTACCTCTCCCTGCACCGTTCTGTGCCAGACAAAACCAAGCTTAGTAAATTGTAACACAATTCTCCATCACCACTGGCTTTCTTTCATTCAATTGACACGACTGTCTTATTCAAAAATACATTAATAAAAGTAAAGTCAAATTTAGGATATCTTATTTAGGGGATTATTTTCTTATCTCTTGTTATGTTTGATGTGTTACTTGTTCGTAGTACTTGTGTCATTTGTAATAAGATACTAATTTATAGAAAACCCTGTCGGCTGAGGCTATAGAATACACCGACTGCACCTCTGCAGAGGAGCTACCTGTTGGCCGTGGGTGGCGACCCGTGATACTTAAGGACGGAATCCTGGTGGATGAGCAGTCCATGACATGCAACACTCCACTTTTGCCTTACTTAGGCTAGACGGGCGGTCAAAGAGGCCCCTCCGCTCAATCGGCTGTTCACATCAAACCCTAGCACTTATATGATTGTCTCAACCCAATTGCCTTTTTTTGAAGAAACAAAGAATTATTCTATAACTGTAGGGGCGCTACTCATGTAGGAATAGTCTGGCAGGACCCCTCCCTCTCCAGGTCTACAACTGGTTTGAATTCAGAGTTTTTACAATCTGACTTACTATTTATCCATAGCTACAGGAGGAATAGTTGAATGCATACCTTTCCCAAGGATATTAGTGCTATGACATGCAAACAGTCTTTTTCGGGAGTTGAACTCTGGTAACCGAGTTCACTTCGTCCGACGATAACCGTTATGCGCGAGTGCGTCAGACATTACTATCCTAAATTTAATCCACCTGTGTGGTGTAATAGCGGACGAGACTAGCATACCATTGTCTGTGACTTCGATTCTCACAGATTATAATATACTGACACACTAACCTAGGCCAAGTAAATGACTATTTGGACCCCGTGTTTGGTGTAATGGTTTAGCAAATTGGACTCGAACATTATTGTTTGTGAGTTCGATTCCCACTGGTTATCTCATGCTTTTGGCCTTCAGACAAAACTTTATAAATCTCTCTCTCTCTCTCTCTCTCTCTCTCTCTCTCTCTCTCTCTCTTCTTTTTAACGAGCTAAGAAATAGTTATTTACTAAGCGTAGCTTAGATGCGGCACACAGCCAGAAGTATGGGGCCCAGTGAGAATCGAACTCACAAACAATGGTCTGCTAATCTAGTTTGCTAACCATTACACTACATGAGATGCCTAACGAGCTAAGAAATAAGCCATTAGAATATAGTGGTTAGCTTTATAGCAATGACTACGTATTCATTGAAAATTTGACGCCCTTTAAAAAATCTAATTGATTCACACAAAGAACGCTGCAATTAATTTTCACAAAATGCATATCATTAAAAAATTAATAATAGCAAATAAATCCACTAGTTTTATTAAATTTTATGAATTGACTTCTATCTAAAAAAAATACAAGAGAATTTGGTGCTTAAAATGTTCTACTTGATTTTTACACTAGTTTCAAAACTCAAAAATTTCATTTTTATATAATGTACAAAAATGATATTATTTCTTACCTTTTTCTCCAGTTCGTTTCTTTTTTTTTTTGTTAAGATCTTTTCTTTCTTTTTTTCTTTTTTCTTTTTTTAATTTTTTATAAAGGATTGATTAAAAGCGTTATGTGATCATAATTAATTGATAGTATATTATGATATTGGTTTGAATTTTTATCTAAAGATTTTACGATTTAGAGGCGTTTTTAGTATTAAATTCTAATGTGTGTGTGTCTGTGTGTGTCTGTGTCTCTGTGTTTTAGTGGGTGTGAATTCTTTGCCAAGGGCGTGGTCATGCCTACTATTTTATTAGAGAGTTGAATTGACCACGTCACTAAAATGCTTTTCCCATCTGTGCCTGTTTTCTAAATTTGTTTAAGAGTTGATTTTTACTCTTAACTAACAAATCCATAGAGAAGGTACCTCTCAGCATAATGTAATGGTTAACAAGCTACTTAAGCACATCAATTCCTAGTGAGAAGTGTGTTCTGTTTGTTTCTCACTAAATGTCATCACATTTCTGGAAGACAACAAAAAGTGATTTCGTTTTTAAAAATGTAAAATCGTCCTAATGTAAAACGAAGAAAATAGCGCCTATAATTCAAACCGAAGATGGCCAATAAATTATTAGTGTAAGACCGAAATACTTGAAACTATATAAATGTGCAAGTAAATGATTATTAAAAATGAATAGTTACTTAAAACCATACATTTGCTTGTATATTAGTATTATATTCTTCTTCTTCTTCTTCTTCTTCTTCTTCTTCTTCTTCTTCTTCTTCTTCTTCTTCTTCTTCTTTTTTATTATTATTATTATTATTATTATTATTATTATTACTATTCGACATTTTCTTCTTTTTCAATCCCCCCACATTGTTCTGTTTATGAATAAACAAATAAAAATAAACCTAAACCGATTTTTTCCTTCGATATTTTTAAAACTATATACTTGCTTGTATTATTAGTATTAGATTCTTCTTCTTCTTCTTCTTCTTCTTCTTCTTCTTCTTCTTCTTCTTCTTCTTCTTCTTCTTTTTTTCAATCCACCCCACATTGTTCCGGTTTATGAATAAACAAATAAAAATAAACCTAAACCGATTTTTTCCTTCGATATTTTTTTATTTCTTTGTTGCATTTATTCGTCAGGTGACAGTCACGATTACATCGGTGTCATATTTGTTAGATACTGAAACTTAACTACGATAATGTGAATGAGAGAGAGAGATAGAGAGACAGACAGAGAAGAAGAGTATCAGAAAAGAGAGTAAGAGAGTGAGGAGAGTAAGTGAAAGAGAAATCGTGTATGTGTGGAGAGGATCTGCCTATAGAGAGTCTAACAAACTGACATCAGTTTTGTTTTGTTGTTCTCCCTTTCTCTGCTTTTCAGGTGTCAAGTCATTTGACGACTTTTTTTTTTCTTCTTCTGTAAGGTGATAATATTGTAGGCGAGACTTTGGCAAAAAAAAAACTTTATTTGTTCATTTTGATTGAAAAAGACTCGGAAAAGGCCATAAACAATTCAACTGCCAACCAACATTTTTAAAAGTTCTCAAGGAAGGGCACAAACAAACATTTCTTTTCGTTTTTCATTTTTTTCTTTTTTCTTTTTCGAAAGGGTAATTTCTATTTCTTCTGGCGGATAAATAAGATCTCCAATTTATTTCTTTAAAGTTTGATTATATGAATTTTAAAGATCTAATTTCGTATTTGTTTACTGCTTAAAATAACTCAATTTGTGCGTGTGTCTGTGTCTGTGTCTGTGTGACGTAATGGTTATCTGCGTAGGAAGTGGACTCGGCTTCAAATCTTGAACGAGGCTGTTTGCATTTAACACAGTGCTTTGGGAAAGTATGTATCCAACTATCCCCCTTCCAGCTATGTGTAAATAGTAGGGCAGGGTGGACCTGATAGTAATGGCAATTAATGGGTACTCCATATTCCAGAAATGGGGCTTCACCAGTAGATTCAGTTTAGTGTCATACCCAGGACACACCTAAGCCTACCCGCCCAGGCGGGGGTCCAGTGAGCTTCGGCCACTGGACCGGTGAGATGGTAAATTAATAGCGTCGATCCCAGAGGGCCATCCCTCCAGGCAATACCTGCCCCCTTGACTTAAAGGGGCAGGGCTGGGTTTATTGCCCAGTGCCTGAGGCGCCCCCCTTGAGGGGGAATGCCGACGGGATCGACGCAATTTTTCTACCCGCCACCCATGAGTCTCGGCTTGTGGGTGGTCCCTCGTGCCTGACTCGGTACGAGTGGGGTACTGGGAAAATAAACCCAGGACACACCTTTTTTTTTGGGGGGGGGCATTCCCTTCAGCAGGTATAGTCAGCGTACCGATAAGGCGATTGAAATCTCGGTTTGTACCTAGGATAGAACACCGACTTCTGTCGCCAGCGTAAATTATTAACTATCTCAGTCATCAAAACAGACAAGTACATTAAGGGTACATTTCTAGGTGGAGTAGGAGGAGGAGGAGTAGTCAAAGTAGTTTTGACATAGAGAAGACAGTCCCTTTGGTTTGAATTTAGATTCTAACAGGTTTGAAAGCAGAGTTTTCCTTCTCCTAGACCGATTGCCATACCAAGATAAAGAGTCCAATCTGTCATACTATTTACCCATAACTGAAGGAGAGTAGTTGGATTCGTACCTTTCCTTTCCCAAGGATATTAGCGCTATGTGAGATTGCAAGCAGCCGCGTCAAGGAATTGAACTCGTCTCGCTGTGTCCATTTTCTACGACGTTAACCATTACACCACGCGCCTCGACCCCAAATTAAAATCAACAAATATAAAGAGTGGATTATATGAAATAATTATATCTGATAGAGATAGAACAAACTGATATGGAAATAGATGGTGATCTCCTGTCAGTGAAATGGGGGTTTTGTATGTTTTTCACGGAGACCTGTTTAAATAGGTTTACTCCTCCACATCAGCTCCCCGTTTTTCCTTTTCTTTCTTTATTTATTTTTATAAAAAGACAAACCTTAAAAACAGGGAGTGTCGTTCTTTGGTTTGTGTCTAACCCATATCCACCCACCCAGGTACTATTTCTAAAACCACAACGTTCCTGCGCCCCTGTGCTTTGCAAAAGAGGAATTCAAAACAACAAACTTGCGTGCCTTTTTTTTCTTTCTTTCATATTTTGTTGTTATTTTACACCATCGACACTTTCAACTGTTGTTTTTTTTTATCTTATCACACAATCAATGAATCAATCTCTAAGTCGGGTGATTTGTCAATATCTGTTTATCTAAAGACCAATTAATCAGTCGATCTCTGAAAATTTATCTTAGTGTTTATCGATTTGTTTATGTACATAATTAAGTATATGTTAAACATGTATATTTTCTGTGTGTGTCTCTCTCTTTCAAAACATGCTTACGTATCTCGGATGTAGGGACGTCTTTCTGTTTGAAATTTAATCAAATTACGGCTATCTATTGTATCTCTCAATTGCCTAGAGATTCTTCTATTCGCTTACGATGCAGCTGCCATTGGATCATAAATGTCTTAATTCTTTTGGTATTCTATTTCCAACATATGCACAAGGTGGTCCGAAATTCTTATCACCTTTACATATTTTTAGAGGTAAAGTAATTACATGATACAACTCTAAATTCTAGAAAATAATTTAAGTTTTTTTAGAGGTAAAATAATTAAAGAACATATATATTATTAAAACCAAAAATTAAATACAATATTAAAAACAATATGTAAAGGTGACAAGACTTTTGGACCACCTTTCACACTGGATGAAGATGTTTGCGTTTCATTTTAATCTAATGCCTTTGGCGGGGCATAAATCCATTACTTTTTCAACACAGCTATGGGTAAATTATAGGCCAGCCGTATAGGTGTTCAAATGTGTATAAAAAAAAAGGTAAAACTCTGAATTAAAAACAAGGAAACGTGGGACGGGCAACTCCGCCCCATAATAAACCTACTTGTTAATGAAAACGCATTTTTTAAACAAATCATTAAAAAATGCCTTATAAAATGGACTTAGAATACGCCGACATCATCTCCTGCGTCGAGGTAATAACCCTCTACGTTGGCTCTTATGATCTTAATTAATACAATGTCTCTTAAAACATTGATATTGAAACTAAGTATAAAGTGTTTACCTGTTTAAAATGACTATGAACGTAATACAATGTATCTTAAAACATTGATATTGAAACTAAGTATGAAGGGTTTACCTGTTTAAAATGACTATGAACTTAATACAATGTCTCTTAAAACATTGATATTTAAACTAAGTATAAAGTGTTTACCTGTTTAAAATGATAATTAAGATACATATTTGTGCCGTATATAATTGGAGACCATAATTGTAAAACCGATTTCTGCATGACATAAAAGCAGCCAGCAAACATATTGTAAATACTGAAGAGGAACATTGATTTTAAAACAATTTAGCCATTAGTCTATGGTTAATTAATTTTCTTTTTATACGAAAACTTGTTTCGATTATGGAAAGTCTATAGGTTCAAACTTTTACAACCTCCCTCCCCCTCTCTTTATGTATAATAGAGGATGTGCACGAGAGTAGGTAATGAGAGATCTATGTATGTGTATGAACTTAGATATAATAAAAATTGTTCGGCATTTGTCAAAACTGAAAATGAATATAGCAGTCATTTTATTGAATGGCTATTTCAGTGTATTTCACTCAACATTATTCGGGGGAACACACATTTTTCTATTCTTTTCTCCGAGATTGTAAACCATCTAGATGACTAATAACAAATTATTGCATAATATATATATATATATATATATATATATATATATATATATATATATATATATATATATATAATAGCTAAATACAACTTACAGACACGTGTGTATAAAGTGTGATGGCATGTCAACACGTCTAGGATTATTTTATGCCATATGTTCATTGTACGTTCATGCTTACATTTTTTGTGTACTTGCTTCTTTTTTTTTTTTAAGTTTCCTTCTTTTTCTTTTTTTTTTTGCACACAGTCCTATCGAATACGAAAGCTTTTTAAACAGATTTATTTGACCGATTGATAGGGGCCGAACAGGTACTTCGAGTCCGGGTCAGAGTAGACCTGTGAGAAATGGCAATGAAGAGGTAGTCTACACTCCCTAGATTTCCAGAACCATCAAATGCAGTTTAATGTCATACCCAGGACAACCCTCTTGGGTGGTCTTATCCTCGGCAGGGGATACGGTCGGCGTATTTTAAGCTCCGCCGACAGATCGAGTCTCCTTCATTGTTCATTTCTGTCTTTGTAAATTCAGTTTCAGTACTTTTTGAACATATTGGCATATTAAGTTCAAATTCTTTGCTCTCGTTACAGTTTTCCCCCATTTCTGCATATATCAAATATTGAATCATATATGAGAAAATATCTATTACGAAGACTAGCAAATATATGCACCCTCCGGGTGCAAGTATTTAAATTTTAATATAATAAAATATCATATTAAATTAGAAAGGCTGATGAAACTGAATAAGAATGCAGATAAAAAGATTTGGAACAGAGGGGGTATGATTGAAAAATAGAACAACTTTGAAACTAACTCTTCCACCATTTTCCGTTACTCCCGTCTTTCATTGATAAATTTTCCTAATTCAACTATTTAGTTAAAATAGGAAGTAAAGAATAAAATTACAGTCATTTCTTCTTGTTAATGGATTTCTTTTAATATTTATCCCCGAGATTTTTGCTCATATTCAATAAGATAAAACCAAACAATTAGAAATCAATAATACTAAGCACATATTTATTAGAATCAAATTTTTAATATCAATATGCAAATTAGCCTTCCCATTCACACTGGAAATCGCTATTTTGTTGTATATATAAATACAATTGCATGTTCTAACTATGTACATATGACCAACAGTATTAATGATGTTAAATAATTTTAGTAATTATTGAGATTTAAATATAAAAATAAAATCATGGAGAATGTGACGTAAATAACTATGGGAATTGGGACTTGAGTAGTAATATAGTTTCGGTTACAGACAGAAAAACACACAATCTCCATTATAATAAGATATGATTGGGTTCAGTTAACTCAAAAATGAACACATTGAATTGTATTATTATTTCTGTTTATTTTAATTAAAAAAACAAAAGTTCTTTCTTCATCTATTATTTTCTCTCTCCCTGTCCTTTTCTACTGTTCCTCTTTTTTCTTCATCTTCCTTTTTCATTCATATCTATACTTTTTTCCCCTCTCCTTCTATTTTCCTCATTCTTCTTCTTCTTCTTCTTCTTCTTCTTCTTCTTCTTCTTCTTCTTCTATGTCACTCACTTTATTTTTGTCAACTCAAGACTGCAAAACTTTTTAATTAATTCTTTTTTTTCAATTTTTCCACTTTTTAAAATTTTGACGTATGATTTTTTTTTTAAATGTCGAATTTTCGCCAATTATGAAACTCCATCTAACTTAACGTATCAATCAATTTCAATTATTTTTCTCTTTTCTTCTATTTCATTGTGACTGACCGACCTTCCTCAATTTAGGTAAGTTGATTTTTACCTTTTGCTTTTTGCTTAAAAAAAAACAAACAAACACTGGAAAGCATGCACCTTTTATAAGAATAAGTTATATATAAGTGTGTGTGTGAGTGTGGAACAATAAAATAGAAATCAATGAAAAAAAAAAAATAATACACTGGAACAACGAAAACAAGAAGATCAACACTTAAGTATGAATATCTTACGACCAGGTGTTGCTGATAAATTTACTTTTGAAAATAAATCATTATAGTATAGAAGTCTCAAAACACCTACAAGTCATTATAATTCACTAGTGTACTTGAATTAGTGTCCTAATCTTGGTTGTTATCATAGTCACAACGTTTCGAACGTTGTATCCTCTGGTTTTATTGTGTCTAGTGTCGTTATTAATCTTCTATGAATTTAGAGTGTTTCCCGAATTTGAAAAGAAACACCCGGAGAATGCTGAAACGTTGTGTATATAACAATAGAGATGAGGACAACAGTCTGAAAAATCTAAATAATACAAATTATTAAGCCTCATCTAAAAAAAAAATTAAGAAAAATAATGGACACTATTTATTTATTCAATCCATGGACTAAATTGTTATCACCTTGCTGTTATTTGCTTTTCTACATTTCACTTCAAAGATTAAACAATTCGGAATCAGTACTTTTGCATTGTATAACCTGGATGTTTATCATTTTGATATTATGTTTATTAATCTTATCAGTATAAGTCCCATTTGCACTGACCAACGCATGAGCTTCGATTTGTGCGTGGTTCCCCTCGTTAAACAGTCTTTGTGTCAATCCGGCCTGGTACGAGGTTTGTATTTTCCCAGTACCCCACTCGTACCGGGTCAGGCCCTATTAACGTGGGATCCACCCACAAACCGAAGTTCATGGGATGGCGGGTGAAAAATTGCGTGTATCCCGTCGGCATTCCCCCTCAATGTGGGCGCCTCAGGCAGTGGGCAATAAACCCAGCCCTGCCCCTTTAAATCGAGGGGGCAGGTGTTGCCTGGGGGGATGGCCCCCTGGGATCGACGCTATTATTATAACTCAATCGGTCCAGTGGCCGAAGCTCACTGGACCCCGACCCGAAGGCCGGGTGAGAGGTTAAGAAAATACTTACTATAAATCCTATTCTAACAAAAAAAAATTCTAATAATGACTTCTAAACTTTCCAGTTAATCACATCTTAAAATGTTGATACCTATTCCAAAATCCTTTTCACACTAACATGTGCCAAATTTCAGCTCAATCCATTCTTTTTTAGTACGTACTACCCCTGACCGAGGGGGCAAGCTTGCTTAGGACCAGGAAGGGCGTATTTCATATATTTTGATTGGATACTATTTAATGAAAATTGACATGTAGTATTTGGGACCCGTATCATAGATAGAGGGGGGATATGAGACCCTTGCACCGGTTCTGTCCATACGTCTAAACACAGGAAATTCAAACTGAGTTATGAGGACAGATTTGTTTAAATTCTATAAAATAGGATTCTTATTAATCACCTTTCTTAGGTAAACGCGTGCATACGCACACAAATGTATGCGTGAATATATATATATATATATATATATATATATATACACACGCACTTGTATGTACCTAGCAACTTGTGAAGTTCGTCAAATCCGGGTTACTAAGCTTACTGCACAGACCTATCAATCAATCTTCTTTCTCTGACAGAAAATAAATTACGTGCCGTGCCTGAGTGTGTTCATGTGAGTGTGACTAATGTTGATAGTAACCGTACAAAAATCTCTTTTTTTCTTCTTCTTTTATCCACTCCCACATTAAATAGAGACATAGACAGATACATTTACATAGATCCGTATAAACAACATGAACCTGAGTATATTATATATATATATATATATATATATATATATATATATATATATATATATAAACGCAAATGAATAAACGAATATATTAAAGTACATGAGAAGTATCCATTGGATACCAGGTTCGGTCTCAAATATTTTTGCAACAATAACGGACTATTTTAGATTGTTATACAATGCATATATTAAGATAAATCAGGTGGGTTCGCGGGCCCATCGCCAAAGTGATGTGAGTCCTTGCCCCATGTGAAAATTATTCCTCCCCCGCCCGTGAATGTGCTCTGGACTATTTTTTGTCTTCCTAACCGTACAACATAAACCATTTTTTTTATTCGCAGCTCTACCTTACTTGTATCCCCCTCCCTCGCGACTTAATGGATTCCCACCACCACATCCCACCTGACTCGCAATACCCTAGCGACGCACTTGTAGGTATATAAGTTCGTAGCTGGCTGAATGTCTTCCATTCTGGACACAAGCACAAATTGAATTATAAAAGAACATGGCGATCCTTAAAGATATATGGATCGCCATGTAAAAGAAGAAAAAAATGAAGAAAATATTAGAATAGATAAATAAAACCGCCAAAACTTTTCTGAGAGCGCAAGAAAAATGCAAAAATAGGAAAATAGTTCTTAACTTCAACTCAATGTATGTGTAGAATCACTGTTTAACTCTTTGCCTACTTTAAACCGTTGGCAGTGGCTCTCGCAGAAGGACTCAGATTACAATGATAATAGGACTTTATTGGAATAGAATGAGTTCTGAGGTGAATAGATAGTGAACTTTGAAATATCACATCATACAGGTAAAAAAAAAAAAAAAAAAAAAATAGAAAATACCAAGAAAATTTGGTACAGCTGTGGGAGGAAATTTGGTAGGCAAAGAGTTAAGGCCAGAGTATCCTTTTCCGAATGTTCTAGCAAAGGAATTTTCTCATTCATCAAAAGATGATTTATTTACATCTTTATCTTAGTGTTAAGAAGTAATAGAAAAGGAAAAGGAAAAGAAAAGCATTAACTAACAACCCCGCCCTAAAAGAAAAAAAACAACAAACAAATATACAAACAAATAAACTTGTTGCCTCATTCTTATTATCTGTTTGCTACCAACTGAATGTCCATCATTTGAAAGTAAAGTCGGAGGGGTGGCCTAATGTCGGTATCAGCCAGGCAGCGAGGGAGTCTATCCCCCTTTCACTAGCGCTAGACCAAGGAGATTGTTTTTGCGTCGGAGGTAGAGTGCCCCATCTACCATCAGCTCATCACTTTACCGCACAGATCCATGTGCTACTCATATGCTGGTTTGGAGTGGGCCGGTATCGAAGAAGAAACATTGCGATTCCTAGGCAAGTGCTCTACCGACTGAGAAGTAATCAACAGTTTCCGGGTTCAATACCGACCCAGCCAACTCAGCGTAGGAGCAGCACGGTTGATCTGTGCGGTAAAATTGGAGGCTGACGGTAGGTGTGGCGATCCACCTCAGCAAGTATCACCGTGGTCTATCGCCTAAACCGACAATAGGCCACTCATCTAAAAAGTCAGGTACAATTATCGTCTTGCCAGGAGAAACAGTTATTTTTTCTTAGTAGGTCACCTAAATACACTAAGTTAGACAAATTCGTATTTATAGGGGTGTTTGATTTCACTGAAAAGAAAGGGGGAAAAAAGTAATTAAATAGAACAAGGAAATTATTAATAGCTCTAGAAAATGAAAGCAATTTCTTTGTTGCTTTATTAAAATATCTGATAGATGTATCCTTTATCTGAGGATTGCGTATAAATTCAATGGGCGGATGAATATTAGTTGAGTGATTTGGTCACCATCATTGTTGTTCTTCTTGTTTCGTTGTTGAACTCTTACGCAGCATTGGTTTTTTTTCTGCTAATGTCCTATTTTCAAATGCTATTTATTTTCAGGGCGAAAATCCACATCTTTATTATGTGTGTCCTAATGTAAATAAGTTAATAACAGTATCTGTATGCTGTTCTTGTTTTGGTGTTGCATATTATGTGTCCCTTTTCTGTGTGTGTGTACATTAACTTAGTGTCAGATTGTGTCGCCTTTTTGCTTATTTATTTATTTATTTTTTAGATAAATAGAATCCTTTTTTTATTACCTAAGAATGCCATTTATTTTGCCTCTCTCTCTCTCTCTCTCTCTCTCTCTCTCTCTCTCTCTCTCTCTCTCTCTCTCTCTCGTTATTAATGGACACGATCTTTTGTATACATCTTCTTTATGCATAGGCAATCGAACAAAGTAAAAAGACTTTTGGGGGAATTTTCAGCATCACTGATCCAGGGAATAAATATTGGAGTGTCAGAATATATATATATATATATATATATATACCCTCCGCACGAGCTGGGTGCGACATAAGGTCAATTTCTTAAGCGAAATTTAACTGGTTTGAATTCAGAGTTTTCCATCTCATAGACTGGTTACCTAGCCAATGTTATAGAGCCCAGTCTGCCCTACTATTTACTCATCGCTGGAGGTAGAGCAGTTGGATTTATAAGTTTCCCAAGTGAATAAGCGCCATGTGAAATACAAACAGCCTCGTCCAGGATTTGAACTAACCATTGCCTCAAAATGGTAATATATATATATATATATATATATATATATATATATATATATATATATAACGCGTGACGTTATGGACACGTTTACCCGAGTTCAAATACTGAACGGAACTGTTTGCATTTCACATAGCGCTAATACTCTTGGGAAAGGAATGCATCCAACTATTCTCCCTCGTGCTTTGGGTAAATAGTAGGATGGACTGGGCTCTTTAACCTTAGCTAGGTAACCAGTCTAGGCGAAGGAAAACTCTGAATTCAAACCTGTTAAACTTTAAGAAATTGACCTTGTGTCGCATCTATATCGTGCGGAGTGGTTGGTATATATATATATATATATATATATATATATATATATATATATATATAATTTAAGACTTAAGATTTCCTGCTCATAACTTGTACCAACACGCCACAGGATTTGTTTGTCTCTTTTTAAAACTGTTAATATAAGAAGCGGTGTTTCTTTCATCTTTTTTATTTGCTTTTTCCTCTCTCTCCCCCCCCACACTTTTTTATTTATTTAAAAAAAAATTTTTTTTTACTCGGATCGACTGTCTACGACAACGAGTAACACCACAGATCGAAAATGATAAATGATAAGCTGTCGGTGAAATTCGAACTCATATTCCGTTTGCCTCAGAGACATCTTGTTAAACTCACTGACTGCTCTTAACCAAGAACTCAATGGCCCAAAATAAAACCTTTTAAACTTAGGCTTTATCCCGTTCTCGATTTTTTTTATTGTTGTTGTTGTTGTTGTTGTTGGTTTTTTGTTTTCTGTATGTTATGAAATCTCACTTTTTATAAAATAAGAGAAAATAATATACTAGTCCAAATGAATGGTTGATAATGCTTGATCTAAAAAAAAAAAAATAAAGGTGTGGCTGCATTTTTCGTTGTGTGTGTGTGTGTGTGTGTGTGTGTGTGTGCGTGCACTATTTATTTATTTTTGCTAGATAATAGCGAATTGACTTTCAGTTTCTTAAATAACTAGCACGCTAATCACCTTGATTCATGGCGATCTCTATTTGCTCTGATTAGATTTTGGAACCGATAGGAAAAATAAGGAAAACTCATGTTCTATATTAATCCTCTGGAGGCGCGTGGTGTAACGGTTACCGTCGTAGGAAATTGACACGGCGAGATGAGTTCGCGTTTCACACACCGCTAATATTCTGGGGAAATGTATGAATCCAATTATTCTCCCTTTGACTATGGATAAATAGTAGGGAACACTGGGATTTTTACCTTGGTTAAGCAACCAGTCTAGGATAAGGAAAACTCTGAATTCAAACCTGTTAAACCCCGCTTAAGAAATTGACCTTTTGTCGCATCCTGCTCGTGCTGAGGGGTTGATATATATTTCTTGTTCACCATCCTTTTACCTACCTCATACTGTCGGATTCTACTACATCCATCCTATCTCCATATATTATATATATATATATATATATATGTGTGTGTGTGTGTGTGTGTGTGTGTGTGTGAGGAGAGAGAATCTTTCTTCCCTATGATCTTCCCTTACATAAAAGAGCGCTCAGTTCAAAAGCTTACGGTGTATAGTAAAATAACTCTCGTTTCGAAATTTCGAGCTTGCAGTGTATAGTAGAATTGCGCTCAGCTGGCATAACAGGTTTACGAGTTCATAAGGTTAGTATTTTTCTGTTCATGGTAGGAATAATACACACTAAATGTAAATATTAATAGATTCCTGGGTTGCAATATGTATATATATATTGGGGGTGAGTAAATGTCTTTTACGTTTGTTTGTACTGTAACACCGTACGAACTGATACTACTAATTCTCATACTACCACTACTATATTTTACAACAACAACAACAATAATAATAATAATTCTTTATCTCGTTTCTTTAGACGCATGCGCATTCACAGCGTTTGTATTCCTGTGTCCGTGTGCGCGCGTGTGTGCACTGTCATCTACAATAAATTTAGCCATGGCATGTAGAATTGTGTGAGTTAAGTTTAATAAATGGTCGACTGCTATTCGCTTGACAATATCTTTTTGTTTTCCATTGCCCGTTTATCTGCCGGTCTCTCTCATTCCCGTGGGGGTTATCTGTCGCGTCATCAATCAGTGCCAGTGTGGATCTCTTCTCATGTGTTTGCATACTAAGTGACAAACACTGCAAGCGTACACACACACACACACACACACACACACACGTGTGCGCGCGCGTTTACTATTCTCTCGCAACAATGTAAACCGCACACCCCGAATACTATGTTCTCTCCACCCTTTCCCATATGCATGGGTGGTGGTGATGCGATTTGCTTACATCCAGAATCATGTGTCTACTTTTTTTTGAGCGCTCCTCCGTCACTTTGTATACACACACACACACACACACACACACACACACACATATATATATATATATATATGTCTTAACCGGCCTACTTAATGGCTGACATAGTTGCCTATTATCCCCTAATGTCAGTTATCTTGGTCCGAGTCCCTTTAAAGGACAGGATTTTCTGCTTGCTGATTTTCAAAGCAACCTGACCCTCCCAAAAATCAGTGCAGGGCCATATGAAGAGAGGATGATAGCTTTGAACTGATCATGATGATTGATTGATTTTAACGGCATGTCAACCCATCGAGGATTATCTTACGCCTATAGATTAAGGAATCGCATTCATATTTACATTTTTTTTTGTTGCAAAAATGTTGTTTCTTGAGTGTTTCTTAATTGTTTCTTAAGATGTTTATTTTTTGCACACGGTTCTATCGAATACGAATAATTTTTAAACAGATCTATTAGACCTTAGCCGGTACTACCACTCCGGGTCAGAATAGACCGAGGAGTAATGACAATGATGGGGTACTCCACATTCCACAGAGCCCCAAAACGAGAACCTCACTATCAGATGCACTTTAATGTTATATCCAGGACTCCCGATTGGGGGGGGGGGTATCCCTCTTCAGAGGAATCAGTCAGCGTATTCTAAACGTCACCAACAAGGATAGAATTAATCCTAAGTTCATAATGGCTAATTTTTAAACTGCCACATGTTCAGTTTCAATGCTATTGAGTTTGGTGATAAATCCCTAGAAACAATAAAATCCTGGTATCTTTGATTTAGAAGAGAATTAACTTTTTTTTAAAGGGAGGATGTACTTATTTATGGACGATATTGTATTTCTCCTGACTCTTCTTCAGTTCCAATTCATAAAATTAAAAACTGAAAAATTCCGGAAATACTTGGTTAACAGACTGAACGTCATTAACCCCCCCCCCTTCCCTCCTTCTTTTTTCTACCACTTGCTCAAACAAGTATGTTTTGAAAATCAAGTACTTAGAACGAAATCTTCTGTCCATGACTTCTCACTAAATACACGGGTTTCTTACAGAGTGCAGGCATTTACCAAATCTTTGCGTATTTACTTTCAGCAACCGTTTCCCTTAACAAACTCTTGCTTCTTTCCAAAAATAAATAAATAAATAAATAAATAAAAATAAAAACATAAAAATAAAAAGATAGCTTAATATTCCGGAGATTCATTCATTTTTTCCCAGCTGTTGCAGGTGGTCACTGCTGTTGTTCGTTTATTCTCTATGACAAAATCTCCCCCACCCCACCCCACCCTTTCTCTCTCTTATTAAATGTCATTACTTTCCCTAAAACGTTACGGTCCTCTATTTATGAATCATATTTGCGTACAACAAATTTCTATGTTGTATGAACTATTATTAATGAAGTGTTTGTTTGCTTTTTAAAAAAAAGGTCGACAGTCAAACAAACAACTCAAAATTGTAGCTCCTTGGTGCAGACAATCTATGATAATAATTGGGAAGAGTGCCCTTCACGTAACGGTTATCGTCGTGAGAAATAGATGAGATTGTTTACGTTTCACCTCGCGCTAATGCCACTGGGTAAGGCACGGTTCATTGCCCCCTCCCAAGCTATGGGAAAATAGTAGCACAGACTGGACGCTTTAGCCTTCGTCTTAATCAACTAATTTAGGAAAAAGGAAAATTCTAAATTCAAAACCAGCTTTACTCCATTTGAAAATTGACATTGTGTCACATCCTGTCCGTTGCGGATGGATTAGATAAACGGTTTGATGTAGAGCTAACAAATTTGGTATAGTACATAGTGCTATATTCATAAGTAAATAGTGCTCAATATCGTAGATAGAGCATGTATATCTAAGTTAGGGTAACGTGGACATAAAGTCAATGGCGCTTGGTTAGTAACAGTTATGCTATTTTCAAACCAAGTACATGATAAAAACTTGGTTTAAAAATCGCGTAGGTGAGAAACTGTCAGTAACCAAGCGCAGTTGATTTCATGTCCACGCTACCCTATCTTATATAAGCCAGTCTCGTTACGTTTTAACAAAATATTTTTGATTAAACACCGGGTTGTGCAAGTGCAGCATCCTCTATACTAATCCGACCTAGCTATGTGTGAGTTTTTGCGAAACTGGAAATTCACATGTCAAGGTTAAGATTTGACGATGTTAAGAACATCGTAAAGAAATACGACAGCGCAACTTCATACCATATCCAAATTTCAGAGGTCTCTCATTTTGTTCTGGTAAATACTGCTTCAATCTCAATACTTATTGAACGCATCTCGATCTCGGTTAGCATTGCTTGCCGAAAATCTTTACCTATCTCCTGTATTTGTTGAAACCTGCCTTACTGCATTAGTGAGCAATAATATTACACACTCACTGTAACACGAATGAATGTGTCTGGTCAGTAGTTATGGTGAATTTCAATCTAATTAAACGAACATTATATTATCATAACTCTCAGAAAACTTATTGAGTCAATGCAGAACAGGTGTGTTGAAGTATTACAATTGAAAGGGAATAAACGTAAATATTAAATTTTGTACAATTTTGCTGTTAAATACAAATTTTCAAAATTGTCTTATACTTATTTCCACCATTGAAAACGTATTTTAATAACTTTTTTAATAACTTTTTTGGGTGGAAAGTTGTTATAAAATCGAATATGTATACTAATGCCATCGGATCTAGGTACCACACACACATTTTCAGAGGAATTTGTGCAGTAATAAGAAAATTATTAACAATTTAATGGGGCGTCTTATACTTATTTCCACCTATATATATATATATATATATATATAATATATATATATATATATATATATGAGAAGTAGATACACAAGCGATGTATTTATGATATGGATTTTTTTAGCCGACAATTTTTGGGAGAATATGTGCTTAATTGAAGTCGTACCTAATTTTGAAAGTTAATTAATTAATAATTAATTAATTAATCAATTAGGCGGGCATACCTATTAAATGTAAGGCTAAACAAATCGAGAAAAATCAATCTCTGTATGTACATTTCGGCCTATTAGGCCTCATCAGCAGAGCTATAGATAGAAAGACCGCCTTGTGCGTGATTCGAAATGTACATACAGAGATTGATTTTTCTCGATTTGTTTAGCCTTACATTTAATAGGTATGCCCGCCTAATTGATTAATTAATTAATTATTAATTAATTAACTTTCAAAATTAGGTACGACTTCAATTAAGCACATATTCTCCCAAATATATATATATATGTGTGTGTGTGTGTGTGTGTGTGTGTGTGTGTATTTCCGTGTGTATATATTCGGAACATGATAAGCATTCCACCTTCGTGTGTAATGGTTATCAAGCTAAATATACCAAATCCGTTCCTATTGAAAAGCGAGTTCTATCCTCGTCGGATGCCCTATACTTGTGACATTTTGTCAAATCCCACCCGTAGAGGTTTTTTTTTTTTTTTTTTTTTTTTTTTTCACTTATGGAGAAGATGCTGGACTCTCGGCCTACTGACTGAAGATCCGATCCAGGGGTGAGGCAAATTACCTGTTGAGCAGAGCGTGGGAGTGAAAGCAAATGATCTGTTAATGCCCCCCCCCCCCCCAAAAAAAAAAAACAGTCACCAATGTATTGAACAATTTTCTTCTTTTTGCTGAAGTGTATTTCTAAGAGATGCATTAGCAAATCTTCAGTAGTTTATTCTACTTGTTTTTATCGTCTGTGTTAATGACTTACATTTTGCATCTAGCATAAAAACACGTTCGGTACCATTATAGTATTTTGCCTACTTTTTGAATGTGGCCTACGAAATCATGTCTCTCTTATAGTATGTGACCTAACATAAAAAAGCATATTATAAAGTTATAATAACTGCTAACCTTAACCCTATTTCAGAATTTTAGAATATTTTAGAATTAAATGCATCTCTGATTCATGTAAATTATGAATAAATTCTTTTTTAATTATTCTTGATTACTATATACAGCTTATGACTGAATTACATTTCTTGACATTGAATATATGTGAAAAATAATTAGTTTCAATAAATACTATATACTATAACAGAATCAAAAAGGTAGGCCACATACTATAACGGCACCCTTCTTTCTTCTTTTTTAAAATTCATTTTTGTTTATTTACCCATTTATGTAGAGCTGGTTCATCGCTACTTAACTTCGGTGAACTAACAGGAACCGGTGCTTTCAGCGTGACTTGACCGTTTGATTCTTGTTTGTTGTTTCATGGATCCACTTGCTGAAATTGGTTTAGGGCCAGGCCGGTGGCCAGGGTATTGCATGTAAAGATTGTGTGTGTGTGGGGGGGTGCATTCATTATCTGGCAGGGTCATGAATAGAAGTACTCTACTATAATCCAGTCATGAACTTTGTGACTGTAGAGGCGTATTTCATTTGTTCATTTTTAACTTTTAGTTGCACTTTTTTTCGCTTTCTATTATTAGTTTAAATCTTTAAAAATCGATGATGACCCTTACTTACTTCAAACATTGATTTAGAGAAAGAAAGAAAAAACATATAAACAAATATAGTTTGTTTAACCTTTTCACAGGCAGATAATATTTAATCTTTGTGGAATGGGCAAATTATTTTCAGAAAATTTGCAAAATAGATGATATTTACAAACAAGTCAATTAGAATTGAATTTGCTAACGAGTAGCCAACAGGAAAAGGCCTTACATTGAGCTTCCGAGAACACGACAAAAATGTCACCGTGTCTGTGTATCGTTGGTGACAAAAATGTCACCCTGCCTGCAAAAGGGTTAGATAAAATTTAGTCAATTTTTACACACACACACACACACACACACACACACAAACTATTAAACAAGTTTAAAATGTGAGACTTGCTATTATTGTAACAACTTTCTATTTCTTTCGCGAATCCTAAAAAAATGTTCCAACATTTTTAGTTTGTTGGTATGAATTTCGGATGATTGTCGACCCTCCACCCTAACCCGGACTTCATATCAGAATTTTCTAACTTAGACCATTTTATTCTACTTTATTCATTTTCGCATTTGTAATTGGAAAGTTCTATTATATCGGACATGCCTGTTCATGTCACATTCACTAGGGTTCCATAAAGGGCCAGCCACCCACCGCCCTCCTGGCGACACATCTCCTGCTTAGGATTGTCGTATTGTCTCTTACCCGGGGAAAGGTTAACACCAATTGTTCGGACTATTGAACCTCTTTTTCGTATTCTTGATATTGTTAACATTTCAGTCGATCTTTTCTTTAGCTTTCATCAGGCGTATAATCCGAGGGAAAAAATATAATTCCCTTTTTTTTCTTGGGGACAAACAAAAACAAAACAAAAACAAAATCGCAACAAAAACAAGGTCACTAAAATATCAACCGGGTCAATCTATTTCAGTAGTGCTATCTCCGTGAGGTACCTGTTCGATACCTAACTTATCTGGTAAAACTAACCCTAGAGACACAATATCTGATTGATCGATTGATTTTAATGGCATGTCAACCGCTCTAGGGTTATTTTATATCCAGAGGTTAGGAAATTGCGTTCATTGTACGTTCATATTTGCATTTTTTATGTAGTTGCTTCTTAAGATTTTTTTGCACGCCTTTTTAAAGAGGTCTATTTGACCCATAGATGGGAGCCTAATAGATACTACTACTCCAGGTCAAAGTGGACCTTGGGATAATGTCAATGAAGGGGTACTCCACTTTCACCAGATTTAGTTTTTTCTGTTGTGTTTTGTTTTTGTTTTCATTTGTTTTTGTTTTTTTGGGGGGGGGTTGCACACGTTCTTATCGAATACGAATCTTTAAAAGGATTTATTTGACCCATTGATGGGACCCTAACAAGTACTACCACTCCGGGTCAGAGTGAACATTGGAATAATGAAGAGGTACTTCACACTCTCCAGAACTAGAGCCTCACCATCAGAAGCAGTTCCAAAATCTGTGGTGGTGTTAATACATTTTCACAATTGATGTGCTAGTGCGCAGTCGTCCAATCAGGTTAAGGAGTAGTAGTACCTTTTAGGGCCCCATCTATGGGTTAGATAGAAAAATGTGTTTATAAAAAAAATGAATATCCATTAAGAATGAATTTATTCCAAAACTTTGTCGGCATTAAATGACCCACCGCGGTTGATATGCCGTAAAACAAACCAAACCAATCATGTTAAAAAAAAAAAATAAAACAGAAGAAATAATATTTGGAAAGCTTTGAACATTTTCTGGCGTTTAATTATATTTGGTTGTAATTTGAATAATTTCCGGCGTTAAACGCGATAGACTTTTCAACTACAAGGATTTTTCAATCAATGTTTGCTTTTTCTATCCACTCTCACTGGTTCCGCAACCTGGTTTTAGTCGTGGGTGCTACTCATCTAAGTGTGTCTTGGGCAGGAATGCCCTGGTGAAGCCTATCATTCTCCAGGTTTACAGATATTTTGAATTCAATGTTCCCTCTCTTATACTGGTTGCCTTACCAAAGTTAAAGAGCACTGTCTGCCCTGTTGTTTATCCGTAACTTAAGAGAGAATAGTTGGATTCATGCCTTTCATAAGGGTATGAATGCCATATGAAATGCAAACAGCCTCATTCAGGATTTGTACTCGGGTAGCCGAGTCCACCTCCTACGACTGTCCTGGGTACGATGTTAAACTGAATCTAATGGTAAAATTCAAAATTCTGGAACTCAGGGGAATGTGAAGTACCTCTTTATCACTATTTCTCACTGGTCCACCCTGACCCAGAGTGGTAATACCTGTTAGGGTCTTATATATGGGTTAAATAGAAAAAATGAATTTAAGAAATATATTTAAAAAATTGAGTTTTAAAATATTGAATACCCATCAAGAATAAATAAAACAAAACAAAACGTCTTCAGCATAAAATAACCCAATAAGTGTTGGCATGCCGTAAAATCCAACCAACCAATTTCGTACTACGATAACCGTTACGCCTCGAGCACCCAAATCTGCGATTTGTTTTATGGTTAAGGTTTCTATTGGAAAGATAAGTTGTTCAAAAGGATGCCAACACACACACACCTATATTTGCTTATAAAGTTTATCTTTTCAACGCACTTTTCCTCAATTTTATTGTACTTATCTATTTTCACCTTGTCTAGTTGCGTACGAAATTGTTTGGATGATGAGAAGGGGGAGGCTACGCGATTATGGGTCGAAAGGAAAGGGTAACTTAAAAGCTTAAACCTAAGTTCTTGTGACCAACGAATCTGTCCCTATGATTCTCTGGTTCTTTCTTTCTCCAACAACCGGTCCATCCACTCGTCCACTGTTACGCCGTCTTCTGTGTTGTTCGCCGTCTTGGCTGGCTCACATTAACACATTTTATAATGTTAACGATCCACAAAGCTGTATCGAGTTTCGTTTTATTTTGCTGTAATCTCAGTCAGACGATTGAAGACCCACAAATTCGTCCACTCCACCCCCCGTTCTTTCTACTTCCAACCGCACCTCAGCATTCGCGCGCGCGCACACATATTCTCTTTCTCCCTCTCTTTCTCTCTCTCTCACACACACACACACACACACACACACACACACACTCTCTCTCTCTCTCTCTCTCTCTCTCTCTCTCTCTCTCTCTTTCTCCGTCACATACTCTCTCTTTTTATATCTCTCTCACATACACACGCATTATCCCTAATGCGTTTAGAGATACACATCTCTATTGGTGTCTATTGTCATTCAAATACAACCAAGCCTTCTGTTATTTCCACGAACTAACCCACACTGACCTCAAGCCCCCTTCCCCCTCCTTTTCTCTCTCTCTCTCTCTCTCTCTCTCTCTGTCTCTCTCTCTCTCTCTCTCTCATCCACACATTATTTTTTTAGACATATACATGTGTGCTTTTAATTATTTTTTTAAAGAAAGTTCTTTTACATGTTCATATTTCGTCAAGTGGATATATACACAGACATTCGTAATAGGACATCGTAAAACTTGACAAAAGCTTGAGACCAGCTGAGAGGACTTTTGTAGGATTTTTCAGTTCATTTTTTACTTTGAAAAGATCACTTAAAACGTATGGGCAACCGCAGCTTTCTCAAAAGAAAATAAACCCAAAAAACCTTGCCTATATATGAAGATGACCTCGAAATCTTCAGTGTCTTGAACATGACACTAAACTCCATCTAATGGTGGTGCCCCAGATCTCGAAAACTGGAGAGTGTGGAGTGCCCCTTCATTGCCATTATTCCTAGATCCACTCTGACCCGGAATGGTTATATCTGTTAGGGTCCCATTTATGGATCAAATAAATGTTTGCCAATTATTTGTATTAGATAGAAATACTTGATATATTTATTTTAAATTAAGAAATTATACAAAAATGTAAGTATAAACGTACGATGTACGCAATTCCTTAACCTTTAGACCTAAAATAACCTCATACAACTTGACATGTCGTTAAAATCAATCATCGAAAACTTCACTTTTCAATATATTAGTTTAATATCAGCAAAAGTTTCTGCACATTTTCATTGCAATTATCAATGCGCGCTCAGACTAATAATTATCGTCGTTGGAAATTGAATCGGTGACACGAGTTCAAATCCTGGACAAAGCTATTTGTGTTTCATTTAGCGCTCATACCGTTGTGAAAAGTATGAATTAACCACCCACACAAGCTATGGATAAATAATAGGGCAGATCAGGTTGTCTAGCCTTGATAAGGCAACAAGTCTAGGTAAAGAAATACTCTGAATTCAATCCAGCTTTACTCCGCTTAAAAATCGAACATTTGTCGTTTTCTGCTCTAGCTGGACGGGTTGGGTAATTAACTACATTGGAATTATTAACACGCATTTTATATGCCTATATTCGATACAGTTTTATCACAATTCATCTAAACAAATAAATTTTATTTTCTTGTATACCGAAAAGAATCTTATGCCTAAACAACTGATCAGCTTAGGAACCACAGGGTTTCTGGTTCGATACCGGCCCTAGCCAATTCAGCATATGAGTAACACAGCTTGATCTGTGCGGTAAAGTGGATAGCTGATTGTAGGTGTGGCGCCTCCCCCTCAGATGCAAACACGATCTCCCTAGTCTAGTGCTATTGAAAAGGGGATAAACTCCCCCGCTGTCTGACTGTTACCAACACTAGGCCACTCCGTCTACTTTACTTATACATGCATAATACGAATAGATGTGTGTTGGTTGATACAGGGACGGATTGGTCCGCTAGGACACCGGGTAAAATCCGGGTGGGCTGTTGCCATTCAGTTGATTAAAAATCTGATTTGCCTCTCTAATTTCAAATCTATTATGTTCTACTAAGCAACCTACGGTTAGTTGTTTTATTTTACGGTATATCAACCCTTTTCGGGCTATTTAATGCTGAATCAAGTCATTTTGATAAACAAAGGACTCAGGTTGCTTACAGTACCTGCTGTTTCTTAAGTGGTTACCCAATTAAGTATTGAACAGCCACATTGCTGTTTAACTTCTGTGATCTAGCGGGAACCGGTGCTTTCAACATGACGACCGTAATAAGTGATCTACTGCACTCTTTGTTAATTGTGGTTACTGTATTCTATGTCTGAAGTTATCATCTGTATAATAAAATTAAAAATGTTCCAGGCCCCCAGGTTCTGTAATTTAAATGTTCAGGGCCCCCAGGTTCTGTAATTTAAATGTTCAGGGCCCCCAGGTCCTGTAATTTAAATTTTCAACTTTTTGACTTATAACTACTTTCCATTTGGACATAGTTTTTTTTTTTTTCATTAATAATCTACCTCTAAATAGGATGTGCCATTTTATACAAGAGCACTAAAGGTTACTATTTTAACCGAGTTAATAATTTTGTATTCTACTTTATCTAAAATAGAATGTACAGCTATATTAATTATATAATAAACTTTACATATTACACATTTTTCCTTTTTCTTGGTCGGTAGAGCATCCGCCTTGGAACCACAATGTCCCGGGTTCGATACCGGCTCTCACCAACTCAGCGCACGAGTACCACAGCTTGAATCTGTGTGGTTAAGTAGGAAGTTGGTAGTAGGTGTGGCGCCACCGCAGACGCAAACAAACAAACAAAAAACAGTCTCCCAGGTCTAGCGCGAGTGAAAGAGAGATAGACTCCCTTGCCATCCGGCTGATAGGCCACTCCACCGACTTTACTTACTACTTATGGACTTCCTGTGCTCATCAGAATCATAGCCAATATTAATTAGCGCAAGTCTAAGAATATTAGATTCAGCCTTGTACAGAATGTGTCCAAAATTTTATTCTCGATTTTTTAAACCATCATCTGTCATTATCCAGGATGTAATCAGTATGTTATAGTTTTTTTTTTTAATACAGACCTCCCCTCCCCCTGATTTATTAGGGTCTTTTTAGGGTGGGATGTTCGATAGTGTTTATTCCGTTAAAAACTTAAATTCATATTTTCACGCATTCGTGATGCAATAAACTGTTAAAATGCATGTAAAATAAATCTACTCATTAACTTTGCCTACCAAATCTTTCCCGGTATTTTTTTTTACCTGTATGATGGGATATTTCAAAGTTCACTATCTATTCGCCTCAGAACTCATTCTATTCAAATAAAGTCCTATTATTATTGTAATCTGAGTCCTTCTGCTCAATTATAATGAACTAACCATCAGTTTTTGTACTTTGCTTGGGTGTGGTGGGAGAACCGCTGTGAGTGGCCTAAAGTAGGCAAAGAGTTAATATTTATTTTGCATTTTTTTTTTTCGTTGGGGTTACATTCCTGAATAAGTTTGTTAAGTGAAACCAATGTAAATATGTAAGATCATCTGGTAAGCTACATTGATTTTGTAACTTCTAGCTTGTTATAACAACCAGATGGTTATAATTATACCATTTTTAATGAATTTACTGTTACGTTCAGTGAATAGCACATTTCCTTTCATATTGGTATTAATGCTTGTTACCAGCTTTTAAGTAACCTTTTACTTTTGTTGTTGTTTTATGCATTACACGCTCACATATGTTTTTTTTGGAGAGGGGATGTCTTAACGAGAAGGCAAAACATCAAGCGAGTTGAAATTTTGACTGTCGATAAAAATAATTAACCGAATAGGTCGGAGTTATGAATGAATAAAAAGTGCTCATTACGTTTGTAGAGCAGGTTTATAAACCGATATAGCCAGAATATGTCTACACGGTTTTCACCGTGAGGATCGTCAGGAATATTTTGCGTGGAATTAATTCAATTAATTAAAACGAACGAAAATAATATATATATATATATATATATATATATATATATATATATATATATATATATATATAATTATGTGTTATGTTCTTGTGAACGTTGTTTGTTTGGTCTTTTGAAGCATTGGAAAAAAAACCAAGAAAAACCGAACAAAAATCAGAATTTTTATATATTCAACCGTTGCTCTGTTGCTGGTTTAATCTATTCCGATATTTCGAGTGAACCTTCACCCTTTTTCAAGGTATATCAGACGCTCTGGAGAAAAAAATTATGAAATGTTGTATATGAGGGCAAAAAAGTAATTAAATCATATATATATATATATGGAAATAAATCTGACGGTATATAATTATTTTTTAAAAAGCTGTAAAAAATTAATATTCAGATGTACTTATTCACATATATAGTTAAGAATGATAATATGCCATGTTCGAACGTTTCGGTTTTTATTCAACTATCTTCAGGGCGATGTTATGATGCGCCCAAAAGTTATTTTCATTTTGATGGTTGTATTAAAACCGATACTCTCGAACGTTGGCATACTATCATTCGTAAATAAATACACCTTCTAAATACTTGGTGTTTTATACTTATATATATATATATATATATACTGTATGTCTACAAAATATGTTTTAATTACTTAAAAGAAATAATTAAAATAGTAACATTAGCAGTACGCATTTTTGTAAAGAAAGACTCGAAGTTATTAACGATTTCACCAGCACCAGGTACCCCCTATTAATCAGAGTGCCAAAAACTACACCTTTTGAGAAGTCATTTTGTGTGCTTTGATGATGCCCACCGATTTGTCATTGTCGTTCAACAGCATCTTTGTGACATATTTCTGGAAATCACTGCCGATTAGACAATCCATCTACAAGACAAGATCTAAGATATTTGAAACAACACAGGATGTTTGCGTAAAGTCCTTGGAGACCATCAGTATCCGAAAAACAATTAGGGCGTGTCCGTGCTAGTTACATACGCAGTCCACACAAATCCACAAAGGAGTTACAAGTTCCACACCAAACTATTTGGAAAATTTCGCAGAAACACTTGAAAACGATTCTTGACAAACTGTTGTTGTTGCAAAGACTAACTGAACTCGACAAAACCTTTGTGACTGATGATGTGTGTGTGTGTGTGTGTGTGTGTGTTTAAAATATAAATGGAAAGGTAAACCAGTACAAACAAGAAATTCAGTCAATATTTCGTATTTATTTATTAATTCATTAATTAAAAGGATTGATGAAGTCTTTTAATAAATAAAGACGAAATATTATATTAATTGAATCAATTGTTTGTGTTGGTTTATCTACCTTTCCATTTATATTTTTCACATTTTGCTGGATTTTTTCAAATGTGTTGTTTCTTCATATATATATATATATATATATATATATATATATATATATATATATATATATATAGATAGATAGATAGATAGATAATATGGATGCTATATTTATAAGTAAATAGTGTTCAATCTCGTGGCTAGAGCATTTATATCTAAGCTAGGTTAACGTGAACATGCTCTCAATGGTGCTTGGTTACTGACAGTTTATTTATTTAAAATAATCGCATAACCGAGAAACTGTCAGTAATCAAGCGCTGTTGATTCCATCTTCACGTTACCCTAACATATATATATATATATATATATATATATATATATGTGTGTGTGTGTGTGTGTGTGTGTGTGTGTGTGTTTAACAGGGGCAAATTTACAAGAGGCTTGTTTAACTTTGTAATCACAATCTGACATGCCCTATGTAAATGCATTGAAAATAAAGTAAAAAGTCTGACTTCATATAAATTGTGCATAGCAGTTAACTTTGTTGTTAAACGTTTGAACAGTGTTTTCTTCAATTCATTTTTTTTTTTAATCTTTGTTGTTGCTGAATGCAATATTTGTTTCATGTGTCTGTATTTTACTCTTTAAAACTAATTCTATTTTATCTTATTCATTACAATAACTTAGGTTCATTCTGTAATCAGATCTGGTAGAGTCTATTCTTCTTTTCTTCCTTTCGTTTGAATGCTTGAATAACGTATTTTTATTTATTTATTTATTACCAGTTAAGTAGAGATATACATTTTGAGAACAGACAATTGGAGTTCAGATTTTTTCCCCTTTTTTCCTTTATTTCATTTACCCCAATAATGGTCTTGTTTTTTTATGAAAAGAAATATCTATGTGTCTGTACGAGCATAAAATGTGTGTGTGAGTGTAAAAAGAGACAAGACGTGTCCCAAATTAAATGGACCGAAATACTTTGCTTAAATCAATGAAATAAAAATAAATAAACAACACCTTTCTGTTTCCAAGGTTGTTAACACACATACATACACACACACACACACACTCTCTCCTCTCTCTCTCTCTCTCTCTCTATATATATATATATATATATATATATATATATATATATATATATATATAATGTGTGTGTGTGTGTCTTACTGTCTGTAAAACTCAGTAATTTTTTGTATCTGGTTTGTAACTCAAGACAGACAAGTTGACAAGTTATTTATGAGTAATTGCGTGGGTAAACATAGAGGTTGATATGAAAAGTTATCTCACCTCAGTTGGGGTGCAGGGCTCTATTGTGCTGATCAGCAAATGGGAATATATACCCAAACCCTCCACGAACAGGATGTGACACAAGGTCATTTTTAAGCTGAGTTTAACAGATTTGAATTCAGAGTTTTCACTCTCCTAGGCCGGTTGCTGTACCAAGGTTAAAAGGTCAGTCTGACCTACTATTTACCTATAGTTGGGTGGGGGGAATTGTTAGATTCACACCTTTTCTAAGTGTATTAGCAAAGTCGTCGTCATCATTATCATCATCATCATCATCATCATGTCGCGCTGTCAGCACGAATTTCCTTGACACTTTCTCGCCAACCGTCTCTATCGGTCATCGCTCCCGTCAGGTCTTCCGCACGGTATCTAGAATCCGCGCAGATCTGATTCGTGTAGGTTTTTGCTGTTCAGCCCACACTGGTGTGTCCATGTGTAGGTGTCCATATATTTTATATACACGTGTCGTTCAAAAAGTTCTAATCCTCACGTTGATACTTTGACTGCTCAGGCCTCAGTTTTTGTGAGTTTTTTTTTATTTTATTTAAAAAATTTTTTTTAGATATGGCCCACCTCTCTTGCTTTTATATGGCCTCACCCGCACTGAAATTAAGACAGAAATCTGAATTAGTTTTTCTAGTTTTCTATGAACTGGCTCTTCTTTTCGTGTAAGGCTTACAACTTTTTGAACTACGCTTGTATCTTGTTTCAGAATGACGTTACTAATAGTTCTTATTGGTATTAGATGGGATTTGACACCCAAATAGCCAGGATTAACTATGTCTTTTCAATTATATATATATATATATGCATATATATATATATATATATATATGCACGTTGTTAGCAGAGCTTAGAATACGCCAACCGTATCCTCCTGCTCAAGGGGAAGATTTTCTCCACAAAAAGAATGCTATCTTGAGTATGATATTACCCTGTATCCAGTGCCGAGGCTCCACACACACACACACACACACACACACACACACACACATATATATATATATATATATATATATATATATATATATATATATTGTGTGTGTGTGTACATATATATAATTTGTTGATATACAATTATGCAAGTGTGTTTATATATCTATGTTCACATCTCTATGTATATATGGATGTGTGTATGCTTGAAAATTTCAAGTATATACCTTTAGATGAACACAAATCTACATATATATAAATTCCCTACATATATCCTCCGACATGCATGCACACACACACACACACACACACATTGATACTTCTAAATGCGTTTACATTTTCTTGTATATAAATTAGCAAACTCCACATACACCCACACTTACACACTTAACGTTTATTATTATTATTATTAGATTGTTTGCTTAAGGGCAGGTGATGAGTACTCAAAGCCTGGAAACTGTTCTGCTCTCTTGAGTCCTGAAAACTCCTCAAGCCATGAATTTAATTGAAGACCTTGCTTAAGATGCATGTTCACTTCTCACTGGGGAAAATTCTTCAGCCGTTGGATTTTCTTCGTATTTCAACAATGAATATTTATTGGGGCAATAGAAAACCCCTCTCCCCTTATTCCCTACCTGGTTACCCATTCTCTCCACACATCATCGTCATTTCTGACTAGTTCTGTCACTTCTGGTTGACTTTTCCAATTATTTCTTTTGGTCTCTCCCCATCTCTTGAGCTTAAAACTAGATGCCAGATTATTATGGAAGCTCTTGGTTTTTAGTCCAATCTTCTAAATCGGACAGATTTTTATTAGTTTTCATACATTTTAGTTGCAACAAATTCTACCAATGCAAGACTAGTGAATTGTTGAACTCTGCTTTGATGCCACTGATATTTGTAAGAGTTTTCTCTTATATCATATATTATCTACTACCGTAATGGTGACCATCGTAGAAAATGGACAAGGCGAGACGAGTTCAAACCCTGGACGAGATTTTGCATTTCACATAGCGCTAATACCCTTGGGAAAGGTATGCATCCAACTATTCTCTCTCCATCTATAGGTAGATAATAGAGCAGACTGGGTTCTTTAACCTTGGTTAAGCAACCAGTCTAGGAGACTTCCTCCCCCTCCTCCACTTCTTATTCTTCTTGTTTTTAACTCCCTCTTCATTCTTTTACACATACACTTTTTCATTTTCAACTCACTAATCCCCCCTCTCCCTCTCTCTCTCTCTCTCTCTTCTTTATTACATTTTTCTCCTCTTCATCTCTTTTCCTCTTTGTTCCCTCTCTATATGTTTCTCATAGTCTCAACACCCACAGGGAATACCCCCAACACCTTGGTCATCCATAGCCAGGTATTAATTATCTAGCTCAGTTTCAGAGGGAGGCCTTACCCCAGGAAGTACCTACCCCATTGTACTAAAAGGAGATATGTTCAGGGTCGATGCCTAAGGCTGCTCAGAAAGGTGAATGCCATGGAGCAGTTTAAGCACCACTAATCCTTATGAAAGAGGTTCCTCACTATATTAAACTTCACCTTGTGTCCAACCTGTTTTCACAGAGGAGTGGGATGTGTGTTTGGGGGTGAGGGGTAAATAACGTTTATGTGTGTTTCTTTTCCTCCTTTACACTTTTCTACTTTCTTTTTCTCCCCCAAATGCCTCTGTATCTTATCTTGCAGATTATTTCTATTAGACGCTCTATTTCTTTCTTCCCCCTCTCTCTCCTTCCATCTTTAGTTCCCCTTTACTCTCTATTATCCTTCCTTTCTTTTACTATCTTCTTCTCCATTTCATATTAACACTATTTTCTTCCACTTCCTCACAAATCTCTACTTTTCTTTCTTTCTTTCTTTCTTTCTTTCTTTCTTATTGTACAACAGCATCCTTAACTTTGTAAATGTTTTTGCCTGACAAATGCCTCCGTATCCTATTTCCTGATTATTTTTATTGGACCCCCCTCTCTCTCTCTCCACCCTCTCTCTCTCTCTCTCTCTCTCTCTCTCTCTCTCTCTCTCTCTCCTTCCACCTCATTCTCTGTTATCCTTCCTTTCTTTTTTCTTTTTCTTTCTCCTCCTCCCTTTCATATTAAGTATTTCTTCCTCCTCCTCATAAATCTCCGCCTCTCTATCTTTATCTCCCCCTTTCTCCCCCTCTCTCTCTCTCCTTCTTTCCCCTTTCATTCTCTATTATCCTTCTTCTTTTTTTCTTGTTCTTTCTCCTCCTCCCTTTCATATTAAGTATTT
Organism: Doryteuthis pealeii; assembly: GCA_023376005.1. Classification (NCBI taxonomy): domain Eukaryota; kingdom Metazoa; phylum Mollusca; class Cephalopoda; order Myopsida; family Loliginidae; genus Doryteuthis; species Doryteuthis pealeii. Next base: position 80,399,460 of record CM042143.1, on the reverse strand, counting down.
TCTTCCTCTCATCATAAATCTCCACCTCTCTATCCTTTTATCTCCCCTTTCTCCATCTCTCCCTCTCTCTCTCCTTCTTTCCCCCTTTCATTCTCTATTATCCTTCCTTTCTTTTTTCTTGTTCTTTCTCCTCCTCCCTTTCATATTAAGTATTTTCTTCCTCCTCATCATAAATCTCCACCTCTCTATCCTTTATCTCCCCCCTTTCCTCCTCTTCCCTCTCTCTCTCCTTATTTCCCCCTTTCATTCTCTATTATCCTTCCTTTCTTTTTTCTTGTTCTTTCTCCTCCTCCCTTTCATATTAAGTATTTTCTTCCTCCTCATCATAAATCTCCACCTCTCTATCCTTTTATCTCCCCTTTCTCCCTCTCTCCCTCTCTCTCCTTCTTTCCCCTTTCATTCTCTATTATCCTTCCTTTCTTTTTTCTTGTTCTTTCTCCTCCTCCCTTTCATATTAAGTATTTTCTTCCTCCTCATTATAAATCTCCACCTCTCTATCCTTCTATCTCCTCCCACTCTCTCTCTCTTTTACTCTCCCTCTCCCCTCTCTCTCTCTCTCTCTCTCTCTCTCTCTCTCTCTCTCTCTCACACAACCACCCTCCTAACAGCATCCTTAACTTTGTAAATGTTTTTGCCTGACAAATGCCGTTCAGTTTTTCATATATCCACTCTCATCATGGCTGACATAACACCAAACGAGATATCAGGCCAGAGACTATCCAACAGCAAGAAATATCCGCATTGCATGACCACTAGCCATCAATCACCACTTTTGACTGACCCCATCCCTCCTCCTCTTCCTCCTCCTTCTACTCACTGCCACTACCATAGACACTACTGTAAACATCATCCCCATCCCATCTTCTTTGCCCAATTCTTTATTAAACAAAAAAAAGTATCATTTTATTGATCAAGCCACCCACCTGCCTCTTTACAGTTAAATATATCTTGTTATTCTAATATATTCCTTATGAATGACATCTTCTTCTTCAAACTTTTTTATGCTTCTTATTTTCTGTTTTAGACGGGGTTTCTTTGGAGTGGGGTTCAAAGATTCTTGTTAATTTTATTGTAGGGTTTGTTTGCTAGCATTTACAGCGGTATCTAATTCGTAACCCAGTTTCCTCGTATATTAAATCAGTTTTGGAAAAGGTATGAATCCAGCTATTCTCCCTCCAATTATAGGTAAATAGTAGGACTGGCTGGGCTCTTTAACCTTGGTTAAACAACCAGTCTAGGAGAAGGAAGACTTTGAATTCAAACCTGTTAAATTCCGCTTAAGAAATTGACCTTATATCACCTCCTACTCGTGCGGAGCGGTTGGTAAATATGAATATCAAATTAATTTTCCACATTGAAATAAACTGAGATACCATAATTCCGTTCCAACCCCCCCCCCCCCAAAAAAAAGAAAAAAATCCCTAATTTTTTTTTGTTACGTTTTTTATAGAAAAATAGCAGTGTATTGTATATAAATGCATAATAAAATAGAATGTAATGAATTATGTGATGCTATATGTTTTAATGTTTATCTTCTTATAAATATCTTTCGTTGGCTTAATAAATGTGGAAACTTAAATGCTTTAGTAAACTTATTAACATAAGTGTATCGGAAGTTTGCTTTTACATCAAATTTTAGTTCTCAACACAAAGCAAAAAAATCGACTGAGTGACAGCTCGTAACTCGGAAAACTTGTAAGTTAATACACTTGTAAGTCAAGGTACTACTGTATTTGTAAATTCCTGTATATCAAACATAGCTTTGACATACAGGGTGTTTCAAAAACATTTATATTATTGAGATCTACATAGTCTAGGCCAGTTATGAGTAAACTGCGACCCGTGCTGCTTTCTGAATGGCCCGCCTAAGAATTCAATTTTTTTTATGCAAAAGATCTTTTTTTATTGAAGAGAAAAACAATCAACTTTTCCTTATTGCTTTTCTTTCTTTTGGAAGTCCGTCGCAAACGACGATGACGTCACTCCATATCTTTATTTGTGGATCCTATGGTGACTCATTAGTCCAATACTGGACTTGCGGATGCGGTCACACCCATTGCAGGGGAAATTCCCATCTACATTTGGTTGTTCATGACGACGAAGACGTCGTCGCTCTGCAGTCCTGTTTATCTCATTATTGAGCTGCTTAGCTCCTGTGGCAGGCGTCTCGCCAATCCTGTCTGTTGGAGGCCAGATCTTCCACGCTTGAAGATTATTGCTAAGGCAGATGCTTAAATGTATATTTTTCTGTAGTAAAAATGGTTGATGTATCTTCAACGTAAAATTATCTTGAACTTTTTTTTAGTAGTGCGGTCCGCCTAATGATGAGCCATGTCTCACGCGGTCAGCTTCTCGTGTCTGGTCTAGTCAAATTTTATATCATTTAGAATTAAATATCTGAGTGACTAATCTTGGTAAAATGATACCTTTGTATTTACTGTTCTGTCGGGGGGTGGGGGTGGGACTTAAATACCCTGACTGTATCCTATGCAAAGGGGTAAGACCCACCCCTACCAAAAAATGGAGTGTGCTGAATATGACACTAAACATCACCTGATGGCGGGGCTTCAGTTCTGGAAATCCGGGGGATGTGGAGTACCCCTCCATCACCAATACGCCCAGGTCTATTCTGATTCGGAGTGGTAGTACCTAGGATTCCATCCATGGGTCAAATAAATTTGTTTAAAAATTATTCATATTTGATAGGATCTTGTGCAAATTACAAAAACAAAAAACAAAAAAGTTCTTAAGAAACAACTACACCAAATGTAAACATGAATGCAATTCCCTAACCTATACGCATAGGTAACCAGTCTTGGAGGAAGAAAACTCTGAATTAAAACCTGTTAAACTTCGCTTATGAAATTGACCTTGTGTCACATCCTGCTCATGCGGAGGGGTTGGTATATAAAGTAATCCTAGACGTGTTGACACGCCGTTAAAATCAACCAATCTGTATTTACTTTTATATATATTTTATTGACTAAATAAATCTGTCTACTAAACAATAGTATTTATGCAGGCGCCAGATAAAGAGAGAAAAGAATACAGGAAGTTAACTGGCCACTACAATATTATTTCTCATGATTATATTCCTTTTTTAGGGATAAATTTTAAGCCATTTATTTTTCCAATTTTTTTTTTTCTGATCATCGAGTATTTTTTATTCTCCCTACCCCAGGGCTTTCTTTTTCCTATTCCAAATAAATATCTAATAAACTACATCATAAAAACAAATGATTTATACCAATTCATGCCTTTTGATTATTACTATATAATATATATATATATATATATATATATATATATAACAAAGAAACAAACATTTTTACCAGATGCATCGTCATATATTTTTGCTAAATTGAAGAATAGACACACTTTACTCTTGGACATGCAAAAACCAGAGTTCATGTTCCATGAATCATAATTCTTTATTTCAAAATAACACTATTTTTTGTTTTGACTTTTTGTAGTTTGTTCCACCTAAAGTAATAATTTAATTTATTTTGTTAAAAATCAATCCTCACTAATCATTATATGTGCTGAGTACACATTAATGTATTTGTTTATATCTATGAGTTTACATAAGATATTGTTTATACATATATGTCTTTCTAAAAAACTGATGATGCGTATAAGGGTAATGATAGCCTTGCACATATTAAGTAAAACTACTCTTTTATATATACAGGGGATTTGCTGCAAAGCTCTCAGTCCAACCAAGAAGAAAGAAAGAGAGAGTGTGTGAATTTTTATATGTTGATATTACTTCCACTTGAACAGATTTATTTGAGTTTTTGCAAACATCCAGTTCTGTATTTTTATATCATACACATACAATGGTTTCTTGACTTACGAGTGCCCCAACTTACGAATTTTTCGAATTACAAACTGTCACTCGGTCGATTTTTTGCTTTTTGTTGCGAGCTAAAATTTTTAGATAAGAGCAAGTTTCAGATACGCTTATATTAATAAGTTCACTAAAAACATTTAAGTTTCCAAATTTATTGCCCCAAAGAAAAATATCATTCATGAAAAAATAAACATTAAAACATATAACGGCACATAATTCATTACATTATATTTTATACAATACAGTGCTATTTTTCTTATTAAAAAAGAGACCTAAAAAATTTTTTTTTTTCTTTTTTGAGGCTGGAATGGATTAATGACATTTCAGTTTATTTCAATGAGGAAATTGATTTGCTATACGAGGAAATTGAACTACGAGCGGAACGAGTTAAACTCGTAATTCAAGATACCACTGTATGTTTCCTGTTCCAGTAGTATATGTTTTTCCATTCTTAACATTAAGTTATTTTCCTTCCCATAACTTCATTGTTTTCTAACTTTACCCAAAAGAGTTCAAGTTCTTTTCTCCTCCTTCCCTGATAGAATCACTGAATGTAACATTTCCATTAAAACAAAAAGTCTTCTTGGTTCTTTCTTTCTTTTCTTTTTTTTCTTTCTTTTCTTTCTTTATTTATTTTTGCTTTCTCTCTTATTTACCATCACGTTATTTTTTTCTTTCTTTTCTTATAACTAGGTACCAATTCTACAGAATTCTTTTATCTGCCCCTGGGACTTGTTTCTTAAAAGATGAATAATTTTAGACCCGGTGTAATCAGCCAAGGGGGAAAATTAATTTCTTTTGAACTCATTTTGTTTTGTTTTTTAATGTTTTTTTTATGATGATGACTTGACCACAGAGGATTTTTTTTGTGAAGATATTTTCATTTTTTAGTGAGGTGGGTGATCAGGGTTTTCCAAGCTTTGTGGGATTAGATGCTTGAATGGACCCTTGAAAGAATGATAAGAAGAAAATAAATAAATAAATAAAAGGGAATTTTGACTAAGGATCGAAAAAAGGGGGAGATAATAATGTCAAAAAGATACTAAGTGACATTTTCATCGTATTAAAATTGTGCAAAACTATTCATTTTCCTCCATCTTGGGTGATAGTCTCGTGTTTGACCTGTTGCTTTCGGTATTTTCGTCTCAAAACCTTCACATATCATAACAGCCTAAAAATAAATCAGTTGTACATATAAGGGTATACAAATATGGCTATTTTCAGCCGACAATATTTGGGAGAATATGTGCTTAATTGAAGTCAAACCTAATTTTTTTGAAAGTTAATTCATTAATGATTAATTAGGCGGGATTTAACTACTTAAATGTAAGGCTAAACAAATCGAGAAAAATCAATCTCTGAATGTACATTTCGACCTATTAGGTCTCATCAGCAGATCTTCGTATCTATAGCTCTGCTGATGAGACCTAATTTTCTCGATTAAGTAGTTAAATCCCGCCTAATTAATCATTAATGAATTAACTTTCAAAAAAATTAGGTTTGACTTCAATTAAGCACATATTCTCCCATATAAGGGTATCTATAAAGCCATGCAACAGATTTAAACTGTAACAGCAAAGATGGCAGTCTTGTTGAAATGCAATAATCAAAACTTACATAAAATATAAAACTATAAGAGTTGAACTTTTATATGTTTTTTAAATGTTTTTTTTTTTTTGTATCAAATGGTTCTATGATTTGTACAATGTGAGTACTAAAACTGAAAGTTTTTTTTTTTTTTGTACAAATAAATTGTCAGAAATGGAAATAAAAGGTCCACTGCTTCAATGTTTCAGTTTTTGACACTTTCTTAACTCACCCCCACCCTTAGATATCTTTGGACACCCACCCTCTTGAGAACCATGGCTCTAAACCAGGTATGGGTATCTTACTTCAAGAAACAGGCCGCGTGAGACATGACATTAGGTGGGCCGCATGACTGAAAAAAAAAAATCAAGGTAATTTTACGTTGAAGCTATCACAAACATTTTTGCTACAGAAGACCATACATATTAGAAATAGGGAAAAGTTGATTTCTTTTCCTCGTCTATAAAAAGATCTTTCAGCAGGAGGAGGGGGGGGGCTCTCAAAGTAGTTTTTGTATTAAAAAATTGAAGTCTTTGTATAATATTACCATTGATATCAATGTGATTAACATACGCTGCTGCCATGATAGATTACGAAATAATTGGGTACCAGTTTCATCAAAGCAGAGAGAGGGGGGGGGGGAACTTGTTCCGAATGAAAGAATGCAATAAAAAGTAGTTTCACGAGAGAGAAAGAGTGAGTGTGTGTGAACAAGTGAGAACGAAACGAAATTATAATAAACGTTATTTTCATCGTGAAATTAGGCGGGCCATTTAGAAAGCACCGCGAATCGCAGTTTGCCCATGTCTGCTCAAAACATTCCCCTAAACTTAATACTTTATAAATAATCTAGATTGGAACTGCACAAGAATGCTGCGTGCAGTCTTAATAAATCGTGTAAACAACAGTCCACAAAAGAGCAGTTGTATGGCCACTTGCTCCCTATCACACAAACCATCCGCGTGAGACGAACAAGACATGCTGGGCACTGCTGGAGAAGTAAGGACAAACTCATAAGCGACGTTCTACTGTGGAAACCTGCGCACGGACACGTTAGTGTGGGCCATCCAGCAAAGACCTAAATTGATCAGCTCTGCGCGGCTTCTGGGTGCTACACAGAGGACCAACCAAGGGCGATGGATGATAGGGACGGTTGGCAAGAGATTGGATATCCATGCTGCCAGTGTGACATGATGATGATGATGATGATAATGAATAAGTGAATGAAAATTTTAATGTATTTATTTAATACATCCGCCCTGTGATTTGGTAGTTTATAAAAACAGTTTTTTTAGGGGGGGGGTATATTTTGTTAATGAATTTCCTTATTTCAATTTACTGCTGTTTTTTTGTTGTTGTTGTTATTACTCCCTACTAAATTAAATGACTATAATTTGTATAAAAGTTGTGTGATTTTTTTGTTATCACTTCTGTGTCTTCTTTATGTCCTTAAAGCTTTCTGATGTAGAGCGAATGGAGGCACATGCCATGCACCAGTTGGTCGATTTTTAAACTTCACGGTCTCTCATTATTTTCCTATTGAATTGAGATCAGATCTGTTTATGTAGCTGATTTCTTTTTATACTGTCGTTTACTGTGAGTGCCAAATGCACTGGGTAACTTCTCTTTGAATTTATGCAAGGAAATACGATTGTAGCTGTTGATAATTACTGCACCTGGAAAGCAGCCAAGAGGTGTTTCAACAGACGCGTTCACTCCATGAATCTCTTGTTGTGAATCGAACGAGTAAAGGAATGAGTGAAGGAAGGAAGGAGATTTAGTGCAATTCATCAATGGAATCACTAACCGTTCATAATTTATTGTTAGTAGTTTTTTTTTAGGGGGGTCTTCTTCTGTCCTATTTATTTTGAATGGTTTTATTGTTGTTTGTATCAGTTTTATTAGTTTACTTGTTATACTTTTCTTTTTTACGTTTTACATTTTATTTTATTTTTATTATATTTTTATCTTCTCAATTCCTTTTGCTAACAAATATTCATTCTTTTATTTAAAAAAGTGAAGATGAAAATCAGACATTAAAAATGATTTTCATGGAAATTTCATGGAAATCTATCGCGTATACTTGTTTATAGAATTATATTGTAAGTTGACAAAAATAAACTAATTATATAGTGTAAATTATATTGTAATGAACGACATTTTTAGACCAGTTTTTTTTTTTTTTTCACTCAAAAACAAGGGTCGTTCATTAAACGAGATATGTTTTTGAGCTCGTTGAATTTACCATTGTTCATTACATCCAATATATGATGACTATAACAATCAAAATGAGGACACCGGTTCGAGTACATCAGTGTATAAAGATGAAGTGGTGGTTGTTGCTAATAATAATAATGATACAAAATTGGCCCCGAGTCGCTTACAAAAGAAAAACCCTTTCTGGCTAGAAATTAGTGTTCATTCATTACACGAAGTCATTTATTACTCTATGATATACGGTACCCACCAGAATCCCTCAAAATATACATGATTATCCAATACCTCTTAAACTCATTAAACTCTATTTAAGTAGAATTGCCGTTTTTCAAATAAACTGAGTCACAGCCACTGAAATAAGGTTAGAATGATCTTGATTTAATGTGTAATGACAGTTCAGCAGTGATCTGTTGATACAAGTTCTAAAGCACTTTGTAAAAAGATGCTTATTTCGGTAAGTAACCAGAACAGAAGAGTTGTGCATGTTCTATCCAAATATACGTACTTGGAAGTAAAAAGAAAAATTTAAAGATCCATTGCACTTTCTTGTATTCTATTATTATAAACTGGCATTGTTCCTGATAAAATGACTGGGTTATTTATGTTGGATTGGTATGTTCTGATGATTTGTTACACAAAGAGAGTTCCGCGGAACTCCAATGTTCCATTTAAAAAATTCTTGGAGTTCCGCGAGAAAATTCAAGTAAAAAAAAACCCTGAATCTTCAACTAAAAGTGTTTACTCAATACATACCTTAGGTCTCCCTCGAATTAAAAACATATTTCTCTACAAAATTTAACCCTAAATAACAATCATAAAATGTGACTTTTTTTTCCTAGCCCAAATTGGGAATTTTTCTGTGACTTCTTTTTTTTTTGTGGCTTTGTATCAGAGCAGTGGCCGGTAATAATGTTACCCAAAGTTATTTCCGCGGAACCCCAGGGTTCCATTAAAACAAATCTGGGCTTCCACGGGATAAGGCATTTTAATAAGTTTTTTTTATTGATAATTTCTATTTACTTATTTATTTATTCAATGAATCATGTTTATCACTGCAAGTGAAAAGAAATGAAAAGAAAGAAATTCAGCCCGAAGATAAGAAATCTCCTGGGATTAAATCTGATTTTAATATTTTTCTCAACAATTAGAGATTTGTTATGAAAAAATTAAAGCAGGTTTCTTTTTTTAATGTTTCAATTATTACAATTTTTACGCTGTTGATTTTAATATGAAAATTTGGGAGGGGTATTTGTTTTTTTTTTATTCAAATATTTTTCAAATAGGTTTTTCTTTTTTTCATTAAAATTAGGATGTTCCGAAAAAATACAGATATGAGTTTTGCCATTTCTTGAAAATCGTATACGAGTTCCATCAAAAAATAAATTTTTAAAACATTTGGTCTAATACATCTGCAAGTGTTACACCATTACTATTGAATCGGGAGTTCGATCCTAGCTGGATGCCCTATACTTCTGACCTTATGTCACATGTTAAGTTAAATTTCTAGAATGAATTCCCCATTTTGAACCCTTTTGTAAGCGACTGGCAGCCAATTTAGTATTATTATTATTAACAATAACCACCACCACCACCACATCTTTATACACTGACGTACTCGAACCGGTGTCCTTATCTTGGTTGTAATAGTTATTACGTTTCGTTTGTGTATGCCAGTGTACAATAGTAATAGTACCATAACTAAAAAAATTCAGGCAAAGCCCCACAATTTCGGTAAGTAATCTATTCAACTTCTTAGGAGAAAAGAAAAGCTATGTAATAAAAAACATCATTGAGCAAGTTGGTTTCTCATAAGATATATACATATCAAACTTCTGACAAAAAAGCAAAATGGTGACTTGTTGAAATATTAATTTACTCAATAAAACCTCGTTCTCGTTATTTTGTTCGATATTTTGAACATGCACTTTTGGCGGGAAATCGTGAACTTTAATAAAATTAAATTCTATCGTTATAATCTGTGCCATTAGCAAGACGCAAAATTGAATAAAATTCTAACATAAAAATTATTTTTTGTAAGTTTTATAAAACCAGAGATATTTATTAAAAACAATAAATAATTTCTAATGCAAATTATTTATTGTTTTTATGAGAAAAAATACTCCGATTTTTAAAAATCTACTAAAAATCAATTATTGGATTTTAATAAAAAAATCGTACTTATCTATTAAAAGGAATTTTTTTAAAGAACCTCTCATTCTAAATTCAATTAATGTGGTTATTTATTTTACTATGTGCAAAACATTTAATTTTCACCGTAATTCTCAGGAGAAATAAATTCTGTTTGCCTATCCTAAGGCAAAACAAAAAACCGTGACCGGTAAAGAAAAAGGTCTCAGGAGAAAAAGTTAACAAATTTGGCTTGAAAAAATCACGTTCCTACCCAACACGACCTTTGAACAGGGGTTTATAGACAAAGCAGCCGTAGTGTAAAAAGAATAGACTTTTCATTTATTCTTAAGCAAAAAAAAATATAGGTATTTTTCATACTTAATTTGAACGATGATCAGATTCGCTGCTATAAAATCCTCTATTACTTTATTTATTTTTTGTGGATTTTTAATTGTACTTAAAAAAATTTTAAATGTTAAATTACTGTCCTCAAATATGGCGCAGTGATTGATTTTGAAAAATTAAACATTGATTTTAACAGTCCAATTCTACCTTATAATTAATGAACATTTTATTTTCTTAAACTAAAATTGGCGCTTTTTTCCCTTCCATCTAAAGCAAGAAAAATCTTAAGGAAATGTTTTGAATTTAAATTTTCGTTTTAAAATAGCGTGTCGAAGAAATTTCAAAAGTCCGTGTCCATGCTGACGCTAAGATGGGAAATCCAAGAAGAACTAAAGAGTGCATTTAGTGAATTTCAAAAGAAAAAAAAAACCTTTTCATCCAAAATGATGGACATTATTATACATATTTAAAAAAAAAAGATCTACGAGAAGACTCATGGGTTCCGGTTGTAACAGCGGTCCATTATGATATTACTGCTTCTGTTTAATAAAAAGTGAATAAATCTAATTATTAATATTCGGCGGTTTATGTAATGGTTATCATCGTAAGAAATGGAATCGTTGACCCAAGTTCAGATCCTGTACGAGGTTGTTTGCTTTTCGCATAATGCTAATAGTAAAGTAGGCAAAGTGGCCTATTAGTCTGTATCAGCCGGAACCGCGAGGGAGTATATCCATTCTAGACCAGGGAGATTGTTTTTTCATCTGGGGTGGAGCGCCACACCTACCATCAGCCACCCTCTTTACGGCACAGGTCCAAGCCGTGCTACTCATGCGCTGAGTTGGTGAGGGCCGGTATCGAACCTGTTCTGCCGACTGAGCTAAACTGGCCTCTCATAGTGTTAATACTCTTAGGAAAAGTATGTATCCAATTATTCTTCCTCCAGCTAAGAGTAAATAGTAAAGAAAACTGGACTCTTTGACCTTGATTAGGCAACCAGTCTAGGAAAAGGAAAACTCTGGATAAAAACATATCTGGTGTTATATTCTGCTCGTGCGGAGGGGTTGGGTAAATGCATATTACATACACAGTAGCAGTTGAATTGTTTAAAAGTTTTAATGGCGTGAAATCTATCATCTTTAGAAATAAGGGAATAATACGCAAGGATTTTTTTTTCTGGAATTTGGCAGAACATGTAGTATAAATCTTCTAATGGGAAGCCGAATAGTTGCATTTAATACACAATCCAAATAAATATGCAAGCAAGCAAACACACACACACACACATATATATGTGTGTGTGTGCTTAGTTACCAAGCGCCGTTGACTTCCTGTCTACGCTAACCTAACTTAGATATCCATGATATATCAATGTCGCGCACCCTTCACTTATAGATATAGCAAACTACACACACACACACATATATATATATATATATATATATATATATATATATATAGTGTTATGTTAAATCACTCTAATGTCCATATACTCTTATACTTTTGTTTAAAGCATGCATTTATACGTGTATGTCTGTCTGTCCTACTCCTACAAGACGAAATATATACTATGCACTTAACTACTTACAAATGTGTATGTTGGTATCAGGGCACCTGTATAAACATTTTATGTCTTAGTGCACCCACACAAAACTAGAACAACTACCATTTCAGATTTTGTTTTACCCATCATCCAAAGATCCCTAAACATGCTTGTTGCTCCTTTTAGCTTAATATTACTTTACAAAAATACACAAAACACGCACACAAGTGAATCCATTTATTTCCAAGTGTGTAAGCAGCTGATTTGATGTGTGTATAAAATGCTTGTTCTCAGTACACGTCGCCTCTCCACCCACCCCGTTTTTACTGACTGTCTACAAGTTTACTCTTCTGTTTTATCGAATCAATTAAATTAAAATTAAACATTTCTTTCATCTGTATTTTCACAATTCCTCTTATTTCTCTTATTTTTAGTTTGTTTTATTTTATCTTCCAACAATGAAAGACTAGATTAATTAAGTGAGGGGGTGTAAGTGTGAAGTAGAAGACAAACTAGGAACAAAGTCATACCGACTTGCTTTTTTTTTTTTTTTTTACCTGTACTAAATTTATTTCCTCTAATTATTCCTTACCTGCTTCTCTTTTCTTTGCTTTTTTTATTTTTTGTTTTTATTTTTTTAAAGATTTGATTTAATTTTAATCGCCTTTAAAATATTCTTTCAAAAAAGAAAAAAAAGAAAAGAAAAGGGTTTTCCATCATGCAAAAAGACTATTTTTAATCAAATTTAAGCTTTGTTTTATTTTTTGCTTGAATTAAAAAGTCGGGTCGTAAAATCAAAAATAGTTGTGGTGGGGTTGGGAATGCTCCTTGATTATTTTTTTAAAGTCTCAACCCTCATCCCTGTATCCCAGCTTCCCACTTGTCGCCGTTGTTGTTGCTATTGTCGTCAGGTGTCTCTTATTGAGTCATCAGTGAAATCATTTGCTTTAAGTGTCAAAGAAAGAACAAATAATTGGAGACAAAGGCATGACGGCGACATGATATCTCAACTAGAATGAGGAGGCGAAGGAGGAGTTCAATAGTTAAAAGTTTTAAATGACACTTGCTAAAAGAAAGAGTACAATACCTTATGAGTTAGCTCGACTTAATGAAATATTTTTTATTTCATTGAGAGATTGAAAAAAATTGAACTTTATATATATATATATATATATATATATATATCACGACAAGCAAATTCGGTGAGTGCTACGTGCGGAACACTGGACACCTGTTTCGATCTATATTAGGTCTCATCAGCAGTGTACACCGTGATCTCACCAGCGACCACAGAACGCAGAGCCAGAGAATTTACCTATAGGCCATCGGCCCACGCCACACACGAAATTCGCCAAATCAACTTGTCAATATATATATATATATATATATATATATATATATATCCACTCGAGTAGGATACGACACAGGGCCAGTTTCCTAAACGGGGTTTAACAGGTTTTAATACAGAATTTCCCTTCTCCTAGACTGGTTGCCTAACCAAGGTTAAAGAGCCCAGTATGTTCCACTATTTACCCATAACTGGAGGGACAATAATTGTATCCATACCTTTCCCGAAGGTATACATACCGTACATACTTCTGGACAAGTCTTGGCGTCCCATCGATAGTCTCGCAGATCCATTACTACTGAACAGCGAGTTCGATCCTAGTTGGATACCCCGTACTTGTAACCTTGTGTCACATCCTACTTGTGGCGAGTGAGTTGTGTAAATACATACATGAAACCATATAATTGTGTAAAAATTATTAGTATTAGATAGGAATACTTGAAACCATAATACTCTGTGCCAAATATTCGTATACAATTTCAGGCATCAAATAACCATAAGAGGTTGATAATTCCCTTAAACAAATACGCCATGTTATTGCCAATCCGCTCTATCCAGAGCTGAATAAAACATATCAAAACAGATTTTAGGTTAAATTTGAGAAAATTTAGCGTGACGAACATGTTGGGTGAATTACCTACTTCTGTACAAGTTGAATTTTTGTATAGGTCGACCTTTTGATTTGTAATCACGAAATCATTAATTTAATTGATTTTTTGGACTAAGGTATGCTTTTAGTCCTTTCCAATGATGTTTGAATTTCAACCTTACGAAATTGTTAGTCAATGCCACTTTTTTTCCTTAAAAATTAGGTCTTCAAAACTCGACCTATATACGAGTACCTACATCATTATATATATATATATATATATATATATATATATATATATATATATATATATATATATATACAGTATTACTCTAAATATGTATATTTATCGGTCACGCAAGAATAATGAGAAATTATGTTGTCATTTACTAAGCTTTGCTTATTTTGACGGATGGGAATGCTATAGTAACACGGAGTATTACTCATGTAAACAAAAGAAGGAAAGTTTTTTAAAAAAAGAAGAAGAAGAAAAAAGAAAGGAAGTAAACATAGGAAGAGGAAAGTGAAGAGAGAATAAATTGACAGAAAAGCGAACTTGAAAAAGAAGTAATACGATGAGGAAGATAATAAGTATAGAAAGTTATAGCTTGACTACCCAAGTAAGGACAAGCAAGGTATTTGCTTTATTTATTAGCTTTTTTTTTTTCATTAAAAAGAAAAATACTCATTTGAATTCCGATTGATTAATTGATTTTAACAAAATATAAACCCGTCTAGGGTTATTTCATGCCTAGTGGTTAGGGATTGGCGTTCATTGTACGTTGTGTCCTGGGTATACCGTTAAACTGCATCTAACGGTTTCAATTCTGGAGAGTATGGAGTACCCCTTCATCACCATTGCTCCCAGGTCCACACTGATCCGGAATGGCAGTACCTGTTGTATCTATGTGTTAAATAGAAAAATCTATGAGTTAAATAGAAAAAATGAGTTTTAAAGAATGTGTTAAAAATTTTAAATACCCATCAAGCATAAATAGAACAAAACGTCATCGGCATAAAATAACCCAACAAGGGTTGTCATGCAGTAAAATCCAACAAACCAAATCAATCAGTGTACATTCACATTGAAATAATTTGTGGAGTTTCTTATGAGTTCTGATCGAATACGAATATGTTTTTAAACAGATCTATTTAATCCATAGATTGAACCCTAACATGTACTACCACTCCAGGTCATCATACCCAAGGCATCCCCTTTTTGATGGAGAGGGGATCTTACCCCTTTGTAGTGTATACATTCACCCTATTCTTAGCCCGCCGACAGGGCGGATTTAAATTTCGAATTTCATTGTCTAGTTATTTGCTCAGTCCTCCAAACCCATTTCTTAAGAAACTTACCTCTCTCTCTCTCTCTCTCTCTCTCTCTCTCTCTTCTCTCTCTCTTTCTCTTTGTCTGTCTGTCTGTCTGTCTGTCTGTCTGTCTGTCTCTCTCTCTCTCTCGTTGATTTGGTGTCGTTTTCTCAGACATTTCTTTCTAATTAGATGCAACTGGCCCCTCTTCTCTATCCCTGTACACTTTCTGACAGGAGGATCGAGCCTGAATTATTGGCATCAAACCATCTCGGTCAATCTTTGTGTCCAATATTTTTACGATGAGCCATTAATTGTATTGTCTATTATCCACACACTCTGCTTTTTATTCTCTTTATTTGTATTATTTATCTTGACTCTATTTATTCCACTCTTCTAGACTGGCTGCTGTTAGCATACTTAAGGCATTCGTTATTGTTCCATACAGCGTATTATATATACATACTGGCTCTCACGCATACGTACACACGTGTATGTATATATGTATTTTAGTTTTGGGGTATTTAAAAGCATTATTTTATTGTATATGTATTAAGCATAGTCTAGTTTTGGCACAAGGCCATAAGTATGGGGCGACCAGTCGCTCTGTCGGCAAGATTTAAGATACTGCAGTGTCAAGACCTCACTCCCCACCAATGGTGTTCTGGGTATGACACTAAAACTCCAATGGTGAGGCTCCAATTCTGGAAATCTGGGGAGTATAGAGTACTCCTTCATTGTCATTACTTACCTGTCCACCTGAGTAAAATGTGTATGTTGAGGACATTGAAAGAAATACCACGGCGTAGCTTCACACCATATAAAAAAAGAAGAAGCTTACTGGAATAAGTATGTATTCAACAGACTTATTCTAGTGAACGATTTTGATAAATACAGCTTCATTTTTTAGTATTTAAGCGCGCCTTGTATATTGATATATAATCCGGTAATTTATCAGCAGGCAAATTTAGTATATATACGTGTACCTAAACACTAATTAGTTATTTCATAACGTCCAGTCTTTATGTAATGGTTAGTATTTTCTTGTCTCTCCCCGGCCGGATTGACACAAGGACATTTTAATGTGGGGAACCACACACTAACAAAGCTCATGCAGTGGCCAGTGCAAAAAAGTGCGTGATCCATTTGGCATGTCCCTTTTGGTGTGCCCCAGGCACCGGGTAATAAATCAGCCCCTGCCCCTTTTGGACGAGGAGGCAGGTGCTGCCTAAGGAGACTGTTCTCTGGGATCACGCGATTTAATTTATATCTTACCGGCCCAGAAGCCGAAGCCCCTGGACGCTGATGTTGTCTTGTATATCTTGCTACTGTGTACTGAGTTAGATCCTCACTAAGTGTCCGATACTTCTGTTCTTGTACCAAATCTAAGCAATGCTTAGTATTTTATGGTGTCTTGTATGGTTTAATGGTTTACAAGTAAACCATTGCTAGTGAGCTCGATTCTCTCTAAGTACTCCATTCTTCCGGCCTTGTGCCAAACTAAGCTTAATAAATAGATACGCTTGTTAGTTTATTTTGACATGATCTTTAATTAGTACCGTGCGCCTGCGTATGTGTGTGTATGAGCGCATTTGAGTATTATGTATAATTAAGGGTTTATGTCAGACGTGGAGCTTAATTGTCTAAAGTGTGTATAGAACAAAAATCCATTGACGAGTGGGAATCCTTAAAGATCAATTGACGAGTGAGCAGCCATCTTAGAACATACATAATGGCGAAAAGAGAGATGGAGCGTAGAAATTTGGCGTAAATTAACAAAATTGCCACTTTTGCCTTAAATACATAAAAATTGCCCACTTCATCCGTCACATTACCAACTTACGCACACGCATATATATATATATATATATAATATATATATATATATATATATGTAATGACTATCAGAAGTGGGGAACGTGGTTAGAGAAGGAAGTAGGTAAGTTACAGAGGACAAATTTTTATCTAAGTACCAAATGGCGTGTTGGTACGCAATAAATTGTCCTTGTGATTAAAATCTACCAAGCCGGACAGGCGTCTATCCGGAAGGTTCAATCACTTGGTCAGTTAATATCATGGATGGTGACCGGGGTCTGGGGTCCGACAAGTAGTTTCATTGCAGGATGGCTGACTGGAGCGGGTTGAGGGGCGGGGAGGGGGTCATGTGTTTCTTCAACTACTCGGTGCTGAAGTGTACTTTATTATCTATGTGATCTTCAGTCATTATCCATGCACTGTTGGCAAACCTCGCCAGCAGCTGGCTCGCACAACAACGACCCCCTCTCCCAACCCCGGACGACGACGGACACTCTCGCCAGTGGTCAATACAACATTGATAGTCAACTGGCCTTTTACTATCCAACACCCCCACACCAGAAAAGGAAACGAATGAGTGATTGAGGTGAGGGGGACTCGGGTGGGTGGTGCTAAACCATTTTCATTTAGTGACCGGGGGTTAGCATTGTAAAATTTTAGTAAATTGGATAGATATTAAAAGGTAAGAGTCGGGAACGCTCTTTGGTGGCAATTGTGGGGGTGGGCGTCTGGAAGGAGGTAGCGTAAGAAATAGCTGTTGGCAGGTCCGACCGAGAAAAAGCGAGAGAGAGAGGGAGAGAGAGAGACAGTGATGGGAAGAGAGTTGTGGGAACTGTCCTGCTACTTAAATAGAAAGATAATTGTCGTTGGGTTTTGACTGTTGGCTATATAAACGGAATATTGCCTAACGTGCACATTTCTGATTTTAATGGCATTGTTTTGTTGTTTGGGAAGATAGCCCAGAGTAGAAAAGGTTGTGGTAGGTGAGGAGAGATCGCTCTGATGATGATGATGGTAGAAGAGGGGGTGCAGTTTTTGGAATCATCTACTGTTCTTGAGCGAGGTGGGGGTTAGTTCTGGTTGGGAGAAGGAAGAAGAATTATAACTTGTTTGTGAGTCCGGAATAAATACGTTGTCCATCTTCCCTCATTTCTTTTTCTATTAATTTATTTATTCTCTCTCTCTCTCTCTATCTATCTATCTATCTATCTATCTATCCTTTCCTTTTCCTTTTTTCCTCTCTTTTTTCCTCTATCTTTATTAACATTTGTATCTCCCTTTTCTAGGCCTTGTTTGTTTTAATCACCACATTCATCTTTCTCTTTTCTTCTCTCTTTTTATCACTTTTCCCGAATCATTTCCTCCCTCTTTCTCATTTGGCTTTCTTTCTCCTTCACTTTTCTCTTCGTCTTTAAATCTCTATTACTTTGCATTTCTTCTTCTTCTTCTTCTTCTTCTTCTTCTTCTTCTTCTTCTTCTTCTTCTTTCTTCTATCTCTTCACCCTCTCTCTCTCTCCCCCTTTGCTCTAATTTTATCTTATCTTTTTGTTTATATCCTACCCTTTATTCTCTCTCTCTCTCTCTCTCTCTCTCTCTCTCTCTCTCTCTCTCTCTCTCGTCATCTTTTCAATTGTTTTATCTTTCGAGCACATTTTCTTTTATTCTTCTTTTTTCTTCTATTCCATCTACCCCGCCCCCTATCTGTTCCCTCTCTCAATTATTCCATCTCTGACGATCTCCTGATGTCATAATCTCAGGGTCACATTTACATTCTTGATGGCCACACTTTACATTTAAAGCCTAATTGAAATCAACTGCATTTATATAATAATAATAATAATACTTATTATTATTATTATTATTATTATTATTATTATTATTATTATTATTATCCGTAGGAGTACTGGGTGTTGGTGGTGACACGAGTAGAACTATTAGTTATTCTCAGTGTGTAATGTCAAAAGTCCCGTTCATGATTGTAATGGAAGTCATAGTCATCGTCGTAATGGCAGTAATTATTTTTATAGCTCATGACGTTAAAACAGATCGTTATTTATTATTGGGTGCTTACTGCAGAGCGGTGGATAATAAGATCGTCTCGCAAGCTGTTACTAGTTAATTCACTCCTAACTAGCTGCTATATTGTTATAGTGTTTGTTAGTGATGACATAATGGTTAGTAAGTTACAATAATAGACTATTGATAGTGAGTTCGATTCTCACTTGACGTTCCCACACTTCTGGTCGTGTGCCAAACTATGATAATCTATGTAAATTACTACTATTATAGCAAACTGCTTAGTAGATATATCTACGGTTATTTTCTGTGACCTGTTGAGTCATTTGGAAATAAAGAAGACTACTTAATAATTAGCATTTAATAATAATCTTCGTTTAGTATTACAAATCATATATATATATATATATATATATATATATATATATATATATATATATGATGTTTTACTCTCGTAGAAATTTTCTCTCTTAGATGTATTACAGTCAAGTCACACTGAAAGCACTGGTTCCTGCTAGATAACTGAAGTTAAGCAGCGACGAACCTGTTCACTACTTAATTGGGTGACCACTTAAGCAACAGCAGACACTGTAAGCAGTCTGGTCCTTTCTTTATAAAAAAAAATGACATGATTCGGCATTGAATGACCCGAAAGGATTGATATACCGTAAAACAAAAAACAACCAACCAATCTCTTAGGTGTTACAGGTAAAAAAAAATGAATATACAAATAAACGTGACTTTTTATCATAGCAGAGTCTTGGGCACCTGTCGTACAGTGATTAAGAAGTCTAACAATCCATTGCTTGTGAGTTCGATGCTTGATTTTTACTATTGTGTTTATATGTCAAACTCTGCTAAAAAGAATTTGGCTACGTCTGCGATAGAACAACTTTGTAAAGAGAATTGTCATAGGCAGAATTGGTTCAATGTAACATCATCTATCACTATGTTCTTTTTGATAAAATGTTGCGTATAGTTTGTTCCTTCTTCCATGTTTCCATTTTTGTTTTGTTTTACTTTTTTCTTTTTTTTTTTTTTTCTTATTATCATCTTTTTTTTTTTTTTTTTTTTGCTCACTCTGACATTTCGAAATGAATCTCTGTCAATACCAAGTAGAGAAATTGACCTGATACTTAAGTAATTGACCCTTTTTTGGTGATGGTGACTTATGTAGGTTTTCGCATTATTTACTAGGTATGTTCAAAAAGTATCGAGACTAAAACTGTGTTCGCTAAGACAGAAATGAATAACGAACGAAACGTTAATTTTCTTCAAAATAGTCTTCTTGACATTCAACACACTTATTCCATTGGGTTTTCCATTGGTCGAAGGACGTTTGAAATCCTCTTTTGATATGGCGTGAAGCTGCACAGTTGCATTTCATTTAATACCCCCATGTTCTCAAATCTTATCCTCGAGGTGAATTTTCTGTTGAGAAGCAAGAAAAGGTCATAGGGTGGAGTTAGGTGTCGTGGATATGAAAGGTGCTGCACTTAGCACAATCTTGTTCTATGAGAAACATTTCGATCAAAACGTATCAAAACTGGCTTAACTTTTTTCATTTTTTTCCAACTGGCACTGGCTCGTGTAAACATCATCACTTTATATATATATATAATAAGTCATCCACAGACACCGTGTTTCGGAGTTTCACGCCTCTTCAGTGTGGCTAGACACAACAACTACCTCTGACCATGAGTGAAATCCGACTGACATTTCGCCAGCCCGACTCTTTAATCTCTCGGCCCTTTGACAGCTGCCGTAAAGGGGGTGGTGTTTAAACTATTAAATACATACATTTGTTTATATATTTTACGATCACCAGAGAGATCCAGTCTGTAAACAGACGATCATTGCTTTATATACGCTGGCAGTGAAAATTAATTTAAGTCACCCCTAGAGAGCTCTACCGAGTTTTGGGAGCAAATAATAAGTCATCCACAGACACCGTTTCGGCGTTTCATACCTCTTCAATGTGGCTAGACGCAACAACTACCTCTGACCAGGAGCGAAATCCGACTGACTTTTCGCCAGCCCGACTAATATATATATATATATATATATATATAATATATATATATATATATATTATATATGTGTGTGTGTGTGTGTGTGTGTTTACCAATCCCTCTGTTCGAGCAGCATGAAACACAAGGTCAATTTCTTAAGCGGAGTTTAATAAGTTTGAGTTCAGAGTTGTTTTTTTTCTTCTCCTAGACTGGTTGCCTAACCATGGTTAAAGAGTTCGGTCTTCCCTGCTATTTGCCCATAGCTGGGGGAGGGGAGAATAGTTGGGTTCATACTTTTCTCAATGGTATTAGCGCTATGTGAAATACAAACGCCTCGTCCAGGATTTGAACTCATCTCGCTGTGCCAATTTCCTACGACGGTAACCATTACACTACACGCCTGCACACTTTATCATATTAGTTGCTCAGTTGTACACACGACTTCTTTTAAATTTTAGATTAAAAGAAGTTAAATTCTTTCTAATCACACCTTATGCATATTTATTTTCCTACTGTGTGTCCTTATTGATTTTTTTTGGTTGATTGGTTGTTTTATATCAACCCTTTTCGGACCATTTAACGCTGAATCAAGTCATTTTTGAAATTGCTTAGAGTACCTGCTGTCGCTTAAGTGGTCACCCAATAGAGTATTAAACAGGCTCATCGCTGCTTAACTTCGGTGATCTAGTGGGAAACGGTACTTTCAGCATGATTTGACCTTAATTGTCATTATTGACAATTCCTCTCAAAATCTCAATCAAAAAGGAGTAATGCTTGTGACAAAATTAACTGACCTTTTACTAATTTATTTCCTAATCTAAATAAAATAGCCGCCTGATTAAGATTGAAGTCTTTGTATATCAACATCCATTTGTGTGTGTGTGTGTGTGTGTGTGTGCGTGTGTGCGTGTGCGCGAGATAGAAAGACTTTACTTTTATAAAATGTTTTATTTTTCTACTTTCGACAGTACAAATACTAATAAAAACCCGGTGTTACTTGGTTCAGTTTTAAAGTTCGGTTTGTTACGCAAGAAATAGTAAAAAGAAGAAACAAAAATCCATGGACATGATTTCTAATTACTTTTCAGCGTTTCCATCTTCATTGCTTTATTTTTTTTCTTTCGTTTTTTTTTCCTATTTAAAAAAAAAAAATTTCATTCTTTAAATCAATTATGAGGGTGTGTGTAGGTTAAGGTAAGTAAAGGTTTTTTTTTTTAATTTGTGGGTGGGGTCACTTTGACTTGAAAATCCTTGTCAGTGGTTTATAAGATCGTTCCTAACTTTTCAATAAGATGTCGGCATTTGTTTAGTTTCCTTCCATTTTTTAATCAATTTTTATCTTCTTTTGTTGTATTTCGATTTATTCCTTATTTTCTCTCTACCTTTATTTCTCCTTTATTTTTCTACATAGTTTTGTTTACCTTTTTCCTCTTTCTTTATCTCTACATAGTTTTGTTTACTTTCTCTCTTTCTTTCTATATAGTATTCGTTACCTTTTTTCTCTTTCTTTCTACATTGTTTTGTTTATTTTCTCTCTCTCTTTCTTTCTTTCTATATAGTATTCTTTACTTTCTTTCTCTTTCTTTCTACATAGTTTGGTTTACTTTTTTGTTAGTTTTTCTTCAATTTTTCTTTTATTTCTTTTTTCAAACATTTGTCTCCTTTTTTTTTCACTTGCCTTTCTTCCATCTTCCTTCTTTTTTTCTAACGACTCCTTTCTTTCTTTCATTCATTCATTCATTATTTATTTATTTATTTATTCGACCTAATAGATTAATCGGAGAATGCTGACATCACATTATCCCAACGGCGGTAGATATGTGTTGGCGGTAAACGGAGGTGGTAAATACAAGGAAGGAGTGTGGTGGGTAGGTGGCTCAGTTAGGAAGGGTGGGGGATAATTGCTGTATAATCAGGCTCAGATTCCTATCAAACCTGTGATGGGGCCAGGGCTTCCCTTGTGGCAAGGAAGTGGGTGAGTTGATAATAATTTCATTCTAACCAAGAGAACAACCAAATTGAACACCCCCTTTTTTTTTTTGACTCCTACAGATTCAGGTCGAAATCAAATTACACAGTTCGTAACTTAAGGAGACCCTACAGGTAGAACACGAAATATTTATTTCTTTCTGAAATAAGACAAAATAAATAAGACGTTTCGTTTGTTTGTTTTTAGCTTGTTCTACTTGTATCATCACCTTATATTTATTTGTGTTTTATTCCCTCTATCCGTCCAAACAATCACCCACTCAACCATCCACCCACCCGACTTGGCAAAAATTAGTGGAGAAAAGAAGTTTGTTGCCCCCACCCCTGTATTGATTCCCAAGTGTTGTATTGGGGTAGGAGGTGTGTATTGAATTGATTACTCAATACAGGGAAATGAGAAATGCAATAAAGGAAAGTTCATAGTTAATGAAACTATCTATTATTTAAAATTTCGGATTATGTCCTATATCAGAATATTAATTTTAAACGTGTGCGTACTTTTAAAATTAGATGGTCCCAAGAGGAATGTCGTCATGCTTGTGCTGAAATCAATGGAATATGCTGTTTTTTTTTTTTTTTTCGAAAATTTATTACTCTATATATTTCTGAGGTATGTTACGAATTAATTGTAGCTACTTCATATTTTTTGGTAACATATTTTTTTAATAAATTTATTAGAAAGTATTGTAATCTTATTTTAAAAAATCAAAATCATTTCATTAAAAAAAAAAAAAAAAAAAAACTTCATTTTTTGAATTAAAATAAAATATTCAATTTAATACAAAATTGCCCGATCACTATAAAGACAGCACATTCCCTTGACGTCAGCACATACGTCACCAAATTCTTTTGGAACCATCTCTTTTTAAAAGTACATAATGTGGGACATAAATGAGTAAAAACTGTAGATGTGCAAAGTGTGTGATAAGCATAAACATAGATAAATAGCTGATTTCAATCCAAATGTATTTGAATATACATGAAGAAAAGAAACATTTCCCCGACCTTCCACCAGACCAGATAAACACAGTTTTTTTTTGTTTTTTTGTTTTTTTTTTACGTGGGGATTTTTTTATGGGGCATTCAGCGAGGATCAAACTCGCGACTTTACTTACAAAAATCGTTTTATTATGGTATAGATTGCAAATAAATAGAGAGAAATACTTTATAATTACTATTTAATAGTTAACTCTCTTAAGAAACTATAATGATAGGAATGAACGCGAACAAAGATCACACAATATTCTTAATTTGCAAATTAGACTCGTAATTACTTTATGCTCTAAGTTAGGACATTTTAACGCTAGTACGCTGTCAGAAATATCGCTACGATGTACCATCAAAAATCTGATCATCATAATATAGATTACTTATCAATTTATAGAAATAAATTGTTTTCCTCTTTGGATAAGTCTCCGTGGTATAGTGATTAGCGTGCTGGTCTGCGATATCATACTAAGTGAGTTCGAACTCCAGTCTCGCTATTACATTCACCTTCGGACTAATACCCTTGGGAAAGGTATGAACCTCCTCATAACCTCAGCTATGGGTTAATGCCAAAGCCATCCTTGTAAAAGAACAGTAGTGGTTCTATTGTACCACTACTGTTCTTTTACAAGGATGGCTGACATTAGTTATCTTCTGGCTATTTCTTTTTTCTTTTCTGGGCTTTTCTTTGTCGTCACTTCTAGTTCTTTAACTGTTTTCTTAGTCTTCGTCGTCAATATATCTTCATTGGCATTTTTTTTTCTTCTTTCAATGGTATTCTCTTTTCCATTACGATTTTTCGGGGGGATGATATTATTATTATTATTATTATTCTTCTTCTGTTAGCCTCTATTTCTCTCTTTTTCTACTTTTATTTTACTTCTTCGCCGTCAATATATCTTCCTTGACATTTTTTTCTTTCTTTCCATGCATTGTGGTGATAACTGTACTTTTCTTCTTTCTTAATTCCTTACTATTAGCCTCTATTTCACACTCTTTTTAAAATCTCTTCTCTCTTCTCTCTCTCTCTCTCTCTCTCTTCTCTCTCTCTCTCTCTCTATCTCCGCGCAATGCCTGTCTGATCTTCACATCGAATCGACTCCAGAGAGGCCAGTACCATGTGTGGTACTATCATTGTTTTTGTCAGTCGGCCTCTTGTGATAAATGGGGCATATTATTACAGCAGAATTATATTCTACCTCCCTCGCCAAACATCTCACCCCTCTCCTACAAGCCAGTGTAATGTAATACTTTACAATTTATCTCTTGACCGAAGCCTCCTCACCAAAACAAAAATCATTATCAGAATGCATGTATAAAGAAATAATAGTAACGATATTAAAATATGTAAATATTCTCCTGCACACACACACACATTTTATATATATATATATATATATATATATATATATATATATATATATATATATATATATATATATATATATATATATATATATATATATATATATATATATATAGGTGGAGGCGCTGGTCTAATGGTTAGAGTCGTAGGAAATAGACTCGTCGACCCGAGTTCAATTCCTGGACGAAGCTGTCTGCATTTCACATGGGAAAGGTGTGAATCCAATCCTCCCTCCAGCTATGAGCAAATAGCAAGGCAGAATGGGCTCTTTAACCAGTCTAGGTGAAGGAAAATCTGTTAAACTCCGCTTAAGAAATTGACCTTCTGTCACATCCTGCTCGTGCGGGGGGGGGTGTATATAATATATATATATATGTGTGTGTGTGTGTACAATATATGCGTATATGTATTGTATGTATATACTGGGTGTATATGTATGTGAGATTATTTCCACCACCTTTGATATTGGTAAATAGTACGGAAGACAGTACTCTCTAGCCTTGGTAGGACAACTGATCTAGGAGAAAGAAAGCTGGGAATTCAAACTCCGTCAACATCTCATGGGCCTGTGCAGCAGGTTAAGGCCCATTACTCCCCTTATCTTACGGACCTCCAGGAACTGTCTGAGTCTTGCAATGGACAGAGAAAAGGGATGCATGAAAAGATGAAGGATACACTGTGTGTGTGTGTGTATGTGTGCGCGTAACGGCGAGTACCAATTACTGCCAATGGATAAATATTAAGACCTGTAGGTTTATATGCGTCATATACAAATACTTACTTGCCGTCATACCTATCTATGCTTCAGAAAAGATTAAGATAGCCCCAAAGAACACGTTTGTTAGTAATCAATATTTGATTTATAGTTGTGTCTGATTTCTTGGATATTTCGATGTTCCTCACATCATCCTCAGAAGTGATATTCCATCTATTATATATGAGCCTCTGCGTACAAATAGGGAAAAAAATTAACTAGCCAATAGAATCAAATGGAATGAATGTCACCGTGATGAAACGGATACAGTTACAAAGCAGAGATAACGTGTGAAGTGATAAGTGGTTCAAAGCTGAAGACACATAGGCGACACCAAAAGTTTCGGGGACATCAACAGCGTGATCAGTATATACATTTAAAACACACACACACACACACACACACACATACATATATATATATATATATATATATATATATTCGCTCACACACATATATGTATATGAGACCGGTGCGTACTCCCCCCTCCCGAGAGAGGGGACCAAGCCCTTTTAGGGGCCCCGCAAAGACCGGTCTCATATTTTATATGACTACTACTTTCTGAAAATTGGCATATATTAAGGTGGGGGCCCCGTATCATAGATTCAGTGTGTGGGGTGCACGAGACCCTTGCACAGGCCCTATATATATATATATATATATATATATATATATATATATATATATATATGTGTGTGTGTGTGTGTGTGTGTGTGCGTGTGTGTGAGTGGAGTTTATGTGCACATATTTTCCCTTTTATTAATGATGTCTGTGTTTTAGGACTTGTGTAGGTGTCATATGAATTATGTCTATATACGTAAATACTAGTGAGTATGTCAAGGCGTGCATGTGGTAATTGCCATACAAAATTTTATAAAGTAATTGAATGAAGAATGTATATGAACATGCTAAAATACCAATGAATAGTAATAAAAATGAAAAAAGAGGAAAAAACGAATAGTTAAAAAGTAAAAGAAAAAAAATCATATTCGAAAATAAGAAAAAAAGAAAAAAAAAGAATGAAATAAAATTGATAATGTTGACTATGTGCAAAGGAAACATTTGATATATTAGAGAGAGTCAAATATTTTCGACCAAATGATTTGACTACTAAACTGACAGGTCTAGAAAGGCTGAAACATTTTATCTTTATTTATTTTTTATTTATTTTTATTTTTTTTCATACATGAGTAGTGATCTATTATTTGCATTCTTTCGTCTGACTTTTTATTGTTTTTGATATTATTATTATTATTATTATTATTATTATTATTATTATTATTATCATCATCACCATTATTATTAATCTCCAAATCGTCTGGAACATTCATCCCAACGGTTTCACTGAGTCACTTTTCACCTCTGGGCAATTCTTAAAACAAAATTGAACATGTTTACTTACTATTCATTCATTTGTTACACGCAGTAACATCCCCCTTTTTCCCAGTGACTGGGCTCTTATCCAAAACTCGCTAATAATGAGGGGGATATGGATGAGGTAGGGAAATGTCTGTTTGTTTTTCAATTTAATCTTTTATTTTATGTTTTTTTATGCATTAGCTCTCTCAATTCAAGCACTTTTTTCCGGTTTATCTTCAAAATGTATCTGTCTATACTTTTTCTGACAGTTTCATTCTCATCTTTGTTATTTGCCTCACTAGAAAGAAGAAGAGAAAAAGAAACTGTGTTTAGTTATCTTAGTTGAATTTTAGTTTCTGGTTTCGACCAGGAGGTCCAGTGGTTTCATCCCTGGACCTTACCAGCTAACTTCGTTGATCCCAGGGGGCCACCCCCTCCCAGGCAACACCTGCCCCCTCGATTTAAAGGGGCACGGCTGGGTTTATTGCCCAAGTGCCTGAGGCGCCTCCCCCTTGAGAGGGAATGCCGACGGGATCAACGTATTTTTTGCACCCGCTACCCATGAGTCTCGGCTCGTGTGTGGTCCCACATTAATAGGGCCTTGTGCCTAACCCGTACATGTAAATATCTATCTTAGTTGAATTTTAGTTATATAAACGTTATATTTACTCGACCTTTGGGTCCTGTGTCCAGTAGCTTCGGGCATTGGACCGATAAGATATATACTATTAGTATGATCCCAGGGGCCATATCCCCAGGCAACACATTCTCCCTAGATTTAAACGGACAGGGCTGGGTTTATTACCAAGTGCCTGGGGCGCCTCAAAAGAGGAATGCCGATGGGATACACGCAATTTTTAATATTGACCACCACATGAACTTCGGTTTGTGCGTGGCTCTCAACGTTAATCGGACTTTGTATTCGTCTGACACCATAAGATGTCTGAAAATAAGTATAATTGTTTATATAACAACTATTCAACCAAGATAACTAAACATAGTTTTCATGTCAGAGACAATATGATGATTGCTCATAGTATTGGTTCCCGCCAGACCAGCGGTAAGCCTGTTTAGTTCTGAGTTTCGTGCCAGGCTAAGCAACACTTAGTAAATAACAATTTATGTTCACATATATTAATGGTGTATATAACAATTGTATTGCATTGTTTTCATGGCCAGCACAGGAAAACCAACCTCTCCACACGAGCAGGATGTGATACAAGTTTAACAGGTTTGAATTCCGTTTTCCTTCTCCTGGACTGGTTGCCTAACCAAGGTTAAAGAGCTCAGTCTGTCCTACTATTTACCCATACCTTTCCCAAGGGTATTAGCATTTCACATAGCACTAATGCCCTCGGGAAACGTGTGAATCCAAATATTCTCCGCCCACTAGGAGTAAATAGTGGGACAATCTGGGCTATTTAATGTCAGTGTGGTGATCGGTCTAAGAGCCGTAAATCTCTGAATTCAAACCTGTTATACTGCGCTTAAAAATGACTTTGCATCACACCCTGCTTGTGGCGAAGGGGTTGGATATATATATATATATATATATATATATATATATATATATATATATATATATATATATATTCAATTTTATTTTGGTTAGAGAGATTGAATAGAGTTTGATGATAGAAATACCTATCCGTTTCGATTGTATAATTTTTTCCCTAGAAATGATAAAATCCTATTATTTTTGGTTTAGAAATAACTTTTTATTAAAAAAACAAATAAACAAACCTCAAACAATTGTTAGATTTGCACTTATTTATAAGCGATGCTGTATACACAGGTCAGTGAAATACTTTTGAATTAAAGGGGTTAGTGTTCGAAATCAGGTGAATGCTTGAATTTCAAATACTGATTTTCATGGCTGGTAGGATAAAATGACCTGGAAGATTTGCACAAAACGATCTTCAAATCTTTTCTCTTTATTTGGATCAGTGTCAATCAATCTTAATATATAGAAAGATATTGACATATTTAGTGTGTGTGTGTGTGTGTGTCAGTTCTTCATTGATAACCTTTCCAAGATTTCTACTTATGAATGGGTGTGTACGTGCGTTAAAGTGCGCTGTCATGAATGTGGATGCATTTTAAGTGATATAATAAGAAGAAAAAAAAGAAAGAAAATGGACATAGCATCATTTGTTTTAGTAAAGTTTAATGTTTCAAAATAAAATAAAAAAACCTTTGCATAATTATACGATGATATTCCATTTTAGTGTGTGTGTGTGTGTGTGTGTGGTAAGATAATTTCAGTATTTCTTTTGATTAAAACTTCTAATATACAAATACAGTTAGAATAAGAAAAGTTCGTCTTTTTATGCATATAAATATAAATATATAATGTGTATGAAAGAGAGAAACGGGGGGATAAAGAGAAACTAAGAGATTTATTCGATTATACCAATGTTGGCATAAAGCACCTAATGAGAAATAAACTGAGTCATTGGTTTACAGGATTGGTGTACTAACCTCTGATATATATATATATATATATATATATATATGTGTGTGTGTGTGTGTGTGTGTGTGTGTGTGCGTGTTACTTATTTCGTCTTGTAGGAGAAAGATACAAATGCACGCTTTCAACAAAAGTATAAGAGTATATGGACATTGGAGTGATTAAGCGCGCGTGCACACACACACACACACACACACACACATATATATATATATATATATATATATATATATATATATATATATAATCTGGGTGTGTATTTTATAAAATTATGGGACTATAAGCATGAGTATATAAACATAGACTTGAAATTATTTTATAGATATGTACACACGAACACATACACAAGACCGGAATTTTTAATTGTTTTTATTCATACATATGTATGCACACGTCCCTCTCTCTCTCTCTCTCTCTCTCTCTCTCTCTCTCTCTCTCTCTCTCTCTCCTCTATATATATATATATATATATATATATATATATATAATGTCAATATTAAGTCTATCACTATGCAAACGTTTTTATATGTAATCATATAAGTATGTATGCATGTGTGTGTGTGTGTGTGTGTGTGTGTTATATGTCTTTAGTCTATTATGAAATCACGTTGAGCAAATATTTAAAAGTGTCTTTGACCTTTCATTGAATAACTCCATAGATTGAGTTCCTCGTTTAAATATTTTGAAATGATTTATTTTCATTGCTTCTTCGTTTATCAACGTCTATTTATTCAGTGGCAATTTTCAACAAACTATAAATACATAAATTGGATTATTCATAAGTCCAGCCATCTATCAAACATACATGCATATAGATAGATATTCCCAAAAATTAAAATGTACTAGACGGTCGCCTTTGATATTCGAACCATTGACCCATAGAGTAAACGTTACACTACATTACCAGTCGCTTGGTGTGTCCCATGACCATTGCAGAGGATTAAGCACAAGTGTTCTGTTAGGTTCTGTCAATCTGTTGTGAGCTGACTTGAAGTTCAAATCTATGCTCTTCCTATGTTTATACGTTTCAATAAATAACTATGTACCATACTCGTGTATAAGTCGAATATTTAAAACTCTAATCTATAGCTTAACAAAATGAATAAAAAATCAGTGTGACTGTATCTTCTCTGCGGGGGATATACAGTGAGAGTATCTGAGACCCCGTCGTACGGGAACAGCCATAATGAGAATTTTAGTTTATATATATATATATATATATATATATATATATATATATATAGTAGTAAGTAGGCTTAGTGGCTTATAGTTAGTATCAGTCGAAGAGCGACGGAGTCTATCCCCTTTTCACTAGCGCAAGACTAGGGAAATTGTTTTTGTATCTGGTGGAGCGCCACCCCGATCATCAGATCGCCATTTTACCGCACAGATCCAAGCTGTGCTACTCGTGCGCTGAGTTGGCGACGGCCGGTATCGAACCCGGAACCTTGTGGCTCTAATAGATGTGTGTGTGTGTGTGTCTGTGCATAACACTTTTCAGCATCATATTCTCTTATTTGCCTATCTTTATGTAATGTTTCTTCTTGGTGTGCCGAGACAGATGTTATGTTTATCCAAATACATATAAACAATGAATAAAACGTTTATTTTCCTTAAAATAGTTCCCTTGACATTCAAGAGACTTATTACATAAACTTATTATAAATTGAAAGATTCAGTCTTTATACGTTTTGATCCTTTTGAATTATTTCTCACGTAGTTGATTTGTTATTCCCCTTTAGTTTTTCATTTAGAAAACACAATTTTGTTAACTGCATTTATTAACTTGATTTTCATCAATGATAAACTTTTTTTTCTTATAATATACATAGTCCAGCTTAAAAGCGCGGTAAGGGTAACCCGAAGCCGAACTTTTTTTTTTACCTTATTTTTCCGATGCAGGTATCATTGGGAACGAGAAAATACATAGTCCAGCTTAAAAGCGCGGTAAGAGTAACTCGAAGCCGAACTTTTTTTTACCTTATTTTTCCGATGCAGGTATCATTGGGGAACGAGAAAATACATAGTCCAGCTTAAAAGCGTGGTAAGAGTAACCCGAAGCCAAACTTTTTTTTTACCTTATTTTTCCGATGCAGGTATCAATGGGGAACGAGAAAAGTTTTGATAAATTAAAATTCTATTTTTCCATAATTACATTTCTATTTTCCCGTTCCCCAATGATATTTGCATCCGAACAATAAGGTCTAAAAAAAGAGTTAGGTTGCGGGTTACCCTTATCGTACTTTTAACCAGGACTAACAACTCTTAAACTATTTTCAGAAGATCAGATTGATTTTTTACGCACTTTTTTTTTCTTTTTTGACAATATTGCTTGACTCGACTTTTACACGAGTATATATGGTAAGTTTTGGAAGCGTGTGGTGTAATGGTTAAAGTCATGGGAAATGGATTCGTCGTCCCGAGTTCAAATCCTGGACGTGAAAACTGCATTTTCACTTAGCGCTAATACCCTTGGGAAAGGTATGAATCTTACTCTCCCTCCAGCTATGGATACATAGTAGGGCAGGTTGGGCTCTTTAACCTTGGTTAGGCAACCGGTCTAGGAGAAGGAAAACTTTGAATTCAAACCTGTTGAACTCCGCTTAAGAAATTGATCTTGTGTCACATCCTGCTCGTGCTGAGGGGTTGGTAAATATATATATGGTGAGTTTTGTGAACATTTAAACTGCTCAGAAAATGTCCAGATGTTAATGAGTGCCATTGTTGACCCTTCCTTTCATCTAATCAACCTTCACTTCCTGACTTGCTTCACCCACACAATTTGAATGCTTTCTCAACCTTTCGCGCCGTTATGTCTTTAACTGTCTTATTGTTGTTGCCTTAAGCAACATTCGGGTGCCTTCAGTAGCACACACCCTTTTCTCTTATCCCTTCACCATCGGAGTTCGTCAATGGCGCCTCTGGGAGGGGCTCGTAAGGAGCATACAAAACAGGACTGCGTCGCCGGAACAAAGCAAAAAGCTGACCAACAAATCATCTTATACCGGTATTTATTTGCATATTCACTGCCTCAACTGATGACAACTGTTTTAATTGCTGGAAACACGGCTGATACATTGGTGTCGGCTTAGTTCCGCTATTTTGTAAAATGTAAATTGATAGAACATTCCCTTCCCCTAAAAAAAAATACTTGTGCTGTGAATGTATAATTCACGGATAGGAGGAGGTAGTTGTTTTTCTTGGATGAGGGTTGGGCAGGACCTGTCTGTTGAGAACAGCATTTATTTCTTCTTTTCGGTACTTATCTACCAATAAAAAAGGACGTAAATCGCCTGTCGTTTCTCTTCTTCTTTTTAATCAGTTCAGCCTATCGTATTTGCTTTTTATATCTACTTTTATCAATTTTGCAATCCTCCCAAAACTGTTGACATTTCTTGCTTACACCATCTGGTATTCGCAAATGATCAATTACTTAGCCATGCCCGAGTTTGATTGGAGTTTGATTGGAGCCACATGCGGCCCGCGGTGCTTTCTGAATAGCCCGCCTAAGACATCAATGATTTTTTTATAGAAAAGATCTTTTTTACTGAAGAGGAAAAAAATCAACTTTTCCCTGTTTCTAAGGCAGATACTTATGCTTATCTTAGTAAAAATGGTTGTGATACCTTCAACATAAAATTACTTTAAATTTTTTTTTTTTTTTTTTTTTTAGTTTTGCAACCCACCTGGCGATGAGCTATGTCTCATGTGGCCAACTTCTCGAAAAAGGTTGCTCATGTCCAGAATAAAGAATAATACATCTTTCTATTTTAGTTAGCTATTTTGGAAAGGATTACTGGTCTGTAAACATTTTGTCGTTCCGGATTCTTGCCCTTATTTACGCTATGTTTTTCCTTGACGGTAATAAGTTTAAAAACGGTCTATGTTAGATATTTATCGACCGCTATTTCTCAGTTTTATTGGCAAATTAATTCAGATATTTTACAATCCCTCACCTTGGATAAAATACAAATAATAACTCAGACAATTTTTTTCAATTGAAATTTTACAACATATTTTTACCAAACACAAACTTATATTTAAAAACAATATTCATACAGCGGGCTCTTTGTCTTTATGCTTTTTATCGGGAAAATAATTCACCTATTTTTTTTTTTTTTTTTTTTTTCATTTACAATAATTTACAAGTTTTGTTTTGAAATGTCAAAATATATTGTAAAAATTCAAATGAAAAAAAAAATTGTCTAAGTTCTTATTTGTATTTTATCCAGAATGGGGCTTGTAAAATATCTGAATAAATTTGCCGATAAAAGTGGAGAAATAGCGCTCGGTAAATATCTAAGTTGGGCCGCTTTTACGCCTGTTACCGCCAAGAAAAAACATAGCGTAAATAAGGACAGGAATCCGGGACAACAAAATGTTTACAGCACCAGGATTATAAAAGAACAACTTATGATGATGATATAATCATATTTTCGTTAGCGTGTCAAAAAACACTTTCCGCCAATTATTTTTACGCTGACTCGAGTATTCATTCTTTTATTTAAAACCAAAGTTTTATCCATTTGAGAGAGAGAAAAAAAAAAGAAAAGTCTCGCTCATATTCATATATTCAAAGCCCATGCCAACTGGCCCACTTCTGTTCTGGCTCGGACAAAACTAAGAATATTAATTTGATGCGGAACAGGGGATTTATTGTAAAACCCCGGATGTAAATACTCTGAATATATCACCGTTCCACCCCAAATTAATATTAAAAGAAATGAATACCATCCTTCAAATAAAATAAAATAAAATAAAAAAGGAGCAAGATATAATTGATTAAAATTTGTCTTTCAATGGTGATAAAGTTATATTTTTAAAATTAAGCATTCAGACACTTTGTATAAATTACCTTTTTCTTCCTTCAATATAGATTACTTTTTGGGAATAAAATAATTTGCATACTGATGACGACAGGATTCTGTCGAAACATGACGATCTGATTTTTAATTTAGAATTTGAAAAATCTTTAAAAAGTATGAATGATTTTTTTTTTTTAAACTTAAAATTGGCTTTTTATTTTCTTCAGCTTGAGAAATATTGTAATCGCCTGCGCTGTGTGTGTGTGTATATATATATATATATACATACATATATATATACATGTGTGTGTGTGTGTGTATTCTGTTGATTCGATTTCTTTAAGGAACACGTGTCATCTAGTTCTACTTCAGCTGACTGTGAACCTCAATGCAAACACTCTCTCTCATCCTGCCTCAATCGTAAGTGCAGTTTTACGAGTTGTTGTATGTTCCGGCTTTTTGGCTTGTCGGCGGCTCGCACCTGACTCTGGGGGAAAGCCATGCCAATTGTCTTCCAGGCATAATTCTCTGGAATTGGCAGTCGAGTTGACGGCAATCAAGGCTCGTTTGTTTAATGTCCTTCGATGAACGGGATAGACGCCGTGAGATAGCTCCGATTTGTTATTCGCACAGATGGATATGCAGCCTTGGGCGAAAAGTTAACAACCTTCTGTAATCTTCAAGTTAATGATTAAGTATTTACTATGCAGATTTCGTTGAATCAATCGCTAGGTGCCCCCTCTCCTCCTCACCCACCCACCTCGTAGTCAAATAACCATTTATATAAGTAAACTAAATACAATGTTAGTATATTTGTCTTTTAACGCCATTATACCAAAAATGAAAGAGGCTTCAAACATAAACGCCAAATTTAAACACACCGAAACCCTTATAGGTCTTTTCAATGTTTACATCTTCGTATTTAGTAAACTAAACGCCCTGTCAGTGGGATTTATAATACACTATCTCCAGTAGAGTAATAAGACCCCCCCCCCCAAATAAGGGGGTATGCTGGATATGACACTAAACTGCATCCGAAGGTTAGGCTCTGGTACTGGAGATCTGGAGAGTGTGAAGTACCCCTTCATTGCCATTACTCCCAAATCCACCTAACCTGGAGTGGTAGTAATTGTTAGAGTCTCATCTATGAGAGAAATAAATCTATCTAGAAATTATTCATATTTGATAGAACCATGTGCAAAAATAAAAAAAAAAACTCATAAGAAACAATTACACAAAAAATAAATATGAATATACAATGAACGCGATTCTCTATCCTCTAGGCATAAAATAACTCTAGACGGGTTGACATACCGTTAAAATCAATCAGTCAAATCCACAAATGATACTTTCATCGACTTACGGTCAAGTCACGTTTAAAACACCAGTTCCTGCGAAATCACCAAAGTTAACTGTAAGTCAGTACTTATTTTTTTTTTTTTTTAAATATGGATCCCTTTGATTTCTATTTTGTTTACTATAAAAAAATATTTTTGTATGCCCCCCCCCCAAAAAAAAAAGTTATATGGTCCCTGAAGGACATATGGCCCCCGGTTAAGAACCATTTCTGTAAGCAATATAAAGCATGCGTGTCAAACTAATTAAAGCTTATTAAATTCAAAAAGTGATATCGTTGTTTCAGTTGAATGCATAGAAGCGAATCTTACTTAATCAACACTTAACATGTGATTATAGGTAATTGTTGAGCTTAGCTTAGTTGTAGTCTTAGAATACGATTACAGGCAACTTAGAGACTCGTGAATGTAATAAAGTGGGCACTGATTATATGCAGAGTGACGAACACTCATATTACTTGGCTCTACTTTTTCTTCTTTTCTTTCTCTTTTGTTTTTGTTTTTGTTTTTACCGCCTTTATGCAATCTATGGCCTTCTCGTTCATCTCAGTGACCAACGGGTAATTCTTGACAGAAATGTTCACGTGAGATAATGTATTTACCCTTACAGTTCTCTTTGTTGCAATAAACCGTTTGACAATAAATCTGTCTTTTCGTTCTTTCTTTTTCTTCTCTTTTTCTTTTCTCGTCTTTTCTTGTCTTTTTCTTTTTTCAAACAATTTCTATTCATTTATCTGTTTATTTTTCTTTCTTTTCAGTTTTTTCTTTCTTTTTTTTTTTATTCACTCGATTTCTTCATTCTATTCCTACACTAACTTTTCTCAGCTTCATTCTAGTCTCGATCTCTTAATGTTTTCATTCCAAGTGTACAACGAATCAATATTCTTCGGAGCTGATTTTAATTGTTTTAATTGTATTGGCGTTGAAAGTTAATAAAAAAATGCTCGATTGATTTAACGGCATATAAACCTGTGTAAGGTTATTTTATGTCTAGTGGTTAAGAAATATCATTAATTGTATGTTCATATTTACATTTTTGAGTAGTTGTTTCTTAAGAATTTAATATTTTATAAAAAATAGAATAAATAGAAGGAAAGCTAGAGAGAGAGAGGGCGGAAGAGAAAGACACACACATACATTTAATTACAAGAAACTCGAGTCGGGCTGGTTTTCGACAATTCGGTTTTTAATCGTGTGTATATATATATATATATATATATTAGTCTCTGTCTGTCTCTCTTCTTCACCCATTTCTTTCGATTTTCTTCTTCCTTTATTTTTTGTTGTTCTTTGTCCACGTTTCAGTTTCTATCAGAATCAACAAACTAAATTTAGATTCCAGTGAAGAACGTTTATACCTTTATCCTATAAACAGTCATCTTTATCATGGTCTTGTCACTTGCATGTCACAATAGTTCAGTCTATAGTCATAGATTCTTCGCTTTTACTGCTATTATGTAGCCCAGATCTACTTGAAGAAGTGATGGGCACCCTCAAGTAAATCCCCTTTTTTACTTAAATGCAATGAAAGACAAGATATCGACCTCTTAACAACTTACTCTAACATGGTACCCTGACGACGCCTACCAAACATGGGACGGAACAATTCTTTCCTGGGTTTTTTTCTATCTCTTTTATTATCTTTCCCCTCCCTTTGACATTTTATTTTCACCTCCCTTTTCCTTTCCTTTCTCTTTTCTTTGCCTTTTTCGTTTCTTCCCTTTTCTTTTTCTTCCCTTTTCTTCTTTCTCTTTTCTTCCTTTTTCTTCTCTTTCCCTTTTTCTGTCCCTTTTCTTCCTCTTTCCCCCTCTCTTTTTCTCCTCTTCCTCCCCTTCCTCTTTTTCTTCCTCTTCCTCCCTTTCTCTCTTCCTTCATTTTCTTCCCTTTCTCTTTTCCTTCATTTTCTTCCCTTTCTCTTTTCCCTTTTCTTCCATTGTTCTTTCTCTTTTCTTTTTCTCCTGTTCATCTGCATCGCGTCTAATCTGTTTCCCGCCAACTGCTACCGTACGTCTCCCCGCTACCACCCAACTAATTCGAATTCCCCCACCCTCTTTTATCGAACCTCCACTGTAGAACAAGACAAACCACTCCTGTAAGAAAGTCTTGTTGCTCCGACGATATCTCTGTTGTTATCCAATGATAACACTAACAACCCTTCTCTTTCTCTCCTACACCCCCACCTCTTTCTGTTATTGTGATACTGATGGTCTCACCCCATGTGATTATTAAGCACATCTGGTGAACAACGCCGAATTAACGTGAAGACCCGTTTAGTAAAGACGGCGAGATATCTGCCCGGTGTTCATTATGACAGTTTCCGATCTGTGCATCAAATCTGCTTATTATCTATGTCAATCGCCTCTGGCTTCCTTCCTTTTCTTTCCTTCCTTCGATATAGTCATGTTTTCTTTCGTTCTTTTTTTCCATTTCCTTTTCCTTCTTGCCTTTCTCTTTTTTTATTTTCTCTTTTCTTACTATCGTAATTTTTACCCTCACTTTCCTCCACTCCCATTCTTCCTTCTAGCTTTTTGTTTTCTTCTTCTCCTTCTTGCGTTATTTTTCTTTCTTTCTGTCATTCCTTGCTTCTTTCGACATTACTGACAGACACAACTCTTAAGGGAAATTCTCAATTCATTCTCCTTTTTTTTCTTCCCTTTTTTTTCTTTTTCTTTCTTCTTTTCTTTTTTTTTTTTTCTTTTTCTTTTCTCTTCTTTTTCTATAGAATTGGTTAAGTTTAGAAGCACAGCTCAAAGTCAGGTGATTCCCAACCGTCTTACGTTCCATGAACCTCCTTTAGGGGTTCGCAAAGTATTGAAGAAGAAAAATTAAACAAGAATGTCTTATGTTAGCGATTCTCTCTCTCTCTCTCTCTCTCTCTCTCTCTCTCTCTCTCTCTCTCTCTCTCTCTCACACATAAATATCATGAGTTTCTATAGAAGCCACGATTAATGTCGTAGGCCGTTTGTTTATGGGTTCGATCCTCACAAAGTGTCCTATAATTATAGCTTTTAGTCTATGCTTAATAATTACCTAAAGGTTTGCTTATTGGTAAAGGTTCAAACATCAATGTGACTTTTAACCTTTCATCTCTACTTACACACACACGTGTACTGATTTAATAAAATGGTTTGGAATCACGGGTCTAGAACAGGGATTTCAAAATATGGGTCCCGACCCTTCAGTGGGTGGAGCGCCACACCTACCATCAACTCCTCACTTTACCGCACAGATCCCTGTGCTACTCATATGCTGAGTTGGCGAGGGCTGGTATTGAACCAGGAACTTTCTGATTTCTAGCCGAACGCTCTAGCGACTGAGCTAAGCCGGCACTTACACTTAGGTTTAATGGGTCGCAATTCAAATTGTTCTTCTGGCTGTGGGTTGCAGAAAAGTTTGAAAAAACATTGGTCTAGATAGAATGTTGTTTCGTTTGGGAGACAGAAAAACATTTATTTCAACTTTCTTTTTTTTTTTTTTTTTTTTAATACAAAACAACCGCATATTGCTTATTTAATTTTTTTCCCCAATTAAAAAAAGTTTCATTATTATTTTGTTTTGAAAGATCAACATTTTTGTGTAAAAAAAAAAAAATCTTAATTTCTGTTTTTAAAAGTTGGGTGTTTTTGTTTTAAAATCGGCAATACTCTTGTGTTATGATTATTAGAATTCGTCTTTGTTTGTTTCTTAAATGTCTGTTTTCATTATGTTAAAATTTTCAATTTTGACAATTTATGATAATAGCTCTTGTTGTATCATTTAAAAAAAAATTTTTATTGGTTACGTGGATTTTTTTTCCAAAAAACTTTTAGCGATTTGTATTAAAGTTGAAAAAAAAGAAAAACAAAAGAAACTAGTCCCCATTTTTTTTTTTTTTTTTTTTTTCCTGTTTTTCCTCTTTTGCTCCCAACCTGTTATCCAAAATTTTCGTGCACTAATCTGACAGACATATGAAGAAAACGGAAATCCATTCCTACTGTAACAACTACTGTGTAAAAACGTGGCTGACGGCCGTTTGGATTAGCGATTAACCTCTTTCAACTGTTGCACGATGTAATAATCCGATGTCGATTAATCTTGTTAACCTCTCGATACGCTTAATTCACAGCCGTTTACTTTGTTTGAATTACTAATTGCTTTTCTTCCCTTACCCCCCACACCGAATCTCTCCTCGTCTGCCATCGCCATCGCTCTATAATGCTTTTAATTTGTTTTTACGAAACGGTTTAAGGCGGCGGTCGTTTTTATTATTATACGAATAGTGAAGATTATTGTTTGTTTATTTGTTTTTTGATAATCCCCAAAGTTAGAAGAGTAACATTGTGGGGTTGGGAGGGGAGTTACAACAAAAAAGATGAGGAAATTGGACTAGATGCTTCCCGAGGTTAAAAGCGCAGTAAGGGTAACCCGAGGCTGAGATTTTTTTAGACCTTTTTTATGCAGGTATCATTGGGGAACGAGAAAAATTTCGGTAAATGGGCCGGGTTTTGCCAAAACATTCAGCATCGGATTACCTTTACCTTAGACTATAAGCGACGATTTTACAAAATACCTTTAAGAATAATTGAGACTTTACAGTCAAATCATGCTGAAAGCAACGGTTCCCACCAGATCACCAAAGTTAAGCAGCGATGAACCTATTCATTATTTAGATGGGTAACCACTAAAGAATAGTAACCACGGTAAGTAACCTATGTGCCAGATTAAAGAGAGCTTAACGATATCTTTGAATAATTGACTCTTTCCCTTGAAGTGTTATTCCCTTGAAGATTATAGAATTGTGTTCATTATACAGGGTGGTCTGGAAGTCTTGTCACCCCTACATATTGTTTTAACTTTCTTTTTTTTTTTTTTTTTTAAATAATATAATTAATAACATAGTTGATTATAATATAATATATTTTTTATTTCATTTCCAGTGGCTTATTTCATGTAATTATAGTTGATTAATTAGGAGATATTTGGTGAGAGTGACAAGACTTTTGGACCACTCTGTAGGTTTATATTCATACTTTTGTGTCGTAGGCTTTTTTCTTTGCACACGGTTCTATCGAATAATAATGATTTTTAAACAGATCTATTTGAACCAAAGATGGGACCCTATCAAGTACTACTAGTCAGTGGATCTGGGAGTAATGGCTAGGATGAGGTACTCCAGATTCCCCAGAACTGGAGCCTCACCACCCATGTGGTTTAGTGTCATACCCAGGACACCCCTTTTGGGGGGATCTTCTCTGTAGGGGATAGTAATCCTATTTTAAGCCCGGTCACCAGAAGAACAAAGTCAATTTTCACTATTCTAACCCTAACCAGGTTAGCAAGTCAGTATAATAGATATATGTGTTAGATACAGTAAATCGATTAAAGTGTGATTGTTAGTACGAATTGGATTAAATATCATGTTTTCTTGATTCGTCACAGAACATTTGTATTAAATCGACCATGAAAAATCTCAAGTGAATGTAGTAAATATATAATAAAAAAAATGATTGCAACTTTTTTTTAAAATTTCATTTACATGTCTACTTTTGTTTCAAATAAAATTTAAAAAATAAAATTATAACATGATTGATTGATTTTAACGGCATGTTAACCTGCCTAGTGTTATTTTATGCCTAAATGTTAGGGAATGGCGTTCATTGTACGTTCATATTTACATCTTTTGTGCAGTTGTTTAAAAGGTTTTTTTTTCCACACAATTAATTTGACCCCTAGATGGGATCCTAACAAGTACTACCACTCCCGGTTTTAAAATAGATTTATTATTATTACATAAACATATACATACATTTGGCATTAAATTTGGTTAGATGAGATTTTTAGTATGAGGTCACAGTGGGCATGGGAGTAATGGCAGTGAAGGAGTACTCCACACTCCCCAGATATCCAGAACTGGGGCCTCACCATCAGATGCAGTATAATGTCATACCTAGGAAACCTCTCTATGGATCTTACCCCTCCGTAAGGAAGATACAAAGTCAGCGTATTTTAAGTGACAGGGCAATTGAGATACTCTTCTTTTAAAAACAAAACAAGAAAAAGGTTATCTTGTTCTTTGCAAACACTAAATTTATGCGTGTAACATAATTTCATTCACGCTTTTATGCGTGTAATGTAATTTCATTCACGTTTTTCATGAACCCCACATTTACTGTATTTTAGTTACGTCACTCTTAAAGACAAATAGCAAGTGCCCACATTTCAATATACGAGCAAACTGCTCTTCTTAAAGATTAAAAAAAATTAAAAATAAGAAGATGGGAGAAACATAAACAAGACACTATATTTCTGACCCCGTACCGAGCAATTATGTCTTTGTATATATATATATATATATATATATATATATATATATATATATATATATATATATATATATATATATATGTCCTGTCTACTTTTACTTATTTAACATTAACTTACCGACCCTTCATACTCAAAAAAACGAACGGAACCGTCCTCTTCTACTTCCTTCTCCTATTTACGACTTTTCTCACGCTGACTCAAGTTTGGCTTCAAAACGACAAATTTGTTCAAACCAGAATTAAAATTACTTGTACTTATATGATGGATGGTGTATCTTATGCTTGTTTGAGTCCAGGGTTAAGTGGTACCGTATATACCCGTGTATAGGTCGAAATTTAAAGATGTAATATTTCAGCGAAAATTTAAAAAACATATCGACCTATATATGAGTAGTACATTTCTAAGTTTGGAATTCAAGAAATAATTAGGAGCAACCCTTTGCATGAAAATATTTTTTGTTCAGGGTATGGCGTTAAACTGCATCTAATGGTGAAGTTCCAATTCTGGAGCTCTGGGGAGTGTTGAGAACCCCCCTCATCGCCATTGCTCTTAAGTTCACCCTGACCCGGAATGGTAGTACCTGTTAAGGTCCCATCTATGTTTAAATAGAAAAACATGTGTTTAAATGTTTCGAGACGACCGTGAACCTATTGGGTTCACGTTGTTACTGCGGTCCGTAATTATAACCATACTTATGTCTAGGAGTGAGTAAAGTAAGCGGAGTGGCATATTGTCGGTATCAACTAGACAGTTGGGGAGTCTATCCTCTTTTCCTTAGCGCTAGATTAGGGAGATTGTTTTTTTGCGTCTGAAGTGGGGCGCCACACCTACCAGCAGCTCACCACTTTACTACACAGATCCAAGCTGTGCTACTCATGCGCTGAGTTAGCGAGGGCTGGTATCGAAACCGAAACCTTGTGGATTCTTGCTATGTTGAGAATTTGAATGATTTTTTTTATTAAAAATGACATTCAGTGTGAATTCAGACCCTACAAAATCATCATTTACTTTGCAAATTGGCTCCTTTTTTTAAAAAAAGGATTTTAGATGTATTGTTAATTAAAAAACAGGATGTGCCGTTTTGCCGCGTTACAGGTACATGCAATGAAAATTTCAGTCTACTATTCTTTATATAATTCTGTTATTAAATAATATACTATCAGTAGTCCTGAACACAAGAAACGCGGTCATTTGTTTAATTTTGTATCGATCTTCATCTTCAATGACTAGCTAAGGA
This sequence comes from Doryteuthis pealeii, assembly GCA_023376005.1. NCBI lineage: Eukaryota > Metazoa > Mollusca > Cephalopoda > Myopsida > Loliginidae > Doryteuthis > Doryteuthis pealeii. The sequence goes on along the minus strand of CM042143.1, from coordinate 80,356,069 downwards.
AATAGCTTCTTGCATATAAAATGGTACACTGCTCAACTCGTCTGTATTATTTAATTAAAAAAAAACATATTTGAATCCTGGATTTGTCTTGAAGAAAATCATTTGATTAAAATTATTGAATAGATCGAAAAATCACTGCTGCACAGTTGCCCTGTTTCCGGTATCCTAATGCGAATAGTCTATGAATATTTTTTTAATCGATTAGGTCAAGCATTCAATTACTGTGTCTGTCACCTTTTTTTTTTAACGAGATAGAGAACTAAAATATTTAAGAATTTTTAACAGTATTTCTATTCTTCCGTTTCCCTTTTTTTAACGTGATCACCGTGTTTCATTCTCTTACTCATTTTAGTCAGCTTTTTCATTCTTTTTACTATCCCTGTCTTCTCCCGGTCAATTTTCCAGCTTTTCGTTCTTTCTGCTAATTTTTTTTTTTTTTTTGTCGACGCATTATGTCCGTTCTTTTATTATATCATTATAGACTCCATTAGAAGAAGAAAAAATGAAATATATTTGAGACGAAAATAATTCCATTTTATTTTTTAATTCGATCTTTACTGAACTTGCACCCTCCCTATCAACCTCAGACTGTATTAAACATTCCAATATTTAAAAAAACAAAACAAAACTATGTATATTTTTTTATTTTATTTTTCGCGAGGGAGGGACTTGTTTCTAGGCTGACGAAAAATGTCTTTTCAGAGACGCAGACAATAAGACTGCTCATGGGCTCATTTCGAGAACTAAGAATAGTGCGTGCATACATGAATGTGTGTGTTTACACATCTAGATCGATACCAATTTTATTTCATTTTATTTTATTTTATTAATTTTTTAATGCACACTATTTGTAAGCAAATGAGAACGAACAAAGTTTGGTTTGCTTAAATTAAGAGCGCCAAACATTTATGAAAATGTCATTGAGACCATCAAACGACCAGATGCTAATTTGAGCAGCTCACAATAGTAAGTCATCTGGTCACGTGACCCAACCTACTTCTCCTCGGTCAGTAAAAATAACACCTAAATTCCAATGGCTTCTCTGTATCTTAGAATGGACGAATTAAATGGGCCGGGAGGGGTCGGCACTTGTCCGGAATATCCCACTGAGAAAAATGTCTGCGGTAATGTACTAATTATATATAGAATGAAATATTTACTATCCCGATAAAAATAAGTTTCAGTCATTATCCTTTTTGTTACATATGTAAAAAACAAAAAACAACAGAAAACGCGTCTTAAACTCGCTACAAATCACTCACCCGTTATATTACTTTACCTTTACCTTTCCCCACAACCACTGAGAAGGTGACTTCCGGGGTAAAAAAAAAAAAAATTATGATCAAAAGAATGAAACAAATGACTGAAACTTAATCTTATCTGCTTTGTTTTACGGCACATCAATCCTTTTCGAGTATGGGGTTAGGTTGTTATGAGTTGTTACTTGTTTCTTCTTTAACCCCCACTACGCGTGGTCCTTCTGTCTTGTCGGTCGTCAGGCTGAAAGGTATTAAGGAAGTCCAGGAGACAATGGTTACTTTCAGAGTTCAATTTTTATTTCTCGGTTCACACTACTCATTGGAGAGGGAATTTCTTCCCGAGCTAGTAATAGCTAAGTAAATACGAAGTTATAAGTAACGGTCTTCGTTGAGCCGCTGAAGTCACTTTTGTTTCTGCGCATGGTCAAATGGTTCTTCCTGTTGATGCCTCTCGTGAGAGTTATTTAATTTTACTTGTTATTATTTATATTTCAATCTCCATACGGGTCATTTAATGCCGAATCAAGTCATTTTTTATATCAGGTGGCTTCTAGGGGCATCCATCTAAGTATTGAATGGGCTCAATGCTGCTTAACTTCAATAATCTAGCGGGAACTGGTGCTTCCAACGTGACTTGACCGTAAGCAATCTTAACGGTATGGCGAATGTAAGTATTACAGTACTATATAATTTTGTGTACATTACCTTAAATATTTCTTCAGCGGGTTATTCTGGACAAGTACCCAGGGTATATCTCTTATTAGCTGCTTGTCTAGTCAAGTATCTTTAAGTTAATTATAAATCAACCAAATGCAGTAATTATTTCTGTATAAGACGAACTATTTTACTAAATTTTTTAGCCCATATTAAGAGTACATATTATACTCGAGAACTATATAATTAACTTTTTTTCCGGTCACGTGCTTCACCATATTTGGGACGGGATGACCGAACGTAATTTATATCTATAGCCCAAACTAATGTGTTTTACGCTGTTATAGAGAAATATCTACTGGAATGTGTGTATATAATTTCTTAATGATTTTGTATTTTTGTGTGAACATGTCCGTATGTTTGCTTTAAATACTCTGTAAATTTTGCGTTTTAAGACATAATTTCCTATTTTTAGTCAGTATGAACCGAAAAAAAGTTAGAAAAAAAATGCTACGTTTAGGTTAAATTTAGCTGCTAAAAATGTTTTTAAAAATTGTATTATACACGAGAATTGCCCCGACCCAGAATTTTGTAGTTCAAAGTTAGAGGTGCGTTTTATATATATCATATGAAATATGAAACTTAACCTTCTGGGGTCCCTAAAAAGGCTTGGGACACCTCTCGTAGGGGAATTCGGTGTTAGTATGCACCGGTTCTGTGGTTGGGGTGGGTTGGAAACAACTTTAAACTACTTTATAAATTCTTTCTTGGAGACCCTGCCTTTTTATCCAAAAGAAACATCACAGCTGCGCCTTATACGTTGTGAAATGGCTGATCTCCGATTTACAAACTTGATCTGCCTTAAAGTGTTTAGCCTCTCTCTGGATTTTGAGAACTGGAAAAACAATTAATAAACATATAAATAAATAAATAAAACTGAAAAAGAGAAAGAAGAAAACACAGTAAGTGAAAGAAGCGTGTGGTGTTGAGAAAAAGGGGGGATTGGTTTATGTTCGTGTATTTTTCTTCCTTTTCGACCTTCCAAAGATTAGCTTGTCGGCCATGACGGCTGTGATATTGTCGGCATTGGTCTATGTACATAATGGCGTTAGTAAGGTTCGAGAAATCGGTGGGCGGATTTCTGTATCCAAGATGAAAACAAGCTGCATGTTACACTGTAGATGAAGCAGTTTGTAACCAATGGTTATCAGTCGAAGATGACTGACCTTTCTCGGTGATTAACAGTGAGTAGTCGCTTAGGCTTCTCCACATGATCGCAACTTATCTTGTTCCTGATAGGTTTTTGACACTTCCTTAGCAGATCATATTCAAGGGAGGGTCCTTAACCCACAGCTGAGACCCTGCTATCAGTTAAACAGGAGAAGCTCTGACACCCTTTAGTCTTTCTATTTCCATCTCTCTTCTGCTCTGCCTTCGCCAGTCTTGCTCTGTTTGCTAGCTTTTCATGGACTGAGATGAGCCAGACCTCACTTTGCCCCACCATTCTCCTCTCCCCGACTCGTAAGGTGTAGTTAGCAATAAGAAAGGTCTCATCGGCGTTTGGGGAAAGGGGTGGAGAGACGAGGGTGGAAGAGAGATAAAAAGGTGGGGTAAGAAAGAGGCTGGCCAAATGTACAAGGAAAAGAAGAAAGAAAAGATAAAGAAGAAAAATTAAGTGCTATATTCAAAAAGAGAAAGAAAAACAAACTAAAGTGTAATGAGGTAGAAAAAGACAAAAAGGAAAATAAAGAAATAAGGAAGAAATGTATTAAAATGGTTGCATAGTAAGAGAAATGGGCAAAAATACGAAAAAGAAGGGAGTATGCAAAAAATGTAAAGGGGAGAAAAAAACACAGAAAGATAACACAAAGCAAAATACAGTATCGCCAAAAAATAAATATACCTTTTAAGAATTTTTATAAAAGCTAAAACAAAGATACCAGTATTTTATTTCTAATGGAACAAACAAACAAAACGGATATCATTGGGTATTATTCAATACCAAACTCTACAGCAGTGAAACTTTGAAAGCAAAAATCTGAATGAGTAACAGTCCAGAAAATAAGTAGACTATATATATGTATATATGTATGTGTGTGTGAAATTTTATTTTGGGAAAGCATATTGTAATAAAAGATAAGTATCCTGATTGAAGAAAGTGCAAAAACAGTTATAGGACTGAAAAAGTTGAGAGAAAGACATATTATGGGAATAAGCGTAAAAATAAAACTGAAAAAGAGAACAGAGGAAATAGGAGTAAGACCCCCCCCCCGAAAAAAAAAGGCGTAACAAAAATAAACTTTTAAAAAAGAGAGAATCAAGGGGGGGGGGATAAAGGAACGAAAAGAGCCAGAATGAGAAAAAGGGTTTTTTTTCCTCAAAAATCCACAGAAATAAGGAAAATTAAATTGGTGGTTAAGAAACAAAGTCACGTCAAATAAGAATAAAATTAAGGAAAGGGACAGAAAAATATACTTTTGAGGAGATTGAAAAATCAAAATGTCAAGGGAAATTTAAAAATGCTAAAAGAAAGGGTAGGAGAGAGAGGAGAGAATAGGCGAGTGAGAGAGAAAGAGAAGAAAAGATTGAAGAAAGAAAGGGTAGGAGTAAGAAGAGGAAATAATAGGCGAGAAATAAGAGAAGACGAAAGGGTAGGAGAGAAGAAAAAAGAATAAGTGAGAGAGAAAGAAGAGGAAAATAAAGAAATAGGAGAGAGAAGAAAAAGAAAGAATATGCGATAGAGAAAGAAAGAGTGGGAGAGAGAAGAAAGTAAGGGCATGAGAGAAAACAGAAGAAAGAAAGATCGTAGGAAAGAAAGAGAGAGTAGGAGAGAGAAGAAAGAGAGAGTTGGGAAAAGAAAAGATGATAAAATATGGAAATGAATATAGATTGGTTTGTTTTTGGTTTCTTTGTTTAATGGCATATCGACCTTCGTGCCAAAAGCCATTCTTGTTGAAGAACCGTAGTGGGATGAGCTGGTTCATACCTTTCCCAAGAGTATTAGTTCGAAAGTGAACGTAATAGCACGATTGGAGATCGAACTCGCTTACAATGATGTCGCAGTTCAACACATTAGCCACTAGGCCAAGAGGACTCCATCTCCCGCCAATTGAATTAGGAAGGAAATTATGGGAAAAAAGAAAAATGGACGGCGATATATATATATATAAAAGTTTTTAAATTGGAGAAAATTAGAAAAAAATGTATATTTTCTTGATCTCCCACAAAACCGGATTAATACAAGGTTTTTTTTTTATGGGACATCCAGCGAGGATCGAACTCGCTATTCAGTAATAATTGATCTGCGAGACTATCTTGCTAATCAAAGAGGGATGTTAAGCAGCAGTCGGAGAAAGAAATTAAAAGGAACGAAAAAAAAAAACAATCTTTTTAGTTGGGTGTGAAACACGAAAGAATTGAATAAGAAAAAGGAGAAAAGAAAATATTATTTCCTTCTTCCTTGCTTTCTTGTCCTTTTATTGGTCTTACGAATTCGCCAGTCGACTTATTGACCTCTTCTTACTAAATACCATTTTTCTAAATGTTTTTTTCCTCCTCTTTTTACATCAACCTGGTGTCTGTTCACTTTTTTTCTTATCTCTTCGTACTATCACTAGACTTGTCTAGTACTCCTCCCTACCCATATCTGAATTTCACTAACAAGGCTGAATGTCAGATACCAAATAAATTTGTACTTGACCAATCTTAATTGAAGATATCACGTTCCGAGATGCCAGAACCCTAAAGGGCTTTTTATGACTCTTCTCTCTCCCCAGCTTTCCCACCCACCGTTAGTCCCATCACCACTGACACAATCAGTTACTTAAAAATTTGTACATTGAGGAGACGTGTATAACTAGTCCTAAGTAAATTAATCATAAAAAAGAAAGAAAAAAAAGTAAAAGGCACACGCACACACACATAAGTAAGCGTACAAGGCTCGGACTCGTGGACAACATTTCCAGGTTAAAACCGCTATAAGAGTAACCCGAAGCCAAACTTTTAACCTGTACTCTTACCTATTGGCTCAATAAATCATAACTTGGGAACACACATCCTTGGGGTCTCATTTTTTTTTAATATATTTTTATTTTATCATTGTTTTTTTTTTTGTATTCTTTGATACTTATTCATCAAAAGTTTATATATTATAATATAAATAGATATTTATTAGTTTATATATATATATATATATATATTATATATATATATATATATAATATTTAATTACATGGATGTTTATCTGCGACCTTTAGGTTTCGCGCACATCTTTACATGGCAATCTTCAGGAAAAAAGAGAAAGTTTTTGAGAAATCTATAAATTAAAAAATATATTGCCAAAGAATGATACGCAATTTCAAAACACCAACGTAAAATTATTTTGCCTGTACCTTTTCGATTTTTCAAAATCTTTCTTTTCCTACCTGGAGATTGCCATGTAAAGATGTGCATGAAACCTAAAGGTTGCAGATAAACATCCATGTGCATTCTTACTAAATCGTTTGGTACTTGTTAAGAATTGGTTTCTATTCATGAATGCGATACAACATGGCAACTTATTTTTAGGGTTAGTGTTTGAGGTCTGTTAACTTAAACTAACCATCAGTTTTTGTACATTGCTTACGATAGAATCGCAGTGTTGGGTGAGCCTCTGTAAGCGGTTTAAGTAAGCAAAGAGTTAAATAAACATCAGCTCCAAAGTTGTTTTTTTTTCTTAGGAAAATTGTCGCTATACAATCTTTCTATTTCCTATATCCCTCTCTTCCTCCCTCAAAGTCGCCACTTTCCTGTACCTGTGATATCTGCAAGATCCTCGTCGTGAATATCCTTTCAACCAGCTTATCTACATTGCTCTTACAGTTCTTCACTTTGTTCCTACGTCGCCCAACCTCCGCCACAGCCGTTTCACATCTGGTTATTTGATTGTCTTAGTCGTATCACATTTGTAACAGGCAAGAGCAATCAGTAAGAGACAAAGAGGGGGGATTTTGGACGACTTCCCTTTTTCGTCTCCTATTATCGTCGTCCTCCATTCGTATGTTGATGTGCCTTCTTCTTCAACAGTGAAATCCGAACAGGTTATATTTGATCCCACTAAACATGTCTCGATTGGTCGTCTGACATTTTCGATGGAACGCCAACAGGAAGCCATTAGCCTGCCTAGTTCTGCATCCGAAACTTTTCTTACTCTTTTCGTGGCAATGATAAATTTGAATCGCTTAGTCACAGAAACAGACAACAAGGTTCCTCTGAGATATTTTTTGTGGTGGTTATATAGTTTAGTTTAGTTTGGCATTTTTTGTCATTTCTTGCTTTTACCATCGCCAAGTGTAATTTCACCTCTATCTACCTATATACGTGTCCGCTCATGTATTTGCGATAATATATAGACGTCTCGCGTAGTGTAATGGTTAACAAGCTAGACTGACATACTTTGTACTAAGTGCGTGCCCCAAACTTTCGGACTTTTGCTACATCTAAGCTAAGCTTATTAAATACCTATATAAAGGTATTGTATTGGCGTATCTGAAGTGGGAAAGATGGTTATTTTAAAACGCACCCGGATCCCAAATAGGAGAGCCTCCTCGCTGGCCCGTGCAAACCTGTAATAGGCCCAGTTAGAATAGAAATGTAAGCCTCCTGCACCCTCTTTACACTTAGCATAGGACCCTGCTTTGCATCTATCAGAAGGAGTAGGTCTTCTTAAAATTGTAAGCCCACGCCAATTGGCTCACTGCTTCCCCTGTTTTGTACCCTCACCCCCCAAAAGCATTATATATATAATAGTTCACTTATTGCATTTCTGGCACGATACAATAACAAATCTCACTTATGAGTATGATTAAGAGATTACACATTTGAGTATTGAGTCTAATTAGATAATGATTTTGACTGTCTACATCGATCTTATGTCCCCAAATATTGTGGAGACACGTGGTGTAATAGTTACCGTTATAGGAAATGGACACGACGAGTTCAAATCCTGGATGAGGATGTTTGCATTTCACATAGTGCTAATACTCTTGGGAAAGGTATGAATCCAATTATTCTCCTTCTAGCTATGTGTAAATAGTAGGACAGACTGTGCTTTTTAACCTTGATTAGGCAACCAGTCTAAGAGAAGTAAAAATCTGAATTCAAACCTGTTAAACTCCGCTTAAGAAATTCACCTTGTGTCACATCCTACTCGTGCGCAATGGTTGGTAGATATGCATATCCCCAAATAATATTTTTTTTTGTTTTTTTTTTTTTTTTTCCATTTTTGGGTTTTCAAAAATACATGCGGCATCCTAGTTTTTACAGGAAAGATGCTCTGATGCTCCGTTTTAAAGCAACTTAAAGCGCGCCTCCATGACTGTAACGGTTATCGTCGTAGGAAATGGAATCGGGAAACAAAGTTTAAATCTTTATTTGCATTTCATTTCATACTAATGGCCTTGGGGAAAAGCATCTGTTCTTCCCCAATCTATGGGTAGATAGTAGATCAGATTGGTGTTTTTTAGCATCGACTAGGCATCTAGTCTAGGAGAAGAAAAACTCTCAATTCAAACCAGCTTTACTCCCCTTAAAAAAACTGAACTTGTTTAGCATTCTACCCATGGCGAAGGGGTTGGGTAAATGCAAACAGATCGCCAGTGAGATATGCCCGGAACTCTCACGTCAAGATCACAATTTCCCTTATTACAAGATATCTTTTACAGCTTGTACTGTTCTTATTTTATAACATTCGTTGGAATCTGCAGCCCCCACCGCCCCCAAAAGTATAATAACCGGAGTTTAAAAAACAAGAAAATAATAATAGCCATAATCCGATGTGTTATAGTTAATTATCAGTTACCTTTATCATCATTAATTTACTATATAATTTCGGGTTTTTACAATTACAAAATATTTTTTAGGTGGTACACGGAATGTGTATCATGTCCACTTATTGGTTCTATCTTGCAGGGTGTTTCAGAAAATATGATTTCGTAATCAAAATTTAGCAGCATGTGTAGAAACAACTCAACATTCTATATTTAATGTTTTATTAAAGCAAAAGAAAACATAGAATTTTTAGTTGTTTCTACAAATGCTTTTAAAATTTGAAATCATTTGAACGAGAATTGGTCAAGTTATTAGATTACGAAATGATATCGATTTTTCTGAAACACCCTGTTCATCTCAAAGGATATCAATTTAAAAAAAAAACACCCTGTATATATCGGGGTGGTTGGCTACCTGACATGGTGTGCAAGCTAGATTAGCAGAGCATTGTTAATGATTTCGATTCTCACGAGGTACTCCATACTTCTGGCCTTGTGTCACAACTAAGAAAGCATAGTAAATAATAATATATCACGATGGTTTGTTTAAAAAGAGAAAGGAAAAAAAGAAAGGAAAAGTAAAAAGCTAACGTTTCCAGAGATAAGCTTCAATATCTATCAGTCTATGTACGAGGGTTTGTTGGCCTCTTTGGGGGTTACACCCACTGACTGGTTAGCAGTGTTCTTTCGGCCGTCTGTATTTCATCTAAAAGGAAGTCTCTAATCAGACATTGTTGATTCAGTTTGCAATTAGGATGGGAAAACGGTAGGGAAAATGTTTGTAGGTTGTTGCTCGAGGTTATTAGCACGGACATTTGTGGGTGCGTCAGTCTTGTATATGTTATTTTTATCTGTACGAACATGCATGTGTGTGTGTGTGTGTGTGTATATATATATAGATATATATATATATATATATAGAGAGAGAGAGACTTTTCAATTTAACAGAAGTCTTGCAAACCTAGAGGCACAGATGACAGACAAACGGAGTGATGACTATAGATGTTATTTGAAGCGGTACTTGGAGAAAGTTTTTGTGTGCTGCCATGTGTCTTTTCAAGCAAGACAGATTTTACAGACTTTACTGTAAATGGCATGTCAGACACACACACACATATATATATATATATATATATATATTTCTTCATAGAAGGCTACGACGAAGGTTTGGTTCAAGTTTTGCATTGGCATGCTTGGTCTTGTGTAGAAACTGGTGAGAACCAGTAAAAAATGTTAGACAAACCTTGTTTGTGATATGTACCAAAAAGAAAGGCATGGAACCCAGATGTGCAGAATCACACTCGTGCAATAAATATATATACACAAACTATATATATATATATATATATATATATATAAAATATTAGTTGGAACATGTTGCGAGCATGAGATATATATTTACGACGCTTGGTTAGTGTAATACAATACACGGAGAAAGTTAGTGTTCCATCTATTGTCCAAGTGGAAATGATTCGTCTTGAACATTTGCATGTGAAATAGCTAGGCACGAACACCGACCGATAGCTTTGAAGTGAATATGCAACAAACTAAACGTGCGTGTGCGCGTGGAGGAAAATGTTCTCTCTTCTTCCCCCCCCCTCTCTCTTATTTTAATCTCCCTTTTTTCTTTTCTCACCTTTCTTTCTTTGTTACTTTTTCACTGCTTTTTTTTCTTCTCTTTTCCGCCTCTTTCCAGTTTTAAAATCTGTCTTCCACTTCGTTTCCTTCATTGTACAAAGAAAATACATTTAGGGGTTTATGTTGCATCAGAATTTATTCAAACTTGGGGCCCGATTTCTTGGCATGCTTGTTTGATGTCACTCGCCCCCGCATCAATCCATCCCCATATCACTCGCATCCCTTACTCTCTTCTTTTTCTGAAAGACAATTATATGTATAGAAAGTAATTCATTATATTTTCATGTCAGGCGATGCTAAGTGATAATAACCCACCCACTAAAAAATAGTGACGAGGAGGCCTTTTTTAATGATGTCTCACGTCTTAACAGGTTTTTGAAAGCACATACACGGAAAGAAAAAGGATCTCTCTCTCTCTCTCTCTCTCTCTCTCTCTCTCTCTCTCTCTCTCTCTCTCTCTCTCTCTCTCTCACGGCCTTTTAAAAAAAAATATTTTTCCGACCCGTTCACCACGGGTAGGATTGGCACATGGTTACAATTATGTGGTCTTAAGGTCAAGTCACGTTGAAAGCACCGGTTCCCGCTATATCACTGAAGTTTAGCAGCGATGAGCCTGTTCAATCATATAAACAAATGCAGGTACTGTAAGTAACCACATATCAAAATGTCTTGACAATTATGTGACACCCAGCGTGGATCGAACTCGCTTTTCAGTAGTAATGGATCTGAGAGACAAGCATTTTCCAATTAAAAGAACATTTTCGGATTAACACGGTCTTTTTTACATGGGTATTTTTTACGGGGCATCCAACGAGAATCGAACCCTCTATTCAGTAATAATGGATCTGCGAGACTACCTTGCTAACCATTATACCCCACCAATTTTGATATCGTCATTTTTTTTTGTATTTTGTAATTGAAAAAGAAAGAAATGCTGAAATTTTTAAAATAAATTATTTCAACCTTCTAAAAACTAATTCACCTCAGCAACTTTATTTTTCTGACCTGAGGCGAACAATTTTTTTTTTCTATCTCGGTTTTTCTACTGACGAGTTGACGTCAATTTTCACGTATAGTTAAAGACACATCTTTAACCTTGGTTTTAGGGAAAGATGATGGCCAATTGCGGCCTTTTGATTAAAAATAAACATGTACTCTCTCTCTCTCTCTCTCTCTCTCTCTCTCTCTCTCTCTCTCTCTCTAAAAAAAATTCGATTAAGAATTTTTAACGAAATTAATTTGCCTAGGGAAAGAAAAAGGATTTAAGGATTTTCGAATAGGCTTTCTAGAATCTAGCAAGGCTTCTCATCGTAATGTAATGATTAGCATGCTAGTCTCGCAAATCTGTTACTACTGAAAAGCTAGTTCGATCCTCGTTGGATGTCCCATATCTGTGACTTTGTCAGATCCTACCTGTAGGATAAATAATGTTTTCCTAGAATCTCGCAATATTGGAATGTTTTCCAGTAAATTCAACTGTTTTGTAAATCACTCCCATGTCTTTATTTCAAATTTCCAAACAATTTTCCGGAAGGAAAATAGAAAACGGTTATCTAGGTGTGTTCCATCGAAAGCGTATATATCTACCTAACCTCTCCGCAACGGATAGAATTTGACATAAGCGAAGTAAATGTGATTTTGAATTCTGAGTTTTCGTTCTCCTATATAGGTTGCCAAACCAAGATTAAAGAAACTGGTGTATCCTACTTCTTACCCATGGTGGTAGAAGAGATGGATTCATGACCTTCCCAAGGGCATTAGCGCAAAGCAGGATTTGAACTCTGGTTGCCGATTCCATTTCCTACAACAATAAGCATTACGCTAAGCGCGCCTCTGGTAATATTAAGAAAGATTATAGAGATAATTGCCATTTTCCACATATACGTATGAAAAAGTATAAATCCAACTATTCCCCCTCCAGCTATTGGTAAATAGTAGGGCAGACTGTGTTTTTTTTTTTTTTTTTTTTAGATTATCCGTTTAGGAATCACAAAGTTCAGGGTTCAATGCCGGTCCCCTTCTACTCGGCGCATGAGTAGCACAGCTTGGGTAATCTGATATGTGCAGTAAAGTGGGGAGCTTACGGTAAGTTTGGCGCTCCGTCTGACCAAAGTAATCGCTCTGCTTTAACGCTAACAAAAAGGGGATAGACCCTCACTGTCCAGCTGATGCCGACAATAGGCCACTCTGTCGACTTTACTATAGGAAGTGTTAATTCAAACCTGTTAAACTCCACATTAAAAATTACCTTGTGTCGCATCCTGCTCGTGCGGGGGTTGAGTAAGTACATAATTGTGGATAAGTCGATTCTTGATTTTTACCAAGAAACCGTTGATTAATTTATGTGCCTTATATATAAGTCTGTAGGGCAGACTGGGCTATTTAACCTGGTTAGGCAACCGGTCTAGGAGAAGTAAAACTCTGAATTCAAACCTGTTGAACTCCGCTTAAGAAATTGACCTTGTGTCACATCCTGCTCGTGTGGAGGGGCTCGTATAATAATATATATATATATATATATATATATATATATATATATATATAAAGTTGAACCTATTTTTCTTGTTAAAAGAATAACAAATAAAAACAATAATACGCTATATTTTATGGTCTTTAGAATACTTTTCGGGAAGTCTTACTTACACCTCCCTCTCTATGTTGCTGGAAATTCAAGTTCCATTATTTTTCTTTTTCTTTTTTGTTGTTGAAATGTATTGTAATTTAATGCAAGTGGCTTCTAATAATTATTATAATGATCATGTTGATGGCACTGACCAAGTATATGTCACCTGTCAGAGAGATTGTCATTTAATTATTAAATAGATGTTTCTTGTCACTTGCTATCACCTGGAAGTGACATGACTTGTGTTGGTAAGAACTTGTGTCCCTATTTTTCATCTCCCCCATCCCAATTACCTCATTAGGCATATACAATAAGAACCCTACACACAACATACTTTCGTGGTTAACATACTCAAGACAACCTAGGGGCATCTCAAAGATCTCAATGAAAAAGTACTCCATTTGACGCATTGTTTACAATGATATTTGAAGGACGAGCACCCACTTTAACATATCCAAGCCTCATACCTGTCCAGTTTAATCTTTGATAGATGACCACCTAATCATATTGCCTGCTCATTGGATACAGTGTAATTTTAAAAAAATTTAAATGTGCTTTTTGTGTAATGGTTATTGTCGTAGGAAGTGGACTCGGCAACCCGAGTTCAAATCCCGGACGAGGCTGTTAGCATTTTACATAACGCTAATACATTTAGGAAAGATATGGATCCAACTATTCTCCTTCCAGCTATGGGTAAATAGTAGGACAACCTGGGCTCTAACCTCGGTTAGGCAAATCCATCTAGAAGGAAAAACTCTGAATTCAAACCTGTTAAACTTAAACTAACAAATTGACCTTGTGCCATATCCTGCTCGTGTGAAGGGGTTGGTAAAATAGTTTAATACCTTATATGTCCACGAAATTTTAGCCTTACATTTCGGCGATGTTCCCACATCGTAAAATATATTAAGCCGATGAGGACATGTACTATTCTTTGATCAAAAATGAATCTAGTTCTGTTAGTATTTACTTTCTGAGACATCTCGGAAATCAGAGATTGGCCTTGACCCTATTCATACGATGGGGAGGTGCTGCTTTCAGAGACGGTCCAGTGAAATTAGTCAATGACCTTGATCTGTCCCATGACAAAAAAAAAAAGGCCAAGAAGTTGCATTTCGATCGGAATCGGATTGTGTTATTTATTGTAATCGGATTCTATCTATTATATCCTAAAGAAGTTATGATCGTCATCATCATCAAGTAGTGCTGATAGCACGGATTCCATTGACTCTCTTTCTCTCCCTCCTCTCTCTCTCCCTCCACTCGTCTCTATAGACCATCGCAGGTCCTCTAGACGCCATCTAGTGTCCATACACGACTGATGAATGTAAGTATTTGCTGGTTGGCCAACCTAGGTGTGTTTATGTATATAGGATAGCCTCTAGGACCGACTAGGATAAAAGTCTAGAAGTACAACTCTAAATTCAAAACCCTTGCTTGAATGCCGCTACGGACTGTAATGGCTGATATATATATATATATATATATATATATATATATATATATATATATATATAATAGATGAGAAACAGTCACCATGTGCCGTTGTCTGTCTACGTTGTCCAAACTTACTTAGACCTACATGTGCTCCATCACTGGTATTGAGCATTCATTGTTTATAAATAAAACAAACTGTATATATATATATATATATATATATATATATATATATATATATATATATATATCATTGAAATCTAAGTATATGCATCGGCTTTATTTCTTCTTTTTTTTTCTTTTTTTTTTTTTTTAGGTTGTGCATAGATTTTGAAAAGATACGTTTTGGCCATTTTTATATCTCCTTTTATTTTCTGATCAAATTGTAAAAAGGAAAAAAGACTTCTTTTTTTCTTTGTGGTTTTAGAACCTCGTGAATTTTAGTGGTGCACCCATCGCAGAGAAAACGGCTACTGACAGATTCGAAAAACTGTCAGCAACATTTTAGAAATGGCTTATCACGTTTGAATTTCAAATTGCAAATTTGTCGGATGTCGGGGTGAAGGAGAACGGTGGAGTTTTGGCGGCGGCGGCGGCAGAGGAGGCGGAGGCTGAGAATAAAGATGCCGAGGTGCAGGGTGGAGGTGAAGGCAAGGTTTAAATATATGTTTAAGCATTTTACTTGAAAAGAAAAATATTAAATGCTAATTGGTGAAAACCGAATTGCAGGCATTCCAAAAATCGTCGAGTTTGACTTGAGATCTGACCTGCAAAAGTTTTTTATTTTTTATTTTTTTTATTTACTTTTTTATACTTACCAACTAAATAAATAAATAAGAGAAAACTCTACATTTGCAAATATACACAGTGATTAATATGTGTGCGGTAGTATGTAAAATTTTTGCGCACACGCACACACATTTATATACGTATTCAAAATTTTCAAATATATACATACATACATATGCATAATGCATATATAACAAATCTATGCTGATGGATTATATATATATATAATATAATATGTTATACATATATAATTGAACAAACATTATGAGAGTGAGAGGGGTGGAGAGAGAAAGGATATGGATAAGACATTTTGAAAAATGAACCGTCTCCTTTTTTTAACCTCAAATCTAGTTACGTAACTTAAAGGACCCGAAAAATATTGTCAAATGAACATCTTGAGGACCTGTATTATGATATATATATATATGTGTGTGTGTGTGTGCTTATATTTCTTTTATTTTTATTATGTATATACGTTATTTACCAAATTTCAAAATATAAATCGACAACGATTTAGCTCAGTATTATTTATATATATTCGTGCAATTATTACGCGTGTATTCCGCGGAATTTCCACGAGCGTAGTTAGTATGTTTAGATAGATGTCAAGATTTGTTAAAATTAAGTTTATTCAAGATATGATATTTACTCATAATCCGATTAGACGTTCCATCGTGGTGTAATACTTAGCAGGTCCATTACAACTGAATAGTGAGTTCGATCCTCGCTGGATGCCTCGTACTTGTGACCTTATGTCCAATTCGAATACAAAATATGAATGGTTTACATAATTTTTTATAAAAGGTTGATTAGAATAACCACAATGTTGACTGTGAATAGATTCATAAGGATTTAATTTGCTAATTATACATTAATAATAGATTATATTCAACAAAAAAATATTTTGTATCGTCAATGAAAATGCCAGCATTGTTATCTTGCATATAGAGTTTTACTTTTATTTCAAACGTTTTTGCTAATTACTTTCCTTAAAAAAGGTCTCATCAGTTTTGATTGAATTGAGAGACAGACAGGCAGAGAGACCCGCGTACAGCACCAAAAGTTTGTGGGGCCTTTTTTTTTTTTTTTTGCGGGGGCAGAGGTAACACTATATTATTTACAAATCCCTCCTGCACGTGCAGGATGTGACACAGGGGTCACTCTATATCAGTGGTTTTTTTTTTGTTGTTGTTGATGTTGTTTGTTTGTTTTTGTTTTGGGTTGTTTTGTTTGTTTTGTTTTGTTTTTTGTTTTGTTTTTTTTTTTTTGGTCAAAATTAGCGGACTTTTGTTTATTAAACATGGAAGAAAATAAGGATTATTTAGGCATTGTATTATTTTGATTTTTCATCTTTATTGTTATATATACAACGCCGAGGTGCCCTCCGCCCTTCTTCAGCTGTTTCTTGTCGAACTCATGAGCCTTTACGGAACTTCGAACCGAACCCTTTATTCAATCCACCGGAGTAGACTGTTTTCATTCCGCTAACCACCGGGTACAAGTGTTAAGCTATGTTAAGAAGAGCACACCAGCCGAAAAGTTGTGCATATAACAATAAAGATGAGTACAACAGTCCGAAAAATCCAAATTATCTAGCCACATATATAAAAAAAAGATAAAGACAAATAGTATTTTGGGCATATTATGTTATTTTAAGAAAGGTAAAAATGAAACTCAAAGTGCAAAGCCCAACCTTCCCTCTTCATTTTTATGAGGTTTTCAACATGTTCATTTTACAGTCATTTTCTTTGTACATGATATGCTACTAATGAAGAATGGATACTACAGTTTAAAGTTATATAACTCCTTTACATGCAAACAAAATGAACCACCACTAATCCTATCAAAGAAGGTGATACTGTGGGTATATATTGGGATTAAAAACGTCTGCTATGAAATCTTTATGGAGAACTAAACGATTGGTTCAAATAAGTACTACTCTTCCTTAAATCAATTGAAATCAACTCATGAAAAAAAGTGTCCCGAGTTAAAGATAAAGGAATTACTTTCATCTGAATGAGGCTAAACTGTTGGTTTCTTTGGGTGCAGGAGAAAAATCTCTAGACTGGAATTTTTTAAAACACTTATCTTCCGTATTTATCACTCTTAGTTGCTGCTTAAGCAGCACCCCCTATCTCTTCATTTGAAAGGGTAAGAGTCAAGTTTTTTTTGCCTGGTGCCTGGTGCGAAACCTTTAAGTGCGAATGCCGACGGATCTATGACAGTTTTTGCCGCCACCCACTCGAGAGTGTCACTTCCTGTTAGGGTGCCTATGTTAAACCCACCTTGTGTCATATTAGTCTGCCACCATGGTGGGAGTGAGTAAATACCGTCTTTCCGTATTCCCCAAACACAGCATCTGCCTATTATCATTGATTCCATTCATTACACAGGTAAAAATATGAAAAACAATACATTTCCCTGGAAGATTGCTGAAGGCACTTGGAACTTCTTTTTTTATGTAGAATAAAGAAAGATGAAAAATAGATTATAAAATCATGATCGATTGATTGATCAATAGATTAATTGATTTTAACGGCATGTCAACTCATCTAGGGTTATTTTATGTCTAGAGTTTAGGGAATCGCGTTCATTGTTCGTTCATATTTTTATTTTTTTGCACACGAATAACTTTTAAACAGATCTATTTGGTACCCTAATAGGTACTTCCAATTCAGGTCAGGGTGAAATTGGGAGTAATGACAGTGAAGAGGTAACTCTCCACTCTACAGATCTCCAGAACTAGACCCTCACCACCAGTTGAAGTTTTGTTTAATACTCAGAACACCGCTATTTTACTGTCTTATCCCCTCTGTAGAGGATACTACAGTCTGCGTATTTTTAGCCCCACAGACAAGGGTGCTGTGTGAAATTATGAAGTTGCGTGAAAGATGGCTGATATTAGTCGAAGTAAATAGGTTGTAAAAAAAAAAGTCTTTAGTTTTAATGAACCGAGCTTTTTAATTATCTACCAACCTCTCTCTCTCACACACACACAAGGTGCCACCCATAAGTTCAAAGAAATCTGACCCTGAGAAAAAGATTAACGGAAAAGTAGGTGAATCTTTTGAAGTAATTCCGTTGGGAGTTTGTGTGTGGTAGCCAAAGTTATACATTTGATTTATGCTTGCTGTTCAAATTCTCAAACTTTGGTTAACAGCGCGCCGCGTGCTGTGTATGTGGGGAGGGGGGATTCCCCTCAAGTTACAAAAGCTTGAAAAATCTAATATTTGGTTTTACTTTTTACATTTTTTAAAATCATGAATGAAAAATAATCATAGTTTCGACTAGAAAATTTCAGGGCAAAAATTAAATTTGTGAGCCATTTCATATATAAAAGTAAGTAAAGTCAACGGGGCGGCCTAAAGTCGATATCAGCCAGTCAGCCTATCCCCTTTTCAATTGCGCTAGACAAAGGAGATTGTTTTAGTATCTGAGGTGGAGCGCTACACCTACCATCAGCTCCTTACTTTACCGCACAGGTCCCTGTGCTACTCATACGCTGAGTTGGCGAGGACCGGTATCGAACTAGGGACCTTGTGGTTTCTAGCCGAACGCTCTACCGACTGAGCTAACCCGGCCCCTACTTTTTATATATATATTTTTTTTAATTTAAATACTTTTTGTGATAAATTATTTATCTATTTTTGATTGATTAATTGATTTTAACGTCTTATCAACTTAGGGTTATTTTATACTTAGAAGTTAGGGAATCGCATTCATTGTACGTTCATATTTACATTTGTCTAGTTGTTTTTTTGTGTTTTTTTAAGTGTGTTTGGATGTTCTTGCATGTTCTTGCTTTTTGAACACGGTTCTATAGAATATGAATAGTTTTTAAATCTATCTATTTCATCCATAGATGGGATCCTAACAGGTACTACCACATCGAGTTTGTGGACCTGGGAGGAATAGCAATTAAGGGGTACTCTGCACTCTCCAGATATCCAGAACTGGAGCCTCACCATCAGATGCAGTTTAGTGTCATACAAAGGACACTTATTTATTTTGGTTATCAATATCTTTTTATATTTTAATGTTCAGTTGCGTTATTTAGACTTATTTTCGTCTTGCCTGTATTATTTCATATATTTAATTTAATCTATAGCATTCTAATTTAATCATATTTAAAACATAATTAAATATATATACATATATTACTGTCTCTTCTTTTTACTCCCTAAAATTTCCGGTATTTTTGTTTATCTTTTTAATTCTCATTCTTTTTTTTATTGATTTGTTTGTATTTCACACTTATTTCTATTCTTTTTTATTGTGTGGATTTCTCTTATTGTTTTTTTTTTTTTTTAATTTTATATAAGCTTTTTATTTTAAATTTTTGTTATTTTGTGTGTGTATGTCTGTGTGTATTATGATTGCGCATGTGTGTCTATATGTGTGCGCATCTATGTGCTTTTCATATACTTAACTTGTTTACGAAAGCTTGAGTTTCTAATTTCAAAATTTGATATGTGATCTTCCCGGGTTTTTTCCCTTCCATCCTTATTCCATTTATTCCATTTTTCTTCCGTAATATTCCTTTCGACCTCTACAGCATCCAACCTTTTTCTCATTTCTTCTTCTTCTTTCACCCATCTTAAAAATCCATCTTTCTCTTTCATACACTTCTTAAAATCCCCAACTTTTTTTTTTTCACACACATATTCTTATTTTCTATCATCATCGTCGTCATCTTCCCTCTTTCCTTTCATTTTAAGAGATATTTGTTTTTACCCCTTCCCATTCGCAAACTTTACAAAAGAACGTAATTGACGGCAGCAGCAGCAGCAGATTTCTCCTTTCTTTTTCATTTGCATGCTATAAACATTGCTATTTTTGACGGACTGTCATTCAGAAAATGAAAAAGACGTAGCAAAATGTTAACTTTTCAGATATATTCTTTACTTATTTGAATGCATCCTTTTTGGAGTTGAAGGATTTTTTTTAATTCCATACATTTTTTGTTTGTTTCTTTTTTCTTCACCAGTTGGGAGGCTTTGTTTTAGAGATTTCCCTTCGTTGTTTTAGATTGGATCTTTTTTATTTTATTTTAATTTTTTCTTCTTTCTTTTATTTACTTTGAAAAAATTTCTCTTGACAGTTAATTGGCATGAAATATGCAGAGGCATCTTTTGCAAATGTTTCTTAACTTATTTTAATTCTTTGCCTTACATGACAGTATATATAACCACACACACCATAAATTCCTTTACACATATTTACCGAATGCATGCGTGCGTTTAGTCAGTGAATTATATTTGTATAAATGAATATCCACATATCTAACACACACACACACACACACACACACACACACACACACACATATATATATATATATATATATAGTGCGTGTACATAACACTTTTAAGATAGTGCACAGATATTACATTGATCTTAGACAGAGTGCTAGGGAGCAACACTTCGATCCTAAGTAGAGCTTCGAAATACTATTCTTCTCCACACACACACACACAACATACATACATATATATATATATATAATATATATAATATATATATATATATATCACCAAGGTCTGCCGACAGCATGCATCCCCTTGACACACACACTTTCTCTTTCTCTCACAACCCGTCCCTATAGGTCCTGGCTCTTGGTAGGTCTTCTAGACAGCACATATTGTCCATACAGAACTGGTTAAGTTTTTGCTGATCGGTGAACACTGGTGTGTCAATGCGTAGGAGTCCATAGGAGAATGTTGCTTTTCAGTTCGTCCTTACTTTCCCAGGTGTGCCCGACACGTTGTGTTCGTCTCACTTGGGTGTATTTTGTGATTGGAAATAAGTGTCCGTGCAACTGCTGTTTTGTAGGACATTGCTTCCAGGTTTTGTTGAAAACAGCACGTAGAATCCTTGTGTAGTTCCCATCTAACCTTTTCTCTAAGCGTTTCGTTAAAGTCTAAGTGCTGTAGACATGCAGTAGTACTGGCACGGCTACAGCTTGGAAGAATCTTATATGGTCGATAACCTGTCGATAGCAGTTCAGGCTTTACCTATGCGTATGTTGACATCGGTTTCAGTAGATGAGATATTGCTACCGATGGCATTGCTGAGCAATGATACTTTAATCTTAGGTAAAATGCACAGATACTTGATTTTGAGTCGTAGTGCCGATCCATACATAAATAATCACATTTTTACGGGTATTATGATAGTATATGTGTGTGTGTGTGAGTGTATATGTGTGTGTGTGTGTGTGAGTGTATGTGTGTGTGTGTGTGTGTATATATGTGAGTGTATATATGTGTATATGTGTGTGAGTGTATATATGTATATGTGTGTGTGTATATATGTATATGTGTGTGTATATATGTATGTATATATATGTGTGTGTGAGTGTATGTGTGTGTATATATGTGTGAGTGTATGTGTGTATATATGTGTGAGTGTATGTGTGTGTGTGTGAGTGTATATATGTGTGTGTATGCGTGTTAAATTTCCTATCTATGCATATAAGTAAATACATAATCTATTTTCAAATATATTTGTATCCAACATCCATACATTACATTGTGTTTACACACACACACACACACACATACATATATATATATATATATATATATATATATATATATATATAATAACTGATTGTGTATATGTACGTGCAGCGCGCATTCTCTCATCTGTCGTACACAGAGTGCATGTATCTTTTTAAATTTTTAAAATTTTTATTGTTGTTTCTTTTGCTTTGGTCTATTTGTGAGTATTTTATCATTTTTTTTTGTATGTGCGTTAAATTTTTGAGAAAATATTTTAAGTAAATTTTCCTTATTTATTTATTTTTTTCAACTTTGTATCTTTTTCTTTTTTTAAAAAATTTTATTTGTTTCAAAAATATTCCTTAGTGATGGTAGGGAGAAACCAAGTTGTTTTTAGAAGATCTATTTCTTTCCATCATATATATATATATATATATATATATATATATATATATATATATATTATATATATATATATATATAGGTGATTTGGTTTTATCTTTTTTTTTAATTTTTCATTTTACCTATCTATTTTCGATTTTTTAAATCTTTTTGTTCTAGTATTACCTTTGGGTTCTTCTGTATTTAAGATACATGCCAGTCTTTCTCGACTGTCAATTTCACTATGTTCCATTCCTGAATTTTTAAGAATCATTTTGAATATCTTAAAAATAATGGCCTTTGTTTCTGTTTTAGCCAATTTCTTTTCTTTTTGTTTTTCTTTTCTTTTGAGAACAAAAAAAAAAGAGCTAACTTTTCAAAAATTCAAACTTGACAACTGATTTGTGCTTTGCTCGAGTCATCTTCATCATTATAAATACCTGCATCACGAAAGCAAGAAAAAATGTTTAAAAGTACTAGACTGACTGCACTGCATATGGGCTCTGTAAGTTTTTATTTCAATATGCTAAGTATTAAAGAACATAGTTCAGAACTGTTTAATGTATCTGGGTTTTTATTTTTTTTATTTTTAATAGTTTCTTTTTCTTAATTAGTCGTAATTCTAATAAAGAGGACTTATTCTTATTTGTCTGGTCTAGCGCTAGCGAAAAGGAGATAGACTCCCTCGGTGTCCGGCTGATACCGTCAATAAGGCCACTCCACCAACCTTACTTATTTTGGCTTCACTTTTAACCGGGTTGGAATAAGTTGAAATGAATAATATACGATGTAATGAACGATTTTTAAGATCAATTTTTCACTTTCAAAAAAACAAAAACAAGGGGTCGTTCATTACAAAAGATATGTTTTTGAAAGCTTACCGTTGTTTATTACACACAATATATAATAAAAACAGGCGCTTGGTGTAATGGTTACCGTCGTAGAACACGGCGAGACTAGTTAAAATCTTGGATGAGGCTGGTTGCTTTTCACATAACGCTAATACACTTGGGGAAAATACGAATTCAACTACTCTCTCTCTCTCTCTCCAGCTATGGGTAAATAGTAGGTCAGTTTGGCCATTTAACCTTGTTTAGACAACCAGTCTAGGAGAAGGAAAACTCTGAATTCAAACCTGTTAAACTCCGTTTAAGAAATCGACCATGTCACATCCTGTTCGTGCGGGTTTAGTGTTGGTAAATATGTATATAATATTGTGGCTAAAAATTTGGTGTCATTTATTACACAAAGTCTCATTCATTGCTCAAATATACACTGCACAAATGAAATAGAAAGGATGAACGTATTCAATGAAGTAATTTACCAAACCTAGCTTTGTTTGGCACAAGGCCAGATGTATAGAGCACCCATTGAGAATCAAACGCAATAACAATAGACTGTTAACCTCCTTTAATAATCATTATACAACATCAGGTGCTCAGCTTTTTTTTCTTAGTTTTTCTACAATTGAAAAGAAAAAATCAAGATTGACCTCCTTGATCCTAAAATATCCCCAAAAAGAAAATATTTACCCACTTTGAATGAAATAACTCCATACAGTCTACTTGTAAAATTTTCTGAAAAAAATATTGTGTATCTTATAAGCAGTTTTAGTCTTACTTATAAAGAATAACTTTATATATTACCCTCCATCACCCCTAATTCTTATTTGTATGTTACATATAACTCAGTGCATTGTAAGATTTTCTTAAGATATAAAAACGTAGTTTATTTGTAAAACTAGTTTGTCTTTTCTGTTTCTTTCTTTCTTTTCTTTTTAAATAAAAGGAACAAACTTTGAAAATTTTCTTAAAATATTGGCAGGTGAAGTTACAAAAAAAATGAAATGAAATTGTCAATGTTTCACCAAATATATTGATCCTTTCTTCTGTTGAACTAGAAAAAGACAAACTCACAAGAATAGAGACAACTTTTCAATATTTTTCCAAACTCTGAACTTGGGAGAGTGAAAAAAAAATTGCACACACACCTTCTCTTAATATATAAGACAGTAAATGAGAGAAAAAATTTTTTTGTATTTTTTGAAGGCAGTTGAATCTTATTGACAAAATTATGTTTTGTCACACTTCAACAGACTTTTTCTATATTGAAAGTTTAAACCTTCTTTAAATGTACCCGCATAACCAATGTTAAAAACTTTTTCTCTTTCTGGATATCTTTAAAGTCAATATCTATCTCAATCCCTTCATGTACAGGGTATTTCAAAAAGAATACAGATATCTTTTTGATAGATTGTATTTAAACTATTTCAACTCCTTTGTAGACCTGAAAATAGTAGTTATAGATAGTCCAATCTGTATATATGTACATACAAGGTCCTATTTTTTTTTAAAAGGATCCAAATCATCATTAGCCAACTTGTATTTAAACTTCTTTGTAGACCTGAAAACAGTAGTCGTAAACAGTCCAATCTGTATATATGTATATACAAAAGGTTGAGCATCCCATTTTGAATAATGATTATTGAAGGAGGTTAACAGTCTATTGTTATTAAAGCCAAAAAAAATAATGAAAGCAATATGTGTGGGTGACAAGACTTTCGGACCACCCTGTAATTGTAAAGGTACAGTTCTAGTCATTCATGCCTTCCTTCTTATAAGGCTAGGTCAGACTATCCCACTTCTTGTTGGACTATTACTTCTATCTAGCATCTTGCATAAAGAATTTTGTAATCATCATTTCTTTAGACCTACGAGAAGTGTATTTAAAAAGTATAAAGACAGAGATGAACAATGAATGAATTTGTTTCAATATAGTTCCTTTGACATTTAGCACACTTACTCCAATATTTTTTTCCATTCATGAAAACATTTCAAGAAACTCTTCTTCAAAAAGTCAGGTGCCAAAAATGCCTGGGTCTTTGAAGTAAACCTTTAAAAATGACTCTTAATTCCATTTCTGGGTAATTCCATGTCAAATCATCCAGGCCATGTCACCCACATCCTTCAATTTTTCTGAAATTTTGTCCAGGTGGGTATTATGCTAAAGTTAGACAATCTCCCAAATTTGAGCTTCCAGTTCTTTCTTTCAACCCCACCAAATTTGGAGATCCAAAAATCAACATAACTCCACCAATTTTTGGAATCGGAAGCTCAAATTTTGGGGATTGTCTAATGTTAACATACTCCACACCTGGAAAAAATTTCAGAAAAATTGAAAGGGATGGGTGACAATTTTACTTTTATCTGTATGATTTGACATGGAATTACCCCATCTCTTAGTACAAAAGGTGAAGTAATATCTGAGTTACAATTTCCTGGTCACTTAATGGTATCTCTTTATACTAGATTTATGTAACTTTTGAAAAATCTATGTAAGAGATATAGAACTCATTTCAGAGTAAGCATATTACAACATGACTAGGACAACTTATATAATACTGTCATTGATTGCATTACCTGGTTTGGTCATATGTGCTAAGCATGTAGCGGGTCTTGGGCAGGAATAGCCTGGCAGAGTCAATCCCTCTCCAGGTTTACAACTGGTTTGAATTCAGAGTTTTCCTTCTACTAGACTGGTTGTTATACCAATGTTAAAGAGCCCAGTCTGTCCTACTTATAATAGTACATCTTTTGTAACTATTTATTTTAACAAATTAATATTTAAATTCTATCTCTATTCATTCCTTTTTAGAAAAAAAAAATTTCCTATTTAAAAATATTTAATATTAATTACTGAGATAATTATAATTTAATTATGTTTTAATTAAGTTAATTTATGATAAATACTTAACATTTTATATTTGCGATTAAATAATGAATAATTTAAAATTCATTATTAAATATATTAATATTGATATATTTCCCAATTAAAATGATCAATATGAATAATTAATAACCAGTAATGATTATAAATGTTTACATTCGTTTAATACTTAATTATATACTAAGAATTTATTTAACATAAAATAATCATTAATCAGCTCCTCCTCCACTACAATAAAAGTGTATGTATGTATTTGAACATTTCTTAATTCTTTTTTTTTCCTGTGATAACCGAAATCGATTAAACAATAATTCAAGATGTTCACTGTGTCTATGACACTGAAAATATAGGCCAATAGTAATAAAAACGGATGTAATCAATGCAAAAAAGAATTGTGTTAAATTAGCAGATGTATTATCAATGCTATTTCTATAAGACATTAAAGCAATGACATTCTGATGATGTGAAACTAAATTAAAATGATTCATATGGAAAATTTACCATTCATATGAGAAATTAAAATAATGCTATTTCTCTAGTAAACTAAATGAATACAATTTGTATAGACAAAAAGAAAATAAATGAATGCTATTATTGCTTGACTTGTTGGTGGGGCTTAGAATACACTGACTGTATCCAACCTCCCCCACCAAATACACTGACTGTATCCAACCTCCCCCACCAAATACACTGACTGTATCCAACCTCCCCACCAAATACACTGACTGTATCCAACCTCCCCCACCAAATACACTGACTGTATCCAACCTCCCCCACCAAAAAATACACTGACTGTATCCCCCCCACACAAATACACTGACTGACAACCCCTCCCACCAAATACACTGGCTGTATCCAACCCACCAAATACACTAGCTGTATCCAACGCTCCCACCAAATACACTAGCTGTATCCAACCCTCCCACCAAATACACTAGCTGTATCCAACCCTCCCACCAAATACACTGGCTGTATCCACCAACCTACACCAAATACACTGACTATATCTAACCCCCCCCCCACCAAATACACTTACTGTATCCCCCCCCCCCCAAAAAAGAGGAGTATGCTTAGTATGACATTAAACTGCATCTGGTGGTGAGACTCCAGTTCTGGAGATCTGAGGAATCTGGAGTACCTCTTCATTGCCATTACTTTGAGGTCCACTTTGACCTAGTGTGGTAGTTCCTTTTAGGGTCCCATCTATGGGTCAAATAGATCTGATTAAAAATGAATCGTATTTTGATAGAACCGTGTCCAACAAGAAAAATCTCTTAAGAAGCAACTACACAAAAAATGTAAATATGAATGTACACTGAACACAATTCTCTAACCTCTAGGCATAAAATAACCCTAGACAGGTTGACATGCCATTAAAATCAATTAGTCAACTTCGATAACACCCTTTAGTGGTCAGTCATTGATACTAAAACAGATCATACTGAAACCAATGAATAACATTTTACAAAACAAAGGAACATTTTTTTTCTTTTAAAGTTGTAATGGCTCAGATGATTAGGTAGGGCTGGTTTAGCTCAGTTGGTAGAGCACCTGTCTAGGGATCACAAGGTCCATGGATCAATCCCAGCCCTCACCAATTTGGCACATGAGTAGCACAGCTTTGGTAATCAGATCTGTGTGGTAAAGTGGTGAGCTGATTTAGATGTGGCACTTCTCCTCAACAAAAAAATATTCCTGATCAAGCCCTGGCAAAAAGGAAATAGACTCCATCGCTGTCTGGTTGATACTGACAATAGGCCACTCCAGCAACTTTTTATTTATTTAAAAAAAATATTTTTTTAACGAGTGTTCAAATCCAGTATTTTTATGGAGTATTTCAAGGGTTGGAACACCCTCTTCAGTCGGACTACTGATGTAATATAATCTTTATAAGCTTATAGCCATTAGTATATTCAAATACCTGTAAAATATATCTTTGAGTTTTTTTTTTTTTTTTTTTTTTTTTTTTTTTTACAATATAAATATTTACTCAACCCCTCTGCATGAGCAGAATGTGACACAAGGTCAATTTTTCAAGCAGAGTTAACAGGTTTGAATCCAGAGTTTTCCTTCTCCTAGGCTGGTTGCCACACTAAGTTTAAAGAGCCCAGTCTGCCCTACTATTTACCAATAGCTGGATGGAGAATAACTGAATACATACCTTTCCCTTTTGTGAAATGCAAACAGCCTCATCCAGAATCTGAACTCGTCGTCATGTCCATTTCCTACAATAACCATTACACAACGAGTGCCTCTTTTTTTTCTTTTACTTTTTTTTTTTTTTTTACTTTATAAGCAGTTCTTTTTTTTTTTTCTACACTTGACAACATAAAATTACATTTCTTTCAGTCTTCATTTTCTTCTTCTTCTTCATCTTCACCCTCCTCTACTTAACTGCACCACACCTCCACCTATTTCCCTATCTACCCATCAAGTCTCCCAATGTTTGACTGAATAGCATTTATTGATTTTCATACGTATTGATTGATAGACAATAACTGTTTTTAGTGGTTCTATTGACTCCTGTCAAGAGATATGAAAGGTTATCAATATACATGTCACTGGTAAAAAGACAACTGCTGATTGCATGTGTCAAGTTAATGCTTCTATCTAAACATCTGTGTTTATTGTTTATGTGTTAATATCTGTGTAGTACTAATGTGTGTGTGTGTGTGTGTGTGTGTGTGTGTGTATAAAAGTGTTACTCAGGTATGTTGAGGTCTATGTCTTTTTATGGTAATGTATATGTAAGTGTGCAAATAGCTGTATTTGTAATGTCGTTTGTAGAGATGCAGTCATAATATGAGCATATGGACATGTTTTAACTCTGTGTGTGAATAAGCATGTGTGTTGGTAAGGTGAGTGTGTTAAGGTCTGTTTCTTTATATTAATGTATATGTATGTGTGCAAATGTGTTAATATCTGTGTAGTGGTAATGTGTGTGTAAAAGTGTTACTAAGGTATGTTGAGGTCTACGTTTTTAATGGTAATGTATGTATGCAAAGACCTGTATTTGTGATAATGAGTATGTTTTTTTAAATGGACATGTGTCTTAGCTCTGTGTGTGTGTCTGTGTCTGTGTGTGTTGGTAAGTTGAGTATGTTAAGGTCTGTTTCTTTATAGTTATGCATATGCACGTGTGTAAATATGTTAATAGCTGTGTATTGGTAATATGTGTGTGTAAAAGTGTTGGTAAAGTGACCATGTTAATGTTTATGTTACTTTATGGTAATGTATATGCATGTTTGCAAAGATCTGTATTTGTAATGTTGCTTGTAGAGATGTAGTCATAATATGAGTATATGTTTGTAAATGGACATATGTGTTAGTTCTGTGTGCGTGAGAGAGAGAGAAAAAGAGTGTGTGTGTGTGTGTGTGTGTGTGTGCAAGTGTTTTGCATTAGATGTGCAAAATATACACAAGTGAGAAACATTTGTGGAATGTGAATATTTTTTATTATCTCTACAAAAAGAAAGAGATTCACCTGATTGATAGTTATAAACAGACAGATCAATAAGTAAAAATGAATTGATTTATTGAAAAAAAGATTAGAAATATAACAAATCTGAATAGTCATTGGCAAATAGATTGAAATATAGTTGATCATGCATTTTCTATTTTGTAGCCTCTGACTGACCTTTCTGAAAATAAATTCAAGCTTTACACTTAGATATTCATTCACCACTTGGATAGGATGTGGCACAACATCAATTTTAAAGTCAATTAAAGCTGGCTTGAATCCAGTTTTCCTTCTCTTAGACTGCTTGCCATACCAAGGTTAAAGAGCCCAGTCTGCTCTACTATTTACCCATAGCTGGGGGGAGAATAGTTGAAGTCATAACTTTCTCACAATTATATATATATATATATATATATATATATATATATATATATATATATATATATAAACATAGAAAGGAATTAATCATAATTAAATAATCCAACAAGCAAATTCGGTGAATACTGCCTGTGATGTTTGAAACACTGGACAGCTGTTTCGACCTATATTAGGTCTCATCAGCAGTGTATACCGTGATCTGCACCCCACCCCGCCAACAGATATATATATAAACTTATATATAGTGAGTTATAGATCATAAATATTTTTTTTTTAAAATTGTATAGTTTTAGAAATATTTCAATGTTTAGTCATATTTTCCCTTGAATAAAATATTCTGGGGGTTCAATTGAATATCTATTTATCTAACTGTGTGAGAACAAGAAGAATGGATTGCAATCATCAAATATGTTCTTTCTTATTTCCTTTTTTCTTTTTAACATGTGTACATATAGCATTTTCATGCTTCCCTTCTATTTTCCTCTTTCTCTTCATCTCTGACTGTCTAGACTTATGTAACCATTTTCTAATTTAATTCTTGCAATTCAAGAAATCTGATCAGTTACTGAGTTAATTAAATCTTTTCAGTCGTCAAGTAAAGAGAGAAAAAAAAGACATGCTATTTATTTTATCTGAACAAACAGAAATATGTAGAGAAAGAGAAATAAGAAAAAGAAATAAATAAACCCTTTCAAGCCTGATTTTGTCTGTGTGAGAATAATTGTCTTGTGCTTACACTTAAGCTGGATGTGTTTCTCTATGTAGCAACATTTATTACATGTGCACACACACACACACGTACACACACACACACGCCTGTGTATATACAACTTGAAACTTTTAATTACAGTTTTAGTCAATTTTATTCAGTATGGTTATACTATTAGT
Source organism: Doryteuthis pealeii (assembly GCA_023376005.1). Taxonomy (NCBI): domain Eukaryota; kingdom Metazoa; phylum Mollusca; class Cephalopoda; order Myopsida; family Loliginidae; genus Doryteuthis; species Doryteuthis pealeii. The sequence continues at coordinate 80,325,527 of CM042143.1, read as the reverse complement.
TCTATTGGCAGATATTGAACATTGTTCTTTTATAAAGGCTGCTGGTCTGTAGTATTATTGTTGGCAGTGATTTTATTGTTGTGTGTGTATATATATATATATATATGATTGAATTTTACAACATGTCAATCCAACTAGGGTTAGTTTATGCCTAGAGGTTAGGGAATCACATTCATTGTACATTCATAATTACACTTTTTTTTTTTGTTTTTTTTAACACAGTTCTATCGAATACAAATAATTTTCAGATCTATTTGGCCCATAGATGGGATTTTAACAAATATTATTACTCTGGATCCGATGTGCCGTGGAAGTAATGGCAATGAAGGAGTATCCCACACTTCCCAGATTTCCAGAACTGGAACTTCACCATTAGATGCAGTTTAGTGTTATATCCAGGAAACTCCCCCCCTTTTCTTTTTTTTCTTTTAGTTTTGAGGTTGTATTATCCTTCTGCAGGAGATACAGTCAGTATATTCTAAACCCCACCAACAGGGTTCCATAAATGTGTGTTTGCATGCCTGTAGCTATAGTGTCATCAATAAATATGTACGAGGGTGAGTCAAAAAGTAATGCCATTTTGTTTAGGACAGGTATAATTACCAACGCAGGAACATGTATCATACATCAAAATGAAGCCGGTCTCTGTGGATCACATCCCTACTTCTCCACACAGTCACCGTTTCTCTTAATAGCAATGTTCTACATGAGAGCATGTATACCTGCCCTGTAAAATTCTGTTAGCTGTTCTTTGAGCCAGTTCTTCATTACAGATTTCACTTCCTTGTCACTAAATAATATTTGCCTCTCAAACCCTCTTTCATGGGACCAAAGAGATGATAGTCTGAAGACGCTAAATCTGGTAAGTATGGAAAATGCGGTAAAGTTGTCCACCCGAATGAAGCAATTTTCTCCCTGGTCCTGATGCTTGTGTGTTGTCGAGCATTGTCATGCAGAAGAAGGACATTGTTGATTGGCAAGTTGGATCTTACTCGTTGGATTCTTGTTCTGAGCCTTGTTAGGGTCTCAATGTAGACCTTAGTTTTATTAAAAAAAACTTCACATGAAGTAAAGAAAATGGCATTACTTTTTGACAGGGCCTTGTACATTGCTAACAATTTTTTTATAAAAAGTTAATTTTCAACTAAACCAAAGATAACATGATTTTATGAATTCTAGTGGAGTGCAATACAAAACGGATGTTACTTGGTATTATTAATTATCAACCTCTTAAACATTACACAGCCTCTGTAACCAAAATTTAAATTCCATAAATGAATATAAGCAGTGTACTTGTTTTTGGACTGCTACATGTTCATACTTTTATATATCTAATTGATTAGCAAAGACTAAACAGAAAATTAAACATTACCTCAAAGACAGTGCCAAATTGAGACCCAAATAACTAAAAATGCTTTCTTTAAAACTGATCACCATTAGTAAACGTTTCATGCTGTAAAGCGCTACAATCTTCAGACACCTACAATTTTTGGATCACATATCAGCATCAATGAAGCATGCTGACAGTCTGGATTCCTTTGTCTCTCTCTCTCTCTCCTCTCTCTCCTCTTGTCTCTCTCTCTCATCCTCTCTCTCACCATCTGTCCCTATTGGTCATTGCTCTTGGTAAGTCCTCAGTACGACATCCAGTGTCTGCACAGAACTGAAGAATGTTAGTTTTTGCTGGCTGGTCAACACTGGTGTATCCATGTGTAGGTGTCCATAAGAGAATATCGCTTATGAGTTTGTTCTTACTTCCCCAGCAGTGCTCAGCATATCATGCTCATCTTACTTGTATAGTTTGTGAGATGGGAGGTAAGTGGTCGCACAGATGCTGTTTTGTAGAATGTTGCTTCAAAATTTTTTTAAAGCAACATGTATCATCCTTGTGTTGTTTCCATATAGCTTTTTCTCCAATCATTTCCTTTAATTCTTTCGATTGTTCAAACTCTAAGTTTGTTTGAAGGAAACACCGATACCTCGGTCATGTTGTTAACAATGGCTAGAGAATGATTGAAGTGCTTTATATATATATATATATATATATATATATATATATAGTGTGTGTGTGTGTGTGTGTGTGTGTGCAAATGCACCCATACATGTATGCATGTATACATGTTCGGTCACATATAGAGGTATGTTTA
>CM042143.1:80283380-80318380 GCA_023376005.1 Doryteuthis pealeii | reverse complement strand
TTCCTCTCATCTCTCTCTCTTCGCCTCTCTCTCTTCTTTCTTTGCCTCTCTCTCCTTCTTTCTTCCTCTCTCTCTTCTTTCTTTCTCTTTCTCTTCTTTCTTCATCTTTCCTCCTTCTTTCTTCATCTTTCTCTCCTTTCTCTTTCTTCATCTTTCTCTCTCCCTTCTTCTTCATCTCTCTCTCTCTCTCCTTCTTTCTTCACCTCTCTCTCTCTCTCTCTCTCTCTTCTTTCTTCATCTCTCTCTCTCTCTCTCTCTCTCTTCTCTTCTCTCTCTCTCTCTCTCCTTCTTTCTTCACTCTCTTCTCTCCTTCTTTCTTCACTCTCTCTCTCTCTCTCTCTCTCTCTCCTTCTTTCTTCACCTCTTCTCTCTCTCTCTCCTTCTTTCTTCACTCTCTCTCTCTCTTCCTTCTTCTTCACTCTCTCTCTCTCTCTCTCCTTCTTTCTTCACCTCTCTCTCTCTCTCTCCTTCTTTCTTCACCTCTCTCTCTCTCTCTCTCCTTCTTTCTTCACTCTCTCTCTCTCTCTCTCCTCTCTCTCTCTCTCTCTCTCCTTCTTTCTTCACTCTCTCTCTCTCTCTCCTTCTTTCTTCACTCTCTCTCTCTCTCTCTCTCCTTCTTTCTTCACCTCTCTCTCTCTCTCCTTCTTTCTTCACTCTCTCTCTCTCTCTCTCTCTTCTTTCTTCACCTCTCTCTCTCTCTCTCCTTCTTTCTTCACCTCTCTCTCTCTCTCTCTCCTTTCTTCACTCTCTCTCTCTCTCCTTTCTTCACCTCTCTTTCTCTCTCTCTTTTATCTGCATTGGAATTTTTAATGCTTGTGCCGGTGCCATTCTTCATTTCCTTTCATCAATCTTTTATGGCAGACAAGGAATTTCCCCATTTGATGATGCCATCAGCATTTCTCAATTCCTTTAAAGTCTTTTAATGAAGCTGTTTGGTAGAAAGGGGAAATATTCTGCTTCCAGAGTTAATATTGGATTTTTACATTGGCCATTTCTTTGTAATTCTTCAGTTTCATTTGTTTTACAACTTTTTTTTTTACAAGATTATTATTTGGTGTTTTTAAAATATCAATTTTTCTTTCTTTTTTTCCCTCCTCCCTTTGTAAAGATTTTAGGTTTTCTTTAATGTTCTTCTCATTTTATTTATTTATTTTTTTCTTTTAAATAATTTTTGCAAGTTTTTATATCTGAATGTTATTCACTTTTGGTAAAAGTAAAGTCAACAAATTCATTTCTTATTGCTCTGTGAAATTTAGCAGACAATAAACTGACATGAAGAAAAAAGCCTATCACAAAAGAATTTCTAAAGCTAAAGAATTCTCCCCACCCCCACCAAAATATCGAAATGGATCCTTTAAACTCTAATAAAACTTGGAAACTAAACCCCCCTACATACACACACACACATGCACACCTTCAAACTGTGATTTGATTATTGTATGTTCTTGTCTTTAGACAAGGTGCTGCAAAAAGAACAAGGTTAAGCTAGTCCAGGAGTTCCAACCTCCCCTAATTCATCATAAATGCAAGATCAGAGTAGTCCAACAACAGCATGGCATTGACCACAGATATGGCTGGGGGATGTTGGACAGTGCCCATGCATATGCAGATTGAAAATCCCTTAGTATTATCCGTGTTATTTGGACTATTGTCCTCATCTTCATTGTTATCTGTACAACGTTTCGGCCGATATGCCCTCTGGCCTTCTTCAGATATTTCTTTTAGGACTAGGAAACTTTCTTGTCGTAATCGGGAACCTTCTTCTTTTCGTAATCGGGAGCCATCACGGAACTTTATTCAATCCATAAGGGTATCCTGTTCTCATTCTGCTAACCATAGCTGGGGTAGGGGCATTAAGCTGTGTTAATTATTATTCTATGTTACTGCTGCCCTTGATCAGGACTGAACCTGCAATATAGAGATAAGTCACTTAGAACTGTCTTAACCTAACTACCTTATCCACTAGGCCATGTGTCCAATTGAAAATCCCTAGTTAAACTAACCATAAGTCAGAATTGCTCTTGGGGAGATGTAGTTGAATAAAAAAAAAAATCACTGGCCTTTATGCTAGAATGAATGTGTGTTATCTGTTCATGATCTTATGTCATGTTTTGCTCTTTGGACATAATGGGGGGATGCACCCCTCACCCCCCCCAAAAAAAAAAAATGAGCAAAAAAATAAACAAGGCTCACCTGATTCTGAGGGTTCTGATCTTAGAGCATCTCCTCCTTATTATACCACAAAAGGAAGATTGGAGTAGTTACATTTTTTATTATGGAAACAGTCAGTTTTTGTATTTGCCTACTTATATATATAAGTTCCCGCATTAAACTGAATATATATTGTAAACTACATTCACTGAAATTAATTCTAAAAAATCTAATAAACCAGTTTAAAATATTCTTTAGTATACCCAATGAAAATTCTGAATTTTAATAATATATATATAAACTAAAAAAAAACAGGCTTGCATTCAAATCAGTGAAAGCACTGATTTCCACTAGATCACCAAAGTTAAGTAGAGATGAGTATGTTCAATACTTAATCAGGTGACCACTTAAGCAACAATAGGTACTGTAAGCAACCTCATATCAAAATAACTTGATTCAGCATTAAACAACCCAAAGAGGGTTGATATGTTAAAAATAACAACAAACAAACATAAGAATATACAAGTGTTTAAGATAAATAAGGTTTTGCTTTTATTAGAGTAATTTACTTAAATTGCTTAGAGATTAAACAATTTCCAGTTCAGTTTACAACTGAATAATGAATTTGTGGAGTCGTTTTTCGCACTGAACATAATTTTCTTTAACTATTCAATTTTTTTATGTATATACTTACCAACCTCTCCACACGAGCAGGATGTGAGACAAGGGAAATTTCTTAAGTGGAGTAGAATAGGTTTGAATTCAGTTTTCCTTCTCCTAGACTGGTTGTCCAACCAATGTTAAAGAGACCAGTGTGTTTTACTATTTACCCATAGCTGGAGGGGAATTGTTGGATTCATACCTTTACCAAAGGGTATTAGCTATATGTGAATTGCAAACAGCCTTGTGCAGGATTTGAACTCGTCTCGCCATGTCCATTTTCAACAAGTAGGAAATGCTCATTAGAATCCTTCTTCCTAAATAGAAGCATCAATATAATCAATTAGTTCATGGGTTATATATATATATATATATATATATATATATATATATATATATAAGAAGTTTTCATTTCACATAGCATTAATACCCTTGGGAAAGGAAGGAATCAACCAATCTCCCTCCAGCTATGGGCAAATATTAGGGCAGACTGGGCTCTTAAACCTTCGTTAGGCAACCAGCCTAGCAGAAGGAAAACTCTGAATTCAAACCTGTTAAACTCTGCTTAAGAAATTGACCTCGTGTCACATCCTTCTTGTGTGGAGGGGTCGGTGTGTATATATATATATATATATGTGTTTGTGTGTAATTAGGGGTTGCTTTTTGCTGGGTTGGGGGAATCTGGTTATCTATTAATATTGTTAAAACCTTTAAAGCTGGACCTCTGGATTTTAGGATTTTTTATTGTTTTTATTTTTCTTGTTCTTCACTTTGATTATAATTTACTTTCTTGTGATGTGCAAACAAAGCTGTAAGTAAGTTAACAGCCAAACCTTCTTTATCAAATATTTGTTCTGTTTCTGCATCTGTTGCTTAGCAACAAAACAGTGTTCAGAGAGTTGGCATTATCAAATAGATTATGGCCTCCCCCATAGGAAGACAGAACAACATCTAACTTCATATAGACATTCAAACAATCACACACACACACACACACACACACACATGCCTATCCATATATAAAAATAATGTATGTTTCTTTCTCTCTCTCTCTCTCTCTCTCTCTCTCTTTCTCTCTTTTATATATATATATATATATATATATATATGGTGGCCTTTACATACATACAGATGTGTGTATTAAAACAGTTAAAATCCCCTTCTCATTCTGTAGGTGATGATAGCCGAGCAGTTAAGCTGTCTGAGTGATGCTGAATCGATCGGGTTTCTATTCCGGCTGTAGGTAGCTTACAAATGTCTAGCCACACTGAAGAGATGTGATACATCGAAACACAGTATCTGTGGATGACATATATATATATATAGTATGTGTGTGTGATACTAATAGTAGGAATATGCATTTAAGTATATTTGAATATCTTTATACAGAAAGTGAATTAAAATGATAAACAATTAATGGTTTAACCCTAATCTACTAGAAATAATGTCCCTGTACTTTGCAGTGTATATATATATATATATATATATATATATATATATATATATCATAAAGGTACACGGTAATAACCTACTCGGGTTTCACCATAAGGATCTTCAGGGTTAAATCCACTGCAATTAATCAATATCTTGATTAATCCAGTGGATTTAACCCTGAAGATACTTATGGTGAAATTCGAGTAGGTTATTACAGTGTACCATCATTATAATAAATTTGCTCTACTCACATTTTGAGCACTTTATATTTGTTATATTGCTGTCTTATCATTGTGAAACTTGCATCAACTAACCATTGTAACCATTTTCACTGGTAAGTCACCTTTTCCACAAATACCACATATATATATATATATATATATATATATATATATATATATATATATATATAAAGTTGTAAACACGGTATGTTTGGAATGGCTTTTTTGCCGACAATTTTTGGGAGAATATGTGCTTAATTGGAGTCGTACCTAATTTTGAAAATTAATTAATTAATAATGAATTAGGCGGGAATGCCTATTTAAATGTATGGCTAAACAAATCGAGAAAAATCAATCTCTGTATGTACATTTCGGCCTATTAGGCCTCATCAGCAGAGCTATAGATAGGAAGGCCGCCCTGTGCGTGATTTGAAACCGGACTGCCAAGCTGACAGGCCGATATCACAACCCCTACACCAAACGCACTTCCTAGATTTTACGATTTGTTTAGAGTAGGTTAATATTCCTCTTCAGTGACTTTTTATTACACGACGATATGATATATATATATATATGTGTGTGTGTTTGTGTGCGTGTGTTGGCCAAATTTGTGTATATATGTATTCACACAAGCATTTAAGTCTTTCTTCAATTATAAATACAGTAATACCTTGAATAATACGTTTTTTTTATTTATTATATATGTTTGATCTATTAGTGTTATCCTGAGAAATTATTTATCTGGGAATTTTTTTAAAATTTCAAGCATTATTATTTTTTTTTTTCCTAAAAATCTTCTTTTTTTTTTTCATTTTATCTGTTACACATTGCAACTAGATTTTACTAATGTGTCTTAATTAAAGCAAGGTTTTTCTTAATTATTTATCTTTTTTGTCATCTTTCTTTGCCTGTTGAAATACATTTACATGGAAATTTATTCTAATAACATCTTGTACAGTTTTGAACAGGGCAAACAAAATTTTTGAATAAATTAATGAGAATATTTTAAGAAATTTTTATATTTCTTTATAGGCATCAAATGTCTCTGTATTTTTAAAATAATTTTATATTTTTGTCTTTTGATTTTTTTCTTTAGTGTATATGTCCTAAGTTATTCCATCGATCTATTAAAAGAAAAGCTGTGAATAGTTGCAATATTAAGCTTCTTATTATTAGTGTCAGATGTGATCTTCCTGAGCTCAAAATACCAGGCTTACAGGGTATGTATTTACCCAACCTCTTCGTACGAGCAGGATGTGACACAAGGTCAATTTTTAAGCAGGCATTAACAGCTTACAGTGTATACTCAGCACAAATTATTAGGCTTTAGGTTCAAAGGATTAAACATACTTTAAAATTGAGATTGATTTGAATTCAATTATATATGTGTCTCTGGAATCCTCTATTAGTTGTGCATATATATATATATATAATAAATATTAATAAAGGTTAGAGTTGTATGGCATGACAGTGATTTGTAACTGACCGTTTCTTGCATATGCAATTTTCAATAATATTGAGTACACTTTGCTTAGATGTAACAAATCATATTGATAATATAGTTTACTATATTTACAAATAAAGAGTGCTAAATATCAGTGATATATATATATATATAAGTTAGCATAGACATACTTACCAGTGCATGACAGTTTCTCACTTATCCTGTCTTCGGACTGTATAGGCGAGAGAAACTGTCAGTTACTGAGTGTCATTGAATTTATGTCTATGCTATCCTAACTTATATATATATATATATATATATATATATATATATATAAACATATAGTCACATCTTTTAGGTAAGATATTACTGATCTCTTTATTGAGTTAAATTTGGATGTTTATACACACCTGTATTTATAAATAGTTATTTTTTCATATATTATATATATATATATTTCTTCCTATCACAGCCAACCTCTTCCACCTTATCACGTACTAAAGCAACTAGTTAATCATTGTCAACCAAAAAGGAATAGAAAAGAGAGGGAATATAGCTACTATTTCTCCCCCCTCTCTCCTAATGCCTGTGGGGTGGGGTAATAATGACATTAACAAATGTCACTGATTTTTGCAATGTCAGCTGGTTTTGCTGCAGGACATTTTTACACAGTTAATCAGCCACATATGTATTTGCAAAGTTTCTTATATACATTTACAATCACATTTATGATATCCTTAACAAAAAACAAAACAAAAAAATACCATTAGAAAAATGTGTATTCTTGTATCTGTCAATCGGACATTAAGAAAAGCACGTAAGAAAACATGATAATAATAATAATGCTATATATATATAAAGTATCAAGATTTTTTGTATTTTTTGACATACCTTATATTCTGAAAAAAAAAAAAATAACATTCCATTCATTGTTCATTTCTATCTTGGTAAATACAGCTTCAAACTTGGTACTTTTATGACACACCCTGTATTTGGAAAAAATTAACATTCCATTCATTGTTCCTTTCTATCTTGGTAAATACAGCTTCATTCTTGATACTTTTATGACACCCCTTTTATATATATATATATATATATATATATAATATATATATATATATACTATGACAAGCAACTAAATCAGATATGTGATGAGAAATGAGTAATTCTTAAAATAAGCATGTTGAGATGGTTGTAAAACTGACATCTGAACATTTCAAGTTGAATCTCATGAAAAATTCATTGGTAAATCAAACCAAGTTGCCCCAAGGTCTTCTTCTCTTATCCTCTTCTCTTTGGTTTATCTGATGACACATTTCTAAGAATATAATCACTTCTACCTTCCGCACAAACAATATCAAACAGCCATTATAGATCCCTGCTATCAAAAATTCACCATGCACCCACACACACATACACCAGGGACAATCTCCAGGAGTTCTGGTTCACCATCAACCGCTTTTAATATGTCCTGTTTCATCTCTGCTGTTTATTATTGAATGATGTTGGTCGGTCATAACTGTCAAATCTTTAGTTGTTTTCAGTCCTTCGAATTCTTCATAAGGTGTCAGATCCTTTGAAAGACATGGCCAGTCAGGATCTACCAAAGCTTTGCTTCTGAATAAACTTGTCTTTGAGGTGCCATCTTCCGCTGAAGAACGTTGCCTATTTTTATCTTTTCTCCTACTGAATCAAACTGTATTTTCCTGTTTTTCACTTATATGCTTAAGAAACAGAAACCAATTTTTATTGTCTTGATGTTTATACACTAGATTTGTCTTTACATCTTATTTACCTCTGTGTGTCTATTGACTTTGATTTCAAGCAGATTTTTATCAAATTTTTTAAATAAATAAAAAAAAAATAAATTGAAATTTAAAATATTTAAGTATTATTTAAGTATTATAATAACATTATCTATAGTATTATAATAACATAAAGGGCCGTTTTAGCTCAGTCGGTAGAGCATCAGACAAGGAACCAGAAGGTTCCTAGTTCGATACCGGCCCTCACCAACTCAGTGTATGAGTAGCACAGGGATCTGTGTGGTAAAGTAAGGAGCTGATGGTAGGTGTGGCGCTCCACCTCAGACACAAAAACAATCTCCTTGGTCTAGCGCTAGTGAAAAGGGGATAGACTCCCTGGCTGTCTGGCTGATACCGACATTAGGCCGCCCCAACGACTTTACTTAGTACCACTACTGTTCTTCTACAATGATAGATTTGGCATTAAATAACCTATAAAGTTGATATGCCATTAAACAAAGAAACCAAACCAAACTTAATATCTGGCAAACTATCCTACTGACCCTAGCTAGTCTGTAGTATAAGCAATATAAGTGTTTCCTTAGTACTCTGTAGCTGCCAGGTGTCCACAAAAGAGTTAAAATTTAATGCCACAAGTACTTCCAAATTGCAAAATCTTCAATGCGTTCAATATCACAATATATTAAGTGATAACATCTTTGATTATCAGGTGAGCTGGTGATCCACACGTCTGGCATATTCAATATTGTACACTTTTATATTCTTTTCAGATTTATTATGTTAGCTAATGTACAGCTGCAGTTAAAAATGATGCATAAGCAATGAAAACTTAAATGTTTTTGTTTTGTTTGGGTTTTTTTCACTGTTGGTTTGTGAATGATTAAACATTGACAATAACCAATATTGTTTGCAGTGATGGAAGTAAGGAGTAAATCAAATTCTGATTAGAAGTCCATAAAGCATTGTGTTTAGCCTTGCTACAAACATAAGACTCTATTCAGAAAAAAAATATCCTGATACTTAATCTATGTGTGCTAAGGCTTCTTCTAGTAAAAAATAAAAAAATAAAATAAAAATGAACAAACAGAAAACAGTTTTAAATGTTTCTGTTACGTCACTTGAGACTTTCCTATTTTTTAATGTTAAACCTAATTCTTTTCTGGGGTTTTTAGTGTCCTCGGTATAACGTTAAACTGCATCTAATGGTGAAGTTCCAATTTTGGAGCTCTGGAGAATCTGGAGTACCCCTTCATTGTCATTACCCCCAAATCCACTTTGATCGTTATCACCTCAACTCCATAATGGGCCATTCTGTTTTTATTAGAAAGAAAGAAAGGGAATAAAAAGGACATGCTTCACAGAAAAATTATTAGAAAGAAAGAGAGTAGGGGAAAGATAGGGCGAGGGTGTGAGCGCACAGAAGTGATAATGCTAATCTGTTTCAAATGAATATAATAAAAAGAAGGAAAAGAAAGAAAAAAAGAATGAGGAAGAGTTAAATCAAGATTATTATACTTTTTACATATTGAACTATTTTGCAAGAACTCTTAAGTAAACATTGCAAACGTTTTGATAATTAAATTATCATACTCTGGTATATCCACAGGTCCTGCTAGTATATAATAAAAAGATTTTTGTGGATAAAAATTAGGGGTCGTTCATTACTCAAGTATATATGGTATTAAACCAGAGAAAGCTGTTAATGTAAAAAAAAAAAAAAGTGTTTTCCTCATATTTATCATTTTACAGCTGCTGTAATAGTATAAATACCTTATACATTTTCAAATCCATGTAAAAAAATAAATAAAATAAAATTAAATTAAATGTCAACTTGAAAAAGAAGCAGTTTTTTTTTCGTTTTTTTTTTCTCAATATGTTGCATTAATGTAACCTTAAATCACCTCAGTACATTTGTGTGCTTGTAAATTCTGTGAGCTACAAAAAGTTTGAGCTATTTTTTCCTTTTCCACTATAAATTTAAAGCTAAATAGTTATTATACTCAAACCCTCCAGTCTTCTTCTCTGCAGCTTTACATTCGTGTGCTTGTAAATTCTGTGAACTACCCAAGGTTACAGCTACTTCTTTATTTTTCCTGCATGAATTTAAAGCTAAAGAGTTATTATACTCAAGTCCTCCAGTCTTCTCCTCTGCCGCTGATTCATCATTCTGAGATATCTGAATTCTTTATTTATGCGATGAAGTAGGCAGAGACCAGTGGTCATTCAGTCCAAACTCATTAGTGTATATAATTTGCCGAGTTATTGTAGGTGGTGTGCATGGGTTGGTTGGAAACAATTGCTGTAATTCCGTTTGGCATAGCATAGAATGTTTGGGTAGATTATCCTGAAAGTTTTCATACCATTAAAGTTGCTCTTGTTCATCTTACCCAACACCCCCAGCCATCACCCTCTGAAGGATTCTAGAATTTGGCAGTTGGCGAAGAATTAAATGCTATTCCAGGAAGATTAATTTTATTTGATTGTGCACGATGAAATTTGTACATAACCTGCATTTTTAGAACAATTGAGAAGAAAATGCACTAAGATGAAGAAATGGTTTCTTTTTAAAAAAAAATTAACGAATTTTATTTATATACATTTTTATATTGTGTTTTTAATTATATATACTAGCAAAATAAAAAATGCCCTCTGGGCGACGTAAAATAGATATTGCCTGGGGGGGATGGGAGTTGAAAATTTAATATCAGAGAGTTTGTATCATAAGTAAAGTAAAATCATCAAATCTATTAAAGGAGTAAAAAAAAAAAAAAATTTGAAATGGAAACTTAGTTCTGATAACTTTAAATGTATATTAAAATAAAACAAACTATATATCGATAGATAATACCAGGTATGTATTTATTAAAACTTGTTTAAAAAAAACAATGAGGACTGTCTAACATTGCATGCTCAAATTTTGAGTGTATTTATTCTGTTATGACGATTTTAGGTAGTGTGACGTAAGCATTGACGTAGTTTTTGTTACAGACCAAAACCCGAAGCTAATCTCCATTATTAATAGAGATGTATATTTAGCTCAGTTGGCAGAGAATCTGCATAGGAACTACAAGGTTCCGGGTTCGATACGAACTCTTTGCCAACTCAGTGCATGATTAGCACAGCTTGGGTGTGTGCGGTAAAGTGGGGAGTTGTTGATAGGTGTGACGCTCCATTACAGAGGCAAAAAAATCTCCCACGTCGAGCGCTAATAAAAAGGAGATAGACTCCCTCGTTTTTCGGCTGATTCAACTGCTATGAAACCAAGTCACACCCTCGTCAACAGTCCCCCTTGCACTCAGTTGTGATGGCCACAGGCTGAGGTATAGAAATACAGAGGACTCAGGTTATCAAGGTGTCCCACCTGTTGTAATATGCCTGTTACTGCCAAAAAAATTCTTAGCTTCGTCGCATTCAACTTCTGGGTATTTAAGGCATTAGGCAATGAACCTGACCCTACCCCTTTTTTAGACTAGGGGAAAAGTCACTACTTGGGGAAACAATCCTCTGAAGCTAAGATCATTTGCTTAAATTTCACTCAGAATTGTTTTTCATTTTTTTTTTTTCGTCATAAACCGAATTATCTTTTTTGGCAGCCGCATTTCTTAATTTTCTATCTTTGTTTTTCAATCTTGATCTTTTTTTTTTTCTTTTCCTTCCTTCATTACATTTTTCTTTCATGTTTTTCTTTATCGTTTCTTTTTTCTTTCGATCCTTTTTCTTTCCTTATCTTTCTTTCTTTTTTTAATATCATTGAAGCAAGCTTTTCCTTCCATTCGCTCCCTTTTTTCATCTCTCTCGTCTTTCTTTTCGCCTCTCTCTCTCTCTCTCTCTCTCTCTCTCTCTCATATCCCCTCCCCTCCCTTACCCATTCCCTTTTGTGGTATTTGAGGTCATGTAACAGCTGTCTGGTCTTGATCATTAGATTCACCTACAAGATGACCCTTGTTTCTCTTCAACACTGACACAAAAACAGTACAACCAGTTTTTTTCTCTTTCTTTCTTCTTCTTCTTGACGTTGCCCCCTCTACTCGTCCTCTTCTCATTTCTTTCCCTTTCTAATTTTGCTTAAATTTCATTTGCTTTATTCCCACACCCTCTTCTTCTTTTTTTCCCTCTTCTAACACTTTTATTCCTTTCTTTTCCTTTCATTTTTATTTTCCTTGTTCCTCAATCACAACTCTTTACTAATGCTATATATATATATATATATATATATACACCAATCCCTCCGCACGAGCAGGATGTGACACAAGGTCAATTTCTTAAGCGGAGTTTAACAGGTTTGAATTCAGTTTTCCTTCTCCGAGAATGGCTACTAGACAACGTTAAAGAGTCCAGTTTTCCCTACTATTTACCCATAGCTGGAGGGAGAATATATGGATTCACACCTTTACCAAGGGTATTAGCGCTATGTGAAATGCAAACAGCTTTGTCCAGGATTTGAACTCGGGTCGACGAGTCCATTTCCCACGACTCTAACCATTACACCACGCGCCTCCTTCATTTATTAATGCTGTATACGGTTGTCTTTCTCATTTGGCACTTGTCAGCATAAAATTTTGCAAATATTTTGGTACATGTTAGTTTGCAGCCCGAAGCAGTTCAAGTTGCGGCAGTTACCCACTGTTTGCCGCCCTGTCGGTTGGGGCTGTAAAATCCAGAGGGGTAAAATCCACGCAATGAGGCTACCTGTTGGCAGTGGATGGCGACTAGTGATGCTCAAGTGAGTGCTCCAACCCTCAAAAGCAAATCCGGCGAGTAGCACTGAGAGAGTATCTGGTGAGCTCAGCATCTCACAGTCTAGTGTGGTCCATTATATTCACGACATCGGCAAAAGCATCTAGAGCTGCCGAATTGTCTCCCACTTTACCAAAATTTTGCAAAACCTTTGACCCACCCAAGTAATTGTTTGAATTAACTAATTTTAGAGTAAAATTAGCTTCATGGTTTCTGTTTTACCACAAAACTTTGAAATCTAAAGTTCAATCACCACTATCACCAATCAAAGTCTTGATCCGAGTTCACCTTCTGTGGTGGTGGTGGTCGTTATGCAATCAAAACGGATATTATCAGGTATTATTTATTACCTCTGGGACTATAAAAAAGGAATATGTAGTAATTTATTTTTGGTTACAGAGGTGTTGCAATTTTATTGTTGGTTCCAAAGATGATTCAATTTTATTTTTGGTTAAGAAGTTTCAATGCAGTAGAGTTTGATGAGAAATAATAATTAATAATATCCGTTTTGGTTTTATAACGTTTCTCTATAAATAATAAGGTTCCGGGTTTGATACTGGTCCTCGTCAACCCAGCGCATGAATAGCACAACTTGGATCTGTGCGGTATAGTGAAGAGCTGGTGGTAGGTTGCGCGCCACCTTAGGCGTAAAAAAATCTCCCTCGTCTAGTGCTAGAGAAAAGGGGATAGACTCCCTTGCTGTCTGACTGGTACCGGCAATAAGGCCACTCCGCTGATTTTACTTTATAAAAAATAAAATATTGGCATCTTTAGTTTATAAGAAAATTAACTTTTCCTAAAATAAAAAGAATAGTATGTTTGTACTTGTGCGCGCTCGTGTGTGTGTGTGTGTGTGTGTGTGCGCGCGCGCTGTTCTTCTTAAATTGATAAGAATGAAAGCTATACTTTTTAAATTAATTGATATCTTTTAATTTGCCCATTTATTCAATCTTTTAAAAGTAATTTTCCATTCTATCTGATAAATAAAGACATTTTTTATTAGTTTTCGGTCATCACCATTTTTTTTTTTTTAATATTCTGTTGTCTTTTTTTTCTTTTCTTTAATTCATCAAAGGGAACAAATTTTGTTTTGATTTTTTTGTTAATTCTTTGATTTTCTTTTTGAAAAATTAGTAGAACATAATTCTCACAATTCATATTATAGGAAAAATGTCTGGGAAAAAAATGTAATTTCAGATTTTTATTTTTTTTTTGTATCCAATTATCGTGATATCTATCGTCACTAAAAGTGTAAAAAAAATTCCTGGTCAATATATATTACAAAATTTTACGAAAGATATTTACAAAGTTGAAAGAATATCACATGTAATTTGCATATTAAAAATTTGTGAAAAAAGTTTAAAGTTTGGCATAGGAAAATAGATTTAACTTTCCGACTGTTTTCTCACCAGATCAAAAACGGTTTTGAAAAACAGGTTTTTTCTAAGTTTCATCTTGAATAGTTAATATGCTTATATGGCTTTATTTATATAATATTCGAATAGTTCCTAGAAGATAGATATAAGCTTTCATAAAATACATATTTTGTGGAAATTTTTCAATTGTGGATACTTAGTAATCAAAATAAAAGTATTTACAACCCGTGACACCATTGAAGCCTATCTTATGTTTTTTTACATGTAAACTTTTACTGCTTGTTTAAATCCATTACATCATTAGCTGATTGGTTGGTTTGTTTGTTTTACAACATATCAACTGTTTTCGGGTCATTTAATGACGAATCAAGACAATTTGATAAATAAATGACTCGCATTGCTTACAGTATCTGCTATTGCTTAAGTGATCAACCAATTAAATATTGAACTGTCTCATCGCTGCTTAACTTCGGTGATCTAGCAGGAACCGCTGCTTTCAACGTGACTTGACCATAATTTATATCATTGAATAGAGCTTGCTGACATCTTTCTTTTGCACAGAAAACATATTTTCCTCTACCCCACTCGTCAAAGCTATGTTTATCTGCTAATAATAGCATTGTATTAAAAAAAAAACGGCATCAACGGTGTCGTGGTGTATCCATTTTCATCATGATTTCTCAAATGAGGAATCATTATTCACTTTTGTACTTGCACTAATGTCCACTTCTTGTTTGTTTGTATTGTCATAACAGTTTGGCTGTTGTACTTTTTTGTCTTTTTCAAGTGTCTGTCATAATAGATGAGTACACTTGTGTTACTGTTTTCTACTCTTCTTATTTTTATAATATACTTAACTTCTTCTTAACAGGTTGGATTGCCTATCGTTTATACGTGTATCATGGCTGGTTCTCTGTTCTTTCTGGTCCGGGTCTACTTGAGGATTCTTGGGACTTCTCATCTTTGTACCCGCTAATGTTTTTTTTAGTAATGAACACAAGACTTGATATTGTTTTAGACGTCTTTTATTCAGCCTAAGTAAGAACAGCACGCGTGGAGAAATGTTTCTATAGACGGCAGATGCGAAATTGCATCTGTCTTGTTCTGTTACTCAGCAAAATCTGACTTTCTAACTGTCTTTCTGTTCTCTGGCCAAGCAGAGACCAATTACAAAGTTAGTAAAAGGTTAAGTCCTGTCAATCACATACTTTTGTTTCACGATTCGGAATTACCGTTGTTTTTTTAATTCTATACTACCGTACATAATTTATAAGCACTCTATCAATTAACACACTAGGCTGGGTACATCAGTTTATAATAACAACTAAAAATTATTTCTATAAATTCCAAAGAAATTAACACCTGATCAACGAAGCCGATATTAAGGCATTTTTTCTTTCTTTTCTTTTGTATCCAGGATCAACATACTGATCTGATACATCACCAAAAGATGAACATTTTATTTCTTTCTGATATCAGAAATTTTATTTAGTTGTTATGGTTTTTTGTTGTTGTTATCTTTTGGAAAGGCAGTTTTATTTATTTATTTACTTACTTACTCAATCATTTATTTACTTATTTAGATAACTTTGAGCCAACAAACACACGGGGATAAAAACATAACCTCCTGCCAAGCAATGTTGACAGAAAGCCATAAAAACTGTAATCAGTGGTATGGCATTCCAGCTGGTAGGGTTCAAGAGATAAGAAAAGGTTCCGCATCTGCTGACCAAACGAAATTCTCTTCCTGTTTCTTTTCAAGATTTCTTATTTGAAGAAGAAAAAACAAAAACAGCCAATTTTCAACCTGAGTTGTGCAAGCTGTGAATAATTTATTTTTATTCTTGATAAATTTTCAAAGGTGGCCCAAGAATTATTCGCATTAGTATCTGATTTTGTTTTTTTGGGTTTTTTGTTTTTGTTTTTAAGTCAAATTCTACTGACCTTGATGATTTTGTTCTTATAATTTCATGCCACCTGGTGTGTTTTTCTTGTAATAAACATGGCTTCTTTACGTGTTTATCTCCATATAAAAGTAAAGTTGTGGCCTATTGTCGGTATCCATTGAACAGCGTGGGAGTCCATCCTCCTTTCGCTAGCGCTAGACCAAGGAGATTGTTTTTTTTCCTTAGATAGAGCGCCACACATACTGTCAGCTCCTCACTTTACCACACAGATCAGATTACCCGATTAGTGCTACTTATGTGTATGGGGCCCATATCGAACGAGGAACCTTGCGATTTCCTAGGCCGGTGATCTAACGACTGAGCTAAATCGGCCCCTTTATCTCCATAGATAATAAAGTCTGCGGAGTGTTATATTATAGGTATCCATCGAATAGCGAGGGAGTCCATCTCCTTTTCACTACTGCTAGAACAGGGATATTGTTTTGTCGATGTGGAACGCCACACCTACCGTCAGCTTCCAGATGCTTTACCGCAAAAAATCAGATTACTCAACATGTGCTAAACATGTGTTGATTTGGCGGTGACCGGTATCGAACCCAAAACCTTGCGATTAGTTGCATACAATTTGATCATTGTAACAAGTGAAACTTCAAAGACGACTTATCTTTATATGATTGTTTCGTGAGTAGCTGAAAATATGTTTTATTGGTGGGATTTTAAACTACTTCCCACGGAAGGCTTAAAATGGGCTCTTTGGCCCAAATAAAGGATCATAGATTTGAACCATGTAATTTTATGGTAATCCTCATCATCACCAGGTCATGCTGACAGAACGGATTCCCATCTCTCTCTCTCTCTCTCTCTCTCTCTCTCTCTCTCTCTCTCTCTCTCCTCAAAAAACATGAACTATTGGATACAATTTAATTTTGATCTCTGATTTATTTCACAAAACGATTTCAGGTACTTTAGCAGACACAAAATAAGGGTTCAAATTACCATCATATTTACATAGTAAATTAAGCCTCTCATTAAAACTTAGAATTTTCAAAACCTAACATAATAAAAACATGTTCTGCAATCTCATTAAAGACATTTGTTAAACGCTAATAGGTCCCCTCTATGGGTTAAATAGAAAAATGTATTTATAAAAACATTGTATCATCCATTAAGAATTGGTTTATTTCAAAACGTTATTGACATTAAATAACCCACTGAGGTTGATATGCCGTAAAATCTTTCACAATAAACGCTAATAGTATTACAGTGTCACATTGACTTAAAAGTTCATTTCGTTGTGTACGCAACTCAGTTCCCTAATAATCCATTTCAGACTCCATAAAAAGAGAGAGAAAAAAAAAGCACCCGAATAAGAAAAAATAGCTCTGTATTGTATTAAAAAACATAAAATAGTATAATTAATTATGGACTGTAATATGTTTTAACGTTTATTTTATAGATAATATTTTTCTTTGCGTAATAAATTTGGAAACTAAATGTTTTTTAGTGAACTTATTAACATAAGTGTATCTGAAGCTTGCTCGTATCTCACATATTAGCACTTAAAACAAATTAAAAAAATAAATAAATAAAAAACACCGACAGCTCGTAATTTGGAAAAGTCATAAGTTGGTGGATTCGTAAGTCAAGGTAGCACTGTACTAAAAATAACAGTTAATTTTCATGAAATTATGAATAGACCTTGACATTATAGACAAGGTTTTATTTATTGAAATTGAAAAGGTCTTTTGTGAGTATCATGTTGATGGTATTTAATAAAGAATCAATGATGAAACCTTTTTTTTTTTTTACTTCTATAAAAAATCAGTTTTTTTTTTTCGTCGTTTGTTTTAGGCAAAATTCAGTCAGTGTTGATGGGTCACTTTCAGTTTCATTTAATAAATTGACAAAAGTAAACATTATTGAGAGAATTTCAAATTCAACTCCACATAAAGCCAACCAACTTCACTGCCATTACATCCGGGTCCACACCAACCTGGAGTGATAAGGTTCAATGGGTCAAATAGATCTGTTTGAAGAAAATTATTATCATCAGATGGGAATACTTAAAACTGTGCAATTTTTTTTTTTTTTTTTTTTTTTTTTAAGTTTTAAAAATAGTTACTTGAAGCTATAATTTTAGTTTAGAAAATATTATCACCATTTGGTACTTGAAACCATTTATTAGTTTGTTCCGAAAATATTGTCCGATTTTAGTACAAACTGTTTTAATTCTGTTATGACATATTCTAATAGTAGTTATATATAAGCAGCGAATTAGCCACTTATCATCACAACAACGTGCCCGTGAAAAGGTGCGTTGTCCTGATGATAAGTGGTTAATAGGCTGCTTTGAAACCAATGATAACAATCGTCTTTTAATTGTATTGTGCAGTATAACGTGTATGTGTGTCTAGATGAATATATGTGCATACATGCGCGCGCACACACACAGCTACACATCACTGTATGAACATACATATAATATGCCTGTAGAGAGAACAAATGAGACCAACTTATTCCTCTGACACAAGTCCCATATCATCTTTGCATAAGTTTTGGGTGGAACTAAACTTCGAACCTATACAGAATGAAATATATCTCCCAAAATAAAGAATGTGGTCCAGAACTACTCTAAAACATTTTTTAAATATAATCAAAAGAAAATTTGGAAGTTAGGGAGAGAAGAGAGAAAAAAGAAGGGGCGGGGGAGACAAAAATATAAAAGTAGAGAGGGGAAAAAAATAACAATAACCACAAAATATAAAGATAAAAAATATTAGGGAGTAGGAAACTATTCCTAACTGAATGGGGGAGGTTGTGGTGTGTGAGAGAGAGAGAGAGATGGCATAGTTGGAGGAAAGGCATGAGTGGTGGTGGAAGGAGAAGCCCCAGCAAGCTGTCTTACATAGATCATTATTACTGAATGTAGGCATGTTATAATGGCCGTTTAGGTAGCCCTGAGTGAACATAATTCATACTGAGAAAAAGATTAATGCTGGTTACTTGTACAGCCAGACAGTGGACATTGAATTAAAACACAGATGACTTAATGTTGATTTATTGTGTTTTAAAGTCAGACATCCATCATTGCCTCCACAAGCCAATGGAGGAGACTTTGTTCCACCAAGTCAGCTTTGGGTCCCAAAACGGGCAACTCTCCTCCTTTTCACCGACCATTCCTCTTACTGCCACTCATCTGCTTTTTGTCTTCCCTTTACTTCAACTTTGATACTTCACTGTTCTTCCCTCTCTTCTCCTGTTACCACTTTCTCCCTAACATTTATACGTTTCTCCTCCTCCTCCCGTTTCCAATTTAGCAGCAAACCCATCTCTTACTACTTCCTTTTCACTCCTCTTCCCTCTCACAGCTACTCAGATAAGGTTCTTCATGCCTGCCACTTTCTCTCCTCCCATTTCTCTCCATTTTCTTCTACCCTTATTCTTTTTCTTTTCTCTTTTTTCCCTTGTGCGTTCTACGCTCCGCCTCCCTTCTTTCTTTCTTTCTTTCTTCTTCTTCTTTTTCTTACAACACCTTCTTGTCTTCCAACAATACATGACAAATAGACTGCCATGTATTCTTGATAGATTTTTCTCACCAATCATCATCATCATCTTTTTGTCCCGTTTTCAAGTTTTGATCGGCAGACATTATCATCTCCATTTATTGAACCGACTGACAAACGTTGCTCAGGGCGTTTTTACCTTGTAGATGATTATCATTGCTTGTTTCTATCATCGTCTATTTGATCGACAAATAGTATTATACATGCATTTACTCGACGGACAGGCAAACGTGGTTTTAGCTGGCTTTGCCCTAATAACTGTTATCCTTATCCTTTATTTATTTTCATCTTTATAGATGATTATACCAATATGTGTGTAATTTACATACAAAAAAACAAAAACAAAAAAAAAAAAAAATGTTCAAATATTGTAACACTGGCTTCTCTGATTTTCATATCTTGATAATCTAATCCAGTGGTTCTGAACCGGGGTCCATATGGACCCCCGGGGACCATATAACATTTTTTGGGACAAGGCAAGTAAAATGTATTTAACTATAAAAATACAATGGGATTTTTAAACAATGAATGGCTGGGGGGGGGGCACCAAAGTAAAATAGGATTAAAAGGGGGTCAATGGGTAAAAAAAGATTGAGAACCATTGATCTAATCTTTTTAGATGTACCCGAAGAAGAATTATTGTTGTATATCAGTTGGCAATAGCCTATTACATTCCCGTAAAAATGACGCCTTCTGCTGCCATTAAGCTCGATGTCAAATCAAACCTTATAGATGGATTTTATATTATAAATAAAAAGTAAAGTCATCGGGTATCAGCCAGACAGTGAGAGAGTCTATCCCCTTTTCACTTGCGCTAGACCAAGGGGGTTGTTTACTTTAGCGTCTGAGGTGGGGCACACCCTACCATCAGCTCCTCACTTTACTGCACAGATCCTTGTGCTACTCATATGCTGAGCTGGCGAGGGCTGGCATCGAACCAGGAACCTTCCGATTCCTAGTCAAGTGCTCTACCGATTGAGCTAAACCGGCCCTATAGGAAGAGATGCTCGATAATTAGCATTTAATAATTATCTCCCTTAAGAAATTATATTGATCGGAGTGAGAGCGATCGCTGATCCCCACACTATTATTAAGTTACAAATAGCGTTTGTACATTACTTTATTCTCTAAGATCATTTTAACACTATTTTTGATAAGTGTATTGAATGCGTAGAAAACTATTAAAAAATAAAATTTAAAAAACATTTCATCAATTGTTAATTTCTGTCTTCAGTCTGGATTTAAGAGGCTGGTTTAGCTCAGTCGGTAGATCGCCCTCGCCGACTACCAACGGTAGTTCTCGCCAACCTTTTCAGGGTGTTGAATTTTTATTTTTTTGTCAGTGTATATTATTAGTTCTTGAATGTTCATTTTAAAAAACCTTTTCAAATAACAGCAGTTATTGGGCTCTGTGAGTTTCATGTACGCATCTAAGTGTTACAAAAAAAAATGGTATTTTGTCACCCAAAATATTAGTATCCAACTGAGTGTAGTAACACCAACAAATATAACTAATTTATTTATAAATATTTTGGATTATTCGGACTATTATCCTCATCTTTATTTTATCTGTACAACGTTTCGATCGATGTGCCCACCCGACCTTCTTCAGGTATTAATTGTCGGACTCGGGAACCTTCTCTTCGAACTCTGGAACCTACTTGTCGTAATCGGGAGCCTTCACGGAACTCTGAACCCAACCCTTTATTCAATCCACGGGGGTATACTGTTTTCATTCCGCTAACCATGACTGGGTACAAGTGTTAAACTGTGTTAATTATTATTCTATGTTACTGTCTCCCTTGACCAGGATTGAACCTGCAGCCTAGAGATAACTGTCAATTAGAACTGTCTTAACTCAACGCCTATATCCACTACGCCATGACCCCGCCTCCAAAAAAAGGCTCTTCGCACACGGACGGACAATCAAACACTGTACTGTCTGACTTTGTCCTTCTGATTGAGCCCGAAGGAAAACAAGAAAGAAAAAAAAGTATTGTTAATTAGTTGTGGAATATTTACACTGTTTTTTATTTATTTCCTTCTCCTGTTTCTCTACACCTCCAGCACTGTAGTGACAGCCATCATTCTTTATCATTCAGCAATCTTAAATTTTATGTGTCCTAAGTGTAGATGGTACTGATTCAGATATAATTCTTCTTTCACACACCCCTTTCTCCCCACGACCTGGAGTGCTTGAACCCTTCTCTCCCCTTCCATCCACCAATCTTTTACCTGTGCACTTGTCTCGTTAACCTGGAAGCCATGTGCCAGGCAAATGTTAACATGCCACTCTCGGCCATTTTTACTGGTAATTGTTTTTGCATCTGTTCTGTATAGATCATAAAACTTTCTTACAAGTGCTCTCTGTGACCAGGTCGGTTGCTGTCTGTAGAGACACAACTCTTTTTTTTTAATTTAATTTTTTAAGACTAGCCTGGAGACAGCGTTGCTCAAGTTCAATGTGGGACGAGTGCTAATACACATGGGAAATGTGGGTATTTACCCAATCCGTTCGCTACGAGTAGAATGTGACTCAAGGTCGCAAGTATGGGCATCCAGCGAAAACGAATTTGATATTCAGTAGTAATAGACCTACGAGACTAGCTAACTATTACACCACAATTGGGAAAGTATGTATCCGACTATTCTCCCTCCAGCTATGGGTAAATAGTAGGACAGACTGGATGATTTAACCTTGGTATGACAATCATTCTGGGAGAAGGAAAACTCTGAATTTAAACCTGTTAACCGCTTAAAATTGACCTTGTGTCACATCCTGCTCGTGTGTAGGGATTGGTAAATATGTATAGCACTTTCATGAAACCCATCTTCAGAATTTAGTATTGCTCATTTTTATAGCTCAATTTAGCTTATTTCAGAATGTGTTTATACTTGCGACATATCCTACCCATGGCGAATGGGTTGGGTAAATTCAAAGGCGTACCATCATGATATAATAGTTAGCAAGCTAGTCTCGTAGCCCCATTACTACTGAACAGTGAGTTCGATCCTCGCTGGATTACACATACTTGCGACCTTGTGTCACATCCTACCCGTGGCGAAAGGGTTGGGTAAATACCTGCAGATTAAAATGTCCCTTGCAATATGTGACCGCATCTGCAAGTCGAGAATTCGACTAACTAGCTACCAAAGGGTCTGCAACTGTTGAAGACATGGAGTGACGTCATCGTCGTCTGCGACGGACTTCTAAAAGAGAGAAAGAAAAAAAAAGAAAGATTTAATGCTTCTAAAATCCCCTGGTAGAGTAATCATTTACTAATCTTGGCTTAGTTTGAAACAAGCCAAGAAATATAGTGCCACTCATTCAGAATCAAACTCACTGGCAACAGTTTGTTAGTCTAACTCGGTAACCATTACTCTAGGCAAGCCCCCCTCCTCCCACCAAATCACTGCGTAAAGTAGATATTTTATCGGCGTAAACCAACTTTAGCTCAAGTCCAGATTAGTGTAGAACCCAGTGGGGGAAGAACTACTAACCAATGTGCCATATGATCCTGAGCTTTTTCATTAAAAACAGTTACCAAATCGAGTTCAGTGACCTTGGTGATTTAATAAAAGAGTTTCTGGCATTGATGGGAAATGAGAAATGAACAGTCCGCAGTTTTCACTCAATGCCACTCAGGTTATTTGAATATTAACCTTTCTACACAGTGCTTGCACAACCGTTCTACGCTTCATTGTTCCGACATTCGCAACGCTGCACTGTGACGCACCATTGCTTTGAAAATGAAAATGGCTTTACAAGATAAGCCGTGGTTTCTCTCTAGGCTTATTCATTCACTCATTCAGTTCATTCATTTTCAGGACTTCTTTAATCTTTCAATGTTTTGAAGGTGAGGTCCATTTGAGTAAATCCTAATGGCTCTTTCTTTTTCTTTCTTTCCTACTTCCTTTCTTTCCCTTTCTTCTTCTTTCTTCTTCGGTCACTAAGAAAATATTTTCCCGCTTTTATTTCCACCCGTTTCACAACTGATTCTCTCTCTCTCTCTCTCTCTCTCTCTCTCTCTCTCTCTCTCTCTCTCTCTCTCTCTCTCTCTCGTTCCCACCCGATAGTACCTTTCCTGCTAGTTCCGATAAGTGAGTATGTACCGGATTGATTTGTACAATTCTGTCCATTTTAGCTTGTGGGATTTGTCGGTGGATAATCCGTTTTAATCTGTGCGTTCACTTTCTCATATTTGCCTGTGTTTACGTTCAGTGACAAGCCAAACATCGACTGGGTCAATGGTTGAAGCGTCAGGCTGGACACACTACAATCCGCTGCATTTTAATTCTGAAGGTTCTCAAGAAAACATATTTCAAGCTACAGAATGAAGTTTGATATTTTATGATTAGCAAGATTGCTCTATATTATGCTCTGTTTATATATATATATATATATATATATATATATATATATATATATATATATATATATATGCAAACTAAATTTATTGTATACAAAGACAAATTTTTTTTTTTTTTTTAATTTTTTTCTTACTTTTTTTCATTTCTTTTTTAGTCACAAATTAAAGCTTTCCTTTCTTAGAATACGCTGACGGTATACCCCTGCATATGGGATAAGACTCCCTAAAAAAAAAGGCATGCCCTGGTTATGACGCTAAACTACATCTGATGGTGAGGTTTCAATTCTGACAATCGGGTGGAATGCCATTACTCGCAGGTCCACTCTGACCCGGAATGATAATACCTGTTAGGCTCCCATCTATGAGTCAAATAGATCTGTTTGAAAATAATTCGTATTAGATCGGATTGTGTCAAAAATTAATAAAAAAAACTCTTTTTGAAACTACTACATAAAATGTAAATATAAACGTGCAATGCCTCTTAGCATGAAATAACCCGAGAAGGGTTGACATGCCGTTAAAATCAATCAATCTAATCCATCTAATTTTTTTTATTGTCACTAAATACAATGTTGACCTATAGAAAGTAACAAGACTTTTTAAATTTTCAAATTATTTTTTTTCTATTTTTCAAACTTATACAGTCAAGTCACGCTGAAAGCACCAGTTCCGACTAAATCACTCAAGTTAAGTATTTGCCAACAAAATTTCCCCCACGGCTGTACCAAATTTTTTTGGTATTTTTTCACTTGTATGATGGGACATTTCAAAGTTCACTATCTATTCACCTCAGAACTCATTCTATTCAAATAAAGTCCTATTATCATTGTAATCTGAATGTTTTTTTCAGTGTAAACAAGTGCGAGAGCCGCTGCTAGTGGTTTACAGTGGGATCACGGTGGTGGGAGAGCTGCTGTGAGCGGTTTAATGTAGGCAAAGAGTTAAGCAGCGATGAGCCGTTTCAATACTTAATAGGGTGACCACTTAAGCAACAACAGGTACTGTAAGAAACCCGTGTTCTTTGTTTATAAAAATGACCTGATTCGGTATTAAATGACCCGAAAAGGTTTGATACACCGTAAAACTAAACAATCAGCCAACATTATGTAATACAAATCAAGTTTTTATTTTATCATTTTAAGAAATAAAGATATCTGAAAATATACCAAATATAGTAATAATCTAAGTAATTCACGGTCTGTTGCTCGTAATATCAACGTTAATATTTGCTGAAACAGGCAAATAAAAGAAAATTATGGGTTTGTTTAAAGAACATTAACAGAAAATATTCGGACCATATTACCTTTAGGCACCCCTTTTTGATCTCGATTAAGAAAGAACATGTTTTTCATTTACACCGTCAATATCCGGTTGTTTGTTAGGATTAGTTTTATAATTTTTAAAAAAATCTAAAAGTCGTCTGCTAAAACAACCGGATATTGACGGTGTAAATGAAAAACATGTCCTTTCTTAATCGAGATTAAAAAGGGGGGTGCCTAAAGGTCATATGGTCCAAATATTCAAACAAAATGTCAGCAAATCCTGGAAGGAAATTTTCGTTTTTTTTTTTTTTTTTTTTTTTTTTTTTTTTTTTTAGAAGTTTTATTCATATTTTTGTTCTAATTCATTAGTTTAATTGTCTCTTTTGGTACGTAAGTCAAATTTTTTTGTTGGGGGGGGGGGCTCTTACTCATCTGCAGGGGATACAGTCAGTGTATTATAAGCCCAATCAACAAGGTAATATATAATCAGTATCTAATGAATATGGTAGATGACTGAAAAATTCCTTTCCCAATTTTTGCTATTAACAAATTCCAAGCACATTTCGTCAATTGTTTATTTCAGTTGGTCTAACTGGGAACAATATTTGTTTTAATGAACTTATATAAACTAAACGTTTCTGTTGGCATCTTACAACAAAAACAGAATAATTGGGGTTTGGGGGAGTTTACACAATGCCTTTATTTAAAAAAAACCCCAAAAAAACAGGATAAATTTTAATTGTATTGTGACAGCTGTCATATTTCAATGTCAAAAATGTATTTTTTGTTTAATTCTAACATTTAAAATAGAAAAAAAAGCCAGTATTCTTGGTATTTTTAAGGAAATTATAAATGCTATTAAAAAAAAGTACAGTTTATGAAGAAAGTACTGTGAGTGATTGCACGTGTCAAAAGCAATTTGCATAGTTTTCTAATAGAGATTTTTGGCAAAATAATGCTCCTTGGTCAGCTAGACTAAGTTGTTTGACGATGGCATCGATTAAATAAAGACTTTACCTGAAAATAATCAACATAGTCAAAATACCCAAATCAAGCGTTGAAGATCATTTGTTCTAGTAGGTTATGTTAGTCATTTTAATGTGCGACTTCCACGTAAGTTCAGCGTGGAACACTCCAACTAGACTGGATTTCTTTATGTGATTCGTTACTTGAAACGTCACAAAAATGTTCTGTTTTTTTAACGAGTGGTGAAATGTCAGGTACTATAAACCAAGGGTTCCCAACCTTTTTCAACTCATGGCCCACTTTGAAACCAGAATATTTTTGTGGCCCATGAAATTATTATAATAGAAAAAATATTTTCATTTTACATAGATATATATTCAATCAAGATACAACCATATTGACGCACATTTTATCTCAAGTATCTAAACTACATGTACATTTCAGTTCCAATTTAACGACTATTTATTTATATTGGATTTTGTATATAAAAAGTATGCTCTGAAATTCATATAGAATTATATTTCCTTGGCCCACCTGGAATTTGCTGTGGCCTATTTTAGGAACCACTGCTATAAACAATCTCTGTGCCAGACTAAGGACATTTTAGTAAATAATGATAATTATGTGATGTGAGGTGTAGTGGAATTAGAAGTTAGTCCTTATTCCGTATAAACTTGTCGAGGCTCTTTTCATCAGATTACCATCTATTACTGCGTTATAGAACTATTAAGAGTCCCCCCCCCAAAAAAAAAAGAAACTCAGTTCTTTCAAAACTGCAAAAGAACCAATAGCATTTGTTTCCCCAGAATTATTTTAAAGTTCTGGGTAGATGGAATCCTAAAGTTGCCTGAATGATGGCTAGATTAGGTTTGTATTTACCTAACCACTCCGCCAAGGATTTGAACTCGGGTCGTCAAATCCATTTCCTACGACAATAACCGTTACACTGTGCACTTCCACAGGGCTAATTATGTTGTTCAATAAAGTTGATGTTGAAAGTGAAAAAAATTGTCTTTTATTTTAACTTAATAAACCGAACGATCTCTTTGGCTAACCATAGAATAGATTTTCGAAACTCGTTCAGCAAAGATGAGATCAAGTTAAATAAATAAATAGAATCAAGCCCATTTAAAGCTTAATAAAGAAAAACCTGAAGATCTTTAAATCGTACAAGGCTAACTCAACCCATCGTACCCCACTTCCTATATCATCAAATTCTGCCAGAATAAGGGTAGGAAGGAGGGATGGGTCGATTTAAGTGTGCCACAGAATGAATATATTACTTTCTATTATAAAAACCACATTGCCATATTGTATAAAATACCTCGTGGTTCTTTTCTACCTACCCTTTATATGCCATACAATTTTAACTATTTCTCTCTCTCTCTTTCCCTCTCATATATATATATATATATATATATATATATTATATATTATATTATGTGTACCTATAACTGACAAAGGTCCAATGTCTTGTATACTTCCTTAGGATATTAAAAAAGAAAAGAGACACGTTAACTTTGTTTGTCTGTCTGTCTCTCTCTCTCTCTCTCTCAAAAAACATACACAGAGTAGAGTTCAATTTAATGTAATTGACAAGGTGGACTTAACCCTACATGTGCAATTACAATACCTTTCTTTCTCTTTTTTTATTTGTTATTTTTAAATTATTATCACAATATTTCTATGGCTTTGTCTTGGTTACTTGGGCCTTCCGTACTTTTTTTTGCCTTATCTATTTCCTTCTCCTCTTCCTACTATTTCTCTCTTCAACCTCCTCAGTTTAAATTTTAGTCTTTTCTTACCCTCACTTGCCCTTGTATACATTCCTATCTGATCCTTTTCCTCTTCATCCTCCTACTCAGACATCAATAACAAAATAAACAAAAAAAAATTTTCCTCTCATTTTCACAGATTGACATAATCTTGTGAAGTCATAAATCAGTTTTTTTCCGCCTTTTTCACTTCCCTTCTCTTCACGCAAGTTTACACCCCCCATATATATATATATATATATATATATATATATATATATATGCAAACTAAATTTATTGTATACACAGACAAATTTTCCTTATTTTTTTAGAATTTTTTCTTACTTTTTTCCTTCTTTTTTAGTCACAAATTAAAGCTTTCCTTTCTATCCACACCCTGAGTTTTAAATTCTTTTTCTATTTTCATTTTCACAATTTTTTTCTTTCTTGTAAAAGTATTTATTTCTTCCTTTCAATATATCTTTATTTCTTCTTCTTCTTTCTTGGTTTCCTTCTTCTTTCGTTCCTTCTTTCTTGGTTTTCTTCTTCTTCTTTCGTTCCTTCTTTCTTGGTTTTCTTCTTCTTCTTTCGTTCCTTCTTTCTTGGTTTCCTTCTTCTTTTAATTTCCCTTCTTTCGTTCCGTCTTTCTTTATTTCTCTTCTTGCTTTCCAAATTTCTTTCATTCCACTCTTCTTTCTTCTTTTCTTTCTTTCGTTCCTTTCTTTTGTTTCCTTTCTTCTTCGTCCCCATGCCACACTCTTACCTCCCTGTTCAGTTTTTATTTATTGTCTTCTAAACTAATGACACCATTTTCTTTCTTTTTTCTTCTCATCTTAAAGTAGAAAAGAATGAAAAGGGGTTATTTATTTATTTTCTCCTTCTACTCGTGAACTTTTTTTCTTCAAATAATGCATGTTTTTGATGCCGCTGAAATTCAAGTTGACATTTGTATGGACATGCAATCTGCCCAAAGTAAACATGAAACCATCTCTAGTCTGTCAGCCATTCCCCGCTGCGTACACACACGCACATATACACACACACACACACTTGAATTTTTTCACACATACACAGACACACAAACACGTACACATATGTACAATATGGCCACACGTACACACACAGACATTAGGCAAGAGAAAAGGTATTTGGATACTCGTATACACATTACATAGAGGCGCAAAAACACACTTCACTTACACAACACAAGGCGTACATTCAAGGGAACGAAACGCATACATACGATCATACAAAATCCTAAAAATGTACACATACACACACAATTATAAAATACAACTGACCACACATATGGACGCAGACATAAACAAATATTTGCATAGAAAAGCATATTTTAATGTGGGCACGCAACGACACACAGACACGCAATATAAACACACACCTGCACTCGTTAAAACGTTGTGACCACAAATATACTGAAATGTATAGAAGCATTGTAGTTAGCCAAAAATAATAATGGGGAGATTTATTCTAAGAGTAATCTGTGAGGATGTATGCCTCAAGTGTCAAATTAACAAATGTGGATCTCTCTCCCCTCCCTCTCTCTCTCTCCCCCCTCTCTCTCTCCCCCCCCCTCTCTCTCCCCCTCTCTCTCTCCCCCTCTCCCTCTCCCCCTCTCTCTCTCCCTCTCTCTCTCTCCATATATATACTTAGAATATCTCAGTATGTAACTGTAACCCACCGAAAACTGTATATCATATCGAGATTTTTATTATAGTAATGTTCTAATATTTTCAAATTCAAAAATAAAGTATTTCCTGTAAAATTTGTAACTGAATGATAATTTTGGATGATCTGTATTCACGTTTGAACGCCATTAAAAAAAAAAAATCCAAATCCTGAATATAATGGAAATAACTAAGAAATGCTACTTCAAATGTTTTCATTTCTTTCTAAATAGAAGCATCAGTATCATCATGGATAGCTGTATTACAGATTGTCTAGTCTTCATAAAAACGATTTTCCTTTGTATTTACTCAAGAACAGATTTATAATTTGATTAGAGAAAAAAAGAAAAGATATAGATGAATGAATTACTGTAAGGATGGAGAAGTTTTTCTTTTTTTGTTTTTTTTACTAAAAAAATTAGGTGATTGGTTGATTTTTAATGGCACGTCAACCTGTCTAGGGTTATTTTGTGCTTAGATGTTAGGGAATCCCACCCTGTCGGTGGGGCATTAGAATACACCGACTGCACTTCTGCAGAGGGGTAAGATTCTCCCAATGGGGCCACCTGTTGGCTGTGGGTGGCAACTCGTGATGCTTAAGGTACCTGAGCAGTCCATGACATGCAAACTCCACTTAGGCCCTTACATGGGCTAGACGGGCGGTCGAAGAGGCCCCCTCCGATCAATCGGCTGGTCACGTCAAGCCCTAATACCTATATAATTGTCCCAACCCTATTGTCCTTATGGCAAGCCCCAACCCTTTTTATCATATGGGTGCTAGAAGGCAGTGACTGAGGGTCTTCATGTCCTGGGAATGACATAAACTTTATCTGATGGTGAGGTTCCAGTTTTGGAGGTCTGGGGAATGTGAAGCACCCCTACATCACCATTGCTCCCTGGTCCACTCTGACCTGGAGTCGTAGTACCTGTTAGGGTCCCATCTATGGGTTAAATAGAAAAACATGAGTTTATAAAAATTGAGAATTAAGAATGGATTTATTTCAAAACTTTGCCGACATTAAATGACCCACTGAGGTTGATATGCCGTAAAACAAACCAAACCAAACCAAATTAGGGAATCACGTTAATTGTACATTCATATTTACATTTTTTGTGTAGTAGTTTATTAAGGTTATTTTTTTATTTTAAAATTTTTGAACATGGTCCTATCAAATACAAATAATTTTTTAAACAGATCTATTTGAGCTATAGATGGGCTCCTAACAATACAACCACTTCAGGTCAGATTGGTCCTGGAATAATGGCAATGAAGGGGTACTCCACACTTCTCAGATCTCTAAACTGGAGTCTCACTAACAGATGAATTTTAACATCCCACCCAGGACATCCCTTTTTGGAGGGGGTCTTATTTATTTATTTACAGGGGGATACAGTCAGTATTCTAACCCCCATCTAGAGGGCTAACTAAAAATAGGTAAAATAGAAAATAAATTCTTGTACTACAACATTGGCTACCTATTCATCTTTATATGTTTCTTACACGCTAACAATATTTTTTTAATACTGAATAAAGTCAGAAATAAACAAGAAGTAAGAATTTCAATTAGCTATAAAAGTTTTGAGTCTATTTTTTAAATTCATTGTAAAAAAAAAAAAAAAAAACAAACAAAAAAACATTTATTTCTAAATTAAAAAAATTGAACGCATAAAAATAAAGCTAATAACCTTTATGCCATTTCATTATTGAAATAAAAATTCCTCTATTTTTAGAAACCCACTTTTTCCTCATCTGTTTTCAATTTTTTATGTGTTTGTCTTTTTAATGCAAATCTAAAAGCTTAGCTTGTTTTAATTATTATTATTTTATTATTTCTTTCAATTATAATTCATGGAAGGAGGCTTAAATTTGTTGTTTTAATTACCAGATTATTTTAGTTTTTTTAAAAGCTGTTTTTAATCAATAACAATAAGAATTTTAATGATTTTCAGAAAAAATATTGTTTTTTTGGGTTTTTTTCAAACATAATTTTAACAATTTATTCATCATTTTCAAAAAATTCTTTATTAGATTTTTAATAATTTTTTTAAAAAATTTATGATATAACTGAAAAAAAACTTTCTGATTTTCTTGATTTTTTTTTTTTTTTTTTGTTATAATTTAATGCTGATCAAAATTGTTGCTTTTTAACCCGTGAATAATTTTTCATGGTCTATTAATTTAATTTGCATTTTGTTTATTAAAGACATTTAGATTTTTTAGGTTTTATTCTTTAACTTTTCTTGGATTCTATTTTATTTCATTTTTTTTTTCTTTTACATTATATTTTTCAAAAAATAAAATAATTAGGATCTTTTTTTAATTCTTTTTATCATAGGCTTGTATTTTTGAATTATGAACATAATTAAAAAGATATTTATTGT
This sequence comes from Doryteuthis pealeii, assembly GCA_023376005.1. Lineage (NCBI taxonomy): Eukaryota > Metazoa > Mollusca > Cephalopoda > Myopsida > Loliginidae > Doryteuthis > Doryteuthis pealeii. Next base: position 80,286,702 of record CM042143.1, on the reverse strand, counting down.
AAAAATATTTTTGGAAATATTCAATTCTAATTTATTTGATTTCTCCAAAGTATTTTTTTGTAATTTTCACAATCAGCAAAACACAATTTTATTATTATTTTTTTTGTATTCGTCTCAGACTTGATCTGAGGAAGAAAGTGGAAGATTCCTGAATGAGGGTGGGTTTTTTTTGAAAATTCAACTAACAGAAGAAAATCAGAAAATTCAAACAGTCTTCAATTTTTTTGGCAATTTAGACTCTTTAAATTTCAAAACAATGTCTTATAAAAAAATAATGAAAGTTGCTGATTGCATATCAGAAGTACAGGTGATAAAAAAAAGGTTATTCTTTTTAAAAGAGACATTTTCAAGGAACATCTTAGTATTTACTGCTGTAATTGTTGATATTAATATTTTACTCCTTGTTGTTTTTCATACCAGTTTTAATTGGTGGTCTTCCACTGGAGTCTGAGTAACAGCAAGTCTCCTCAGATCTCCAGAACTCTTCAGAATATTCTAGCTTATCTTAACAATGCTCTTTTCTTCCTCTGATTTCCAATTCCTCCAGTCTTTTTCCCAGCCTTTTAGGACTGTTCCAAGCACACCAACTACAATTGGTATCGCCACCACTCCCATGTTCCATACCTTTTTCAGCTCTTTGGCAAGATCTAAGTACTTGTCTATCCTTCTGCTAAAAACAATCTCTGTGGTTTAGTGTGAGTGTGATGCTGACAATAGGCCACCCTACTGACTTTACTTACTTTATTATTATAATTATTATTATCTGATATTAGTATGCATGTTATCACATTATAGCAAAAATAGTGTTGTTAAAATTTAGAGAATAAATCAACTTCCAGCATCATAGAGCTCAGTTAGTGTTTAACATCTGCAGGTGCATATATGCAGATGACATATTTATCACTACACAAACTTCTTCATCAGTATCAATGAAACATTATCAAACATCCTAATTATTTTGATTTTTCGGACTGTTGTCCTCATCTTTATTGTGGTATGTAAAAACACAACATTTCAGCCACTGTATCCTCTGGCCTTCTTATCCAAGCGTAGCAATGACTCAACCTTGGAAATCGTTTTGAATAGTTTGACTGTTGATCCCACAAGATGTCTAAGAACTTTTGAAGATTAAAAAATTCAGACTAATAGCTATCTCCATATACTACAAAAAGTGATAACTAAATACCCAACCCCCAACAAAATGCAGGTGTGTGCTTTCTATCTTAACAACCACCAAGCAAATGGGGAAATTAGAAATAAGATTGGGACAACAGAACCGAGAAACTGCCCTCATGCGCTGAAAGCACTGGTTCCCGCTAGATCACCGAAGTTAAGCAGTAATGAGCCTGTTTAATATTTAATTGGGTGACCTCTTAAGCAATAGCAGGTACTATAAGTAACCCAAGTCCTTTGTTTATCAAAATGACTTGATTCAGCATTAAGTGACCCAAAAAGTGTTGATATGCTGCAAAACAACCGACATTTATTGATAGAATACTCTCATTTAAAGAGTACATAAAAAAACTGAAAAAAATAAACTAGGAACAAGAAATAATCTGCTCAACAAATGATTGATTGATTGATTGTAACAGCATGTCAATCTGTCTAGGGTTATTTTATGCCTAAAGGTTAAGGAATCATGTTCAATGTATGTTCATATTTGTTTTTTGGGTAGTTGTTTCTTAAAAGTTTTTTTTTCCCATGAATCTGAATATTTTTAAAGCAGATCTATTTGACCCATAGAAGGGACCCTAACATATATAAAAAAAATTTGCTGATATCTAGACTGCACTCTAGATAAAACTGTGCCATATGCTGATACTTTTTAATCAGAATTTTTTGCTGAAACACGAAATTGTGCAAGTGCAAGTACTCTCCTTACTCACCAGCTCTTAATCCTTGTGACTTTTTCTTGTTTCTTGAATTGAAAATTTATCTCAAAAGTAAGATATGAAAACAAGAAGGATATATAAAAAAAGATACAATGATGCAGCTTCAAACCATATTAAAAGATGAGTTTCAGAAGTGCTTTGACCAATGGAACACTCACTGGAATAAGTGTGTTGGCTTCTAAGGAGACTATTTTAGAAAAAAAAGATCATTGCTTTATTTATTGTTCATTTCTGTCTTGGTAAATGCATTTTCAATCTGAATACTTTTTGGACACACCCTCTCTGTGTGTGTGTGTGTGTGTGTGTGTGTGTGTAATTAAAATATGTGTATATATTGTTAAAGAATGTTTTAAAGAATTTAATGAGTTTAACTTTCCCCTCCTTTTTAAGTTCTGAAAATTCCTCATGGGCTTAAAAGTGCTCATAAGAGATCTTATTTGAGGACCCATGAACTTGGCAGCACAATCCAAAATAACTTAAGGAAGGAACAACATTCAAATAGAAACAGGACCTCTGTTCCAACTTCAAACCCACTTTGTCCCAAAACCACTTGACCAAACAACACCCACTCCGCTACCCACAGCTCTCTTCCACCACCCTCCTTCCAGACAAATGTAAAAATGCTAAAACAAGCAAAAAAATATTGAGTACAATATTTATAGCATAAAATGAAATATGAGAGAGAGGAAAACTGCCACACCTTTCTCCATGATTAGTGATATCAACCACTTACTAACAGCTGATGCTCAAATTGTCTCCCCCCTCCAAACAGCTCCACTTCCACCCCCAATCTTCCTGGGGGCTCCAGTTCTTCTAGGCCCATCACTGCCAAGACCACTTGGCTACTATTGTTTACCTGAATGAATAGAACATTTGCTGCTGTCTGATCAAGGGCAGGGGGAAAAAGGCACTGATGGTCGGTGGCTGTGCTTTGCCTTTTCCTCCTTGTCTAGGGAGGAGGAGAAAAAGAAGGAGGAAAAGAACCGCCCTTGCTCTCAGGTTCACTTCTACATGTAAATATTGACTACTCACCTTCTGAATACAAAACAAGCCGTTGAAAAACTCTTTTCTTTCACCTCTTTTTTTTTTTTTTTTTTTTTTTTTTTTGTTTTGCTTCTTTCATTCAATCTTAAAGTCAAATCTTTTACTCATAAGAAGCCTTCACTCTAAGATTGACTTCAACAATAACTTCATTTTTTCTTTCTATTTTTCAGCTTTGCTAATGTCTTTCTTTTTCTTCTCCTTCTTAAATTTCCTTCTTTTCTTCAGTCTTTCTTTCTAGTTCTATTTGTCATCTTTGTTTTATTCTCTCTTTTCTCATTCGATCTTTCTTTTTTTTTCAAATTCCTTTTCTTCACTTTTTTTTCTTCCTAATTCTATTTGTCATCTTTATTGTTTTATTTTATCTTTTCTTCGCTTTTCTAATCATT
>CM042143.1:80203380-80278380 GCA_023376005.1 Doryteuthis pealeii | reverse complement strand
ATTACTTGCAATAAAACTGCGACGTATAAAGCGAACTATCACTAGTACGCGTGCGCCACAAAGACGGAAGTTACGTCTTTGATCTGTGTTTTATGGAAAGGCCACTTGGGTCTGGTATAAAACATCCATCGTTGAAGTTTTTCAGCGTTAAGAATTCTTCTAAACCTTTCTTCAAAGAACCCATAAACTTTCTTCTACCATTTTTCGTGAGACCAATGTCCGCCACCCGGATTTTTATACCGAGGAGGAAATCATGGGTAGGTGGAGGTCTACTAACACTACCTTTTTAACTCACCTACGCATTGCACCTGGTCGACGGTCCCTTTTTTCCCTCCCTCACTTCCCTGGTACTGATATCAAATACAAGTGTATCTTGTTACCTAGAAAGAGTTGGGTCGTAGGCGTGGAGAGGTGCAATCAGCTTGATGATTACCTGATATATATATATATATATATATATATAATCTCATTTCTTTTTTATTTGATGGTTAGAAGATTATTCAGGTGTTGCTGTTTCTAACATCTAGCATAGTCTTCTACTTGTTTGTATGTAAAAACGTTATGCATTTCTACCAAGGATCAGAGTGTAGAATCTGTTCAATTCCTGGCTTTTCTGAACTGGAATCAGTCAGGCTTTCCGACTGAGCAACTTATATGATAGCACAAATTAGAATTAGAAAATACCAAAGAGAGAGGAGAGAAAACATGAAAAGAAAATCAGGTGAAGGGATATATATGAGAGAGAAAGAGAGTTGCAGTCCAACACAGAAATTAAAATGACACATTGCAACTAATAGTTTCGCGCTTATGCGAACATCAAGCAATGTTATATTTTGACAAAAAACTATGCACTGATTGATCAAAACCTACCTTTTAACTCATTGTCTACTTTAAACCGCTCACAGCGGCTCTTCCACCCCTGCGATCCTACTGTAAGCCACTGGCAGCGGATCTCGCATGTGTCGCTTGTTTACACTGAAAAATATTCTATTTGAATAGAATGAGTTCTGCGATGAAAAGATGGTGTATTTTGAAATATCTCATCATGCAGGTAGAAAATACCAAGAAAATTTGGTACAGCCGTGGGGATGATTTGATAGGCAAAGAGATGAGCATTAGGCGAATATTGTGTCGTAAGCAACGAGGGTCGAACCGAGGCCTACGAGAAGATTAAGGCCTGATGGATCGAGTCTGACGTCACTGTGACATCGATCATATCTAGTCCCAAGTTTGTTTTCACCCAAACACGTCTCACACCTCGAAGCAAATAGTCAACGACTTTTTCTTGTAATTATTCAGTCAATTAATTTTATTTTATTTTAATTTATAAACAAAAATGCCTTTTAAGTGTGTTGTGCTTTTTTGTAATGGAAACTATAGAAATGGACCGAAAGTTAGTGTTTTTTCTTTCCCTTATGATAAAATTTTGTGCGATAAATGGATATACGCAATCAGACGAGAAAATTTTTTACCTACAAAGAATTCCAAAGTGAGTAATTTTTTTGTATTAACAAAAAACATGCAAATCAAAACAATGTTTGTTATTATTCATAAAAATTGTTTTCAAATTTGAAATAAATAAAATTATGAACGAATTTCATTAAAGTTTAATGAAACGTAACACTTGTTTATTTACTGTCTTTACGAGACAACGATATCTATTTCGCTTGCTCTAAGTTGGGCCTACTTTTGTGACGTCACACACCCAATGAACGGGCCTTCTATATCGGTGGCCTCTGTCGAACCCTCGAACACCAACATATATGCTCCTTACCAACCAACAAAAAGTTGAAGATGATGGTAAGGGTACAAGAATTCTGTTTATCAAAATGATTGCCTGGATTATTTATCTCTGTATCAATTTCTTTACTTGTCCCATGAACAAATGATGTTTTGAATCTACCCCCCCCCCTCAATGAGATATTACTAACTTCAGGGCCGTTGCAGAGATGGATGGTTTTTTTTTTGGGGGGGGGGCAAAATTTAGTATTTGGCCTTAAGGTATCATAGACCGCCAACACGGTTAGCGGCAAGTAGATTTAAAATTGTCAATACCTCTCGATTGGAAGAAAAAAAATGATGATTTGAAAAAATAGAGAACCATCTGTGTTACAAATGAAATAACTTTTTATCTTTTTTTAATGTCTACAGGGAAAATATAGATTCATTAACGAAGGAAAAAAAAATTCTGTAAAAATATTATAATTGGTAAAATGTTGGTGTGGGGGTAGGGCTGTCCCTAAGCTTGGTTTAGATTGGTTGATTTTAACGGTATATCAACCCATTTAGGATTATTTTATGTCTTGAAGTTAGGGAATCGTGTTCATTGTAGGTTCATATTTACATTGTTTGTGTAGTTGTTTCTTAAGAGGTTTCCTTTTTTGCACACGATTATGCGATATAAAATATTCTCAACATATCCAATTTGACCCATAGATGGGGTCCTAACAGGTACTACCACTCAGAGTGGATATAGGTGTAATGGCAATTAAGGGGAACTCCACACACCCCAAATCTCCAGAATTGGAACTTCATCATTAAATACAGTTTAGTGTCATATCCAGGACTACTACTTTTTGGGGGGTTCACCTCCTCCGCAAAAGGATACAGTTAGCATATTCTAAACCCTCCGACAGAATGTTTAGGGTTAGCTTAGGTATAATTTAAAAAATCTTTAGTTTATTGCATTTTCTTATAACAGGCCAACGCGTTCTCGCTTACATAACGAAAACTAACTTATTTTGTTTCTTAACTTCATCCCAATTGATGCCATCTTTCCACCTATGGATTATTTACAAACATTTCCGTATTTATAATTTAAGTTCTGCTAATGCACCATAAATGAGTCGGAACTTTTACATATACTAATTATATGAAATTTAAGTTTAATATTTTCCCCCTATAATAATTTCGGTGGGTATTCTAAGACTAGATTTTCAATAAAATTATGCCTTGTTAAAAATTGGTGTCTGTTAACGAATGCGAAAGAGTGAACACGACAACTTATGATGTCATGCAGCGCTGTGTACAATATGTAGACATATTTTTGGATTTAAATGCAATCAAAAAAACATACGAAAATTTTATAAAACAATATAAAATTGTTTGGAGAATTTCATAAAGTAGAAACTTTGAAAAGTTGTTTTCTTTTTTGTTTTTGTTTTTTTTAGCTTTGTGTCTGATAACTTAAAACTAGGCCCATGGTATCTATTGTACACAACATTTTGGGACTTTTTGTGCATTTCTTCGCATTCTGAACAAAATATAAACACGTACCGTTTTATTGTATATTATATTGACAATATATGTATAATTCGAGTAAAGAAAGAAGTGTGTTTTCATGTTAATTATAGGTTTTACTTGCGCACAAAATCCAGTAATATATACCTCATTTGTTAGGTATGTGCAAAATACGGACTTTTCATAAGTCTGTAATTGTTTAAAAAAAATTTAAAACGTTAATAAAAAATGGAAAATTATCCTTTTACTTTTACGTTTAATATAAAGAACAATTCCAAGTTTGTGTTAAAATAGAAAAAAAAAAAAACATTTCTGTTTCATATAACGTACGTTTTTGCATTTTAAATAAATTTACGATAAATTTTTAATCTTTGTCAAAACAGTTATAGTATTTTGGCGCGAAAAAATTAGAGTGATGTAATTTTCTATGAAGAATCATTCATATAATAATTTTTAGTCTGAAATTTAAAAAAAAACATATTACTATTATTAGCATTTCGTCGATGCCTTAGCATTTAACTCTTAATATTATTGGAGAAAAAAAGAGTAGGGAAAATTAGAATCAGCAGTAGTTGTTGTTACAAGCATGAGTAGAATATTATGTCACCTCCAATGAAAAAAAAAAAGTAGAAAACAATTTTTAATTTAAACATTATTTTCAATAGTTTTTTTTTTTTAATAAAGACTGTTAAATGTAATCTCATATTTAGCTACATATCTTAATACAATATTTTCTTAATTAAATAAATACGCTTTTGCCTTCCAGTGAATGGGAGTATTAATTTTACATTTTATAAATTTCAAAAAATTCCTTTAAAAAAGTAGACAACTAGAACTTTTAATATAACGTTCCTTAGAAAATAAGCTAACGATTTAAAATAAATAAATAAATAAATAAATAAAAATAAATATTTTTCTTATTTCCGAGACTTAAATTTCAAAACGTAAGACCTCCTATTACTGAAATAATCAGAGTATCGATTTTTTAAAACATATATTCCGTCATTGTTCCGACATATCTTTCCAAAAATGTAAAATTCATTTTCTTCCACCAAAGAATTACGAAGAAACTTGCATGGAGGATAAATGCACGTAACAAAAACTAACGAAAAAATAATTAGCCTTTTCAATTTATGGTAAACATTTATTTAGATTAAAAGTTCTTATATTACTTTATATGCCAAAAGTTTTTATTAAATTCGAATTATTGGTTTATTTTGTTGATTTTTGGAAGAATCCTGTGATCCCATTTATCAACAGGTGCGTGAATTTGTACACCACTATCATTAGAGTTATACTGTGGCTTTGAAAGTTAACCACACACACACACACACACACACATACACACACAGATGCATTTTCTAATTGATTGATTTACAAAGAAAATTGTTGGGTAAATATTTCACTGGCTGTTTAAGTTTGTTTGAAGCCATCTTGAAGATTATTTGAATAAGAAAAAAAAATTCTATTATTGTTTAAAGAATTACATCGAATTGAATTGGTGAAAGTTTGTACTGGTTTGTTGTTAGCGTATCTTTAATTCTAGAAAACGGGAGGGAAATCCTAAACTCGTTATTTATTTATTATTTTTATTTTTTTTAGGCTGGGATTAAAGATATTTTTAAAATTTGGGCGGAGTCCGTCTGGTCTCTGTGGAGCCACAATTATCCTCAGTGTGTCAGGAAAGAAGACCGAAAAAGAAAAGAGGTGGGGTGGAAGTGTATAAGTTCTTATGTACGTATGTGTGTGCGTAACACTTTCTGTTATTCCTACACCAGTATACGGGATTGTGTATGCAAGTATGGACATACATATATATGAATCTTGTAAGTATTGCAACATTTTCAAGTAGATCAATGGACTACTGCTAGAGGTCATCTTAAAGATCTTACTCAGAAATGGTGGGGGTATTTCTGCTTGTTTTGAAAATAAACATTTGAGATCTTGACACTCTTTAACCACAATCTCGCAACTGTTACAGTCACCAAGCAAATACATACGTTCCGTACCTGTGTAAAAGTCGATGGCTAAACTTACAGGTTGACGTTTACACAGAAAATAACATGTTAGTGTTGGGAAAGTATCAATAAATAAATTTCTTCTGCTGATTTTTTTTTTCTCACGTGAATGCAGACTGACGAAAACCAGTGGAAATTCTACGCTTTAATAAGTTCATTCCTAATGACTTTTATGTAATTTATAAAAAGTTAATTTTCTTCTAAATCAAAGAAATTGGGATTTTATTATTTCCAGTCAGGTATTGTTTCTTAGTGAAAACAACATAAAAAATAAACTCCTTGTATCTTTAGATTAAAAGATTATTAATTTTTCTAGAAATAGTTAGGCGTATTCTTAACTATATATGATACTACTTAGGTACCACCAAAATACGTCACGTGACCAGTTTAGGTTATATTGAAGGAAGAAACGTAAATATTTTTTAACTTTTTTTTTTAATCTCGCAAAAAAAAAAATTACGAACATAAAGAGTTGTTACAAAGAAAAACAGTTAATTCAAAGATCAAATTATCGGATTGGAGAAAAATTACTCACCGTTATCTTGAAATGATAAGTAAAACCGTCGGTTTTTTTTGTTTGTTTGTTTGTTTGTTTTTACAACAGGGTCAGTTTCTTTATTGATGTTTTTTAGCAGAATTCTGTATTCATGGTTCTTTTACTAAAAAAACATACAAACTCCCGTATAGGAACTTATAAAAATCTTCTGATATAATTATTCAGACTGTTATCTTTATAGAAAAAAAGTAAAAATCGTTTTTTGTGGGTTCATATTTCATAAAATAAAATAGGGGGTGGGTAGACCTCGTAAGAAATATTTCCTCTAATATATTTCAAACATATTTTCATCAAAAGGTAAGTAATTATTGAAATTTTCTTGAAAATCGGACCATTAATTGATTTTTCATAGAATTTTTTAAAATCCTTCTAGTCGTAACTTGTTTTTGGTTACGTTAATTTTCAATTTATTTAACGGTGCGAAAATGTAAACATTGTTTTCGCTCATAATTTTCATTATTTTCGTAAACTGAAAATTTTTAAAAAGTCATCAGGAGTTTTTTTTTAATGTTCATTCTTTGTGTATGGATCAACAAATTTCAAGATAATTTTAACCTTTATGCAGTTTCATTGTGTTAAATATAGGGGGTGGGGAAAATTTCACAGGAAAAATTGGTGGTACCTAATACTACTATATATCTAAGCAGGCCCTTTTTCTTAAAAACGAATTAAAAATAATTAAATCGATTATTTAAGGTTAAATTTTAGTTTGATTCGAAAAACAGTAATATCATGAGCATTAGTTTAAAAAAAGGACATATGTAATACATTTTTAATACATTTTAAACTTCGCCCAAAAATTATGAAATTTGCGGCTTTTGTAAACAACTATTCGTACTTAAAACACGTTATTAAAAGTTTAAAACACTTTTCAAAGTTTATTCTTAGAAATCAATACTAAAAAACATTAAATACACTATATGCAGAAAATTACTCGCATATTTATATTTCATACCTCTATAATATCTTTTTCTTTTTTTTTTTTCTTTTCAAAACACACAGAAAAACAGCCCCACTTTTTCACGAATACAAATGTCTTAATATTTTCCGCCACATATTTTCAAAGTATGGCAGCCCAGAAGTAGAATTATTTTTTACAATTCACTAACCCTGAATGATGAAAAAAATTACCAAAGATCAGCGAATTATCAGATTAAAATTTTTTAACTTTTTATCGGAAAAAAATTTAAACAAGAATCACTACTTTTAAGGGAAAAAGTAAACATTTAACAGATATTACAATAAATGTTAGTGATAACTGCTTACATAATTTTTTTAGTCGATCATTTTTTTTTATATATCTAATGAATAAATAAAATTATATTAAAACAAAAGACCTTGAAAAAGAAAATTATATTTCATGTAAATCCATATATGTATTTGAATAATTTTTTTTTCTTAATATATGTGTGTGTGTGTGTGTGCGTGTGCATGTGCATAACTTGCTAATTTATGTGTGCATATAATGTATAATTTGTTAATTTATATATATAATATATATGTATGTATAATTTGTTTTATATGTATATATATATTATATAAATGTTAATTTATGTATATTATATATATAGTATATATTAATTTGTTTAATTTATTATATTATATTATTTATTTATGTATATAATGTATATAATAATTTTTGTTAATTTATGTATACTATTATATATATATAATTGGGATATACTTTATATTTGGTAAGTTATGTATTGTATAATAATTTGACGTGAGTTTAGAGTATATATATATATATATATATGATATATCTGTAAGTACTATATATATTTGGGTTATTTAGTTATAATATATGTATATATAATTTGGTATTTAGGATATATATATATTGTAATATAAATTAGGTATTTATTTAGTATATATAGTGTAGTACATAAATGGTAACTTAGGTCTGGGTATAGTATATATGTATATATACATGGTTAAGGATGTAACTATGGGGTATAATATAATATTGGTAATGTAAGGTTAAAATATATTATTATATATACGAATTGGTAATTTAGGTATACTATTAGTAATATAATTGGTAATTTAGGTATATAATTATTAGATGTATATATAATTATCAATTTAGGTATATATATATATGTATAATAATAGATGGTAATTAAGGTATACGTATATATACGTATATATAATTTGGTAATCTTAGTATAATAACGTATATGGTAATTTAGGTATATAACGTATACTAAATTTTAGGTAATAGGTATATATAATATATATACGTATATTATATTTGGTAATTTAGTTTATACGTAATATATAATTTGTATAATTAGGTATATATATATATAATACGTATATATAATTGGTAATTTAAAGGTTATATATTATATATATACGTATTATTATTGGTAATTTGGTATACGAATATATATATTGGTAATTTAGGTATACGTATATATATATATATCTATTATAATTTGTAATTTAGGTATATATATATATATATATAATATTATATATATATAATGTGTGTGTGTATTTATAATTTGGTAATTTAGGTATACTATATTATATATAATGTATATATAATTTGGTAATTTAGGTATATATAATATTAATATGTGTGTGGTGTGTGTGCTAATATAATGTAATTTAGGTATAAAATATGTGTGTATATTAATTTTGGTAATTAGTATATATATATATGTAATTATATTTGGTAATTTAGGTATAATTACACATAACGTATATATAATTTGGTAATTAGATATACACCACTATAATCAATTTGTAATTTAGGGTATATATAACATACGTATATAATTTGGTAATTTAGGTATATACACATACGTATAGTTAATTTGGTAATTTTAAGGTATATATACATACGTATATTATATTTGGTAATTTAGGTATATATACATTAGTATATAAATAATTGGTATTTAAGGTATATAAATTATTTATGTATAACTATAATTTGGTAATTTAGGTATATATATATATTATATAATATATGTTATGTTGTATATAATGGTATATTAGGTATATATGTGTGTATATATAATTTGGTAATTTAGGTATAATATATATATATGTATAATCATTTGGTAATTTAGGTATATACCATAACGTATATATAATTTGTTAATTTAGGTAATAATCATATATATATGGATTGGTAATTTAGGGTATATATACATACGTATTATAATTTGGTAATTTAGGTATATATACATACGTAATATATAATTTGGTAATTTTAGGTATAAACGTATATATTCGTATATATAATTTGGTATTAGGTATATATATATATACGTATATATAATTGGTAATTTAGGTATACGTATATATAATTTGGTAAAATTTAGGGTATACGATATATATATATAATCTATATATAATTGTATTTAGGTATATATATATTATAATATAATATATGTGTGTTATATATGGTATTTAGGTATATATATATATATATATATAATAATGTGTTATTAATTTGGTAATTTAGGTTATATATATAATATATATATATAGTTGTGTATATAATTTGGGGATAATTACAGCTGTATACGTATATATTAATATAACTGTATCTAATGGTATATATAGCATATTATGGGTATTAGGTATATTATATAATATATTGGTGTGTGTAATTTAATTGGTATTTAGGTATATTGTGTGTATATATATAATTGTATTTAGGTATATATATATATGTATATATAGATTGGTAATTTAGGTATATATATAGTATATATGTGTGTGTGCATTGTTCATTTATATCCTATATATATGTGTGCATCTTGTATCATGTTTATATACCTATATATATGTGTCATTTTTCATATGTTTATACCTATATAATAATATGTGTGTGTGTGTGTGCATTTGTAGTTTCATTTATATAAGCACCTATATACTATATATATGTGTTGTGTGCTGTGTGCATTTGGTATCATTTATATAACTATATATATATATAATAATGGTGGTGTGTTGTGCTATTGTTTCATTTATAATACCTTACTATATATATAGTATAGTGGTGTGGGTGTGCTGCATTTGTTCATTCGAAGACGAGCGAGGTTGTATATAAACGGAAATACCTATATATACTAGTATTATATGTGTGCTGTGTGGTGCATTTGGTTCTCTTAATATACCGCATTCATATATATAGATTGTTAGTTGTGTGTGCAGTGTATGTTCAATTCAAATCAAATTATTACCTATTATATTATATATATAATGTGTGGTGTGTGATGCATTGTTCATTTATATAAACCACTATACCTATACATATATATATATCCATGTGTGTTTGTGTGCATTTGTTCATCATTATTATACCTCACCTATAATATATATAACATATATGATGTCGTGTGTGTGTGCAGTTTGTTCAATTGGGCCTTTATATACCCTCCACTCACACCTCATATATATATGTTGTGTGTGTTGCTGCATTGTTCATGCGTTATACTATAATAATATATATATGTGTTGCGTGTGTGCATTGTTCATAACAGCACCGCTTTATAATACCAATACGATATTATAAATTGTGTGTGTGTGCACATCCCCCCTTTTGTTCATATGTATATACTTATAGATAGAATATATAATCATATACTATACTAGTTACTCGTGTGTGGCATTTGTTCATATTATATACCCTATATAACTATGGTGTGTGTGTGTTGCATTGGTTCATTATCGTTATAATAGCCTATAATAATAAATATATAATGTGTGTGTGCATTTGTCATTTATATGGCCGGCTATTATATAAGTTGGATGTGTTGGTGTTAGTCGCTGTAGGCAGACGATCGCAGACAGAGATGCAGTGTTATGTGTCTCAATTATTAATATTACGTCTAGTAGTAATAGTATGATGTGTGTGTGATCGTGCTAGTTTTCTATTATATATATTAGTATATTAATTTGTATGTATAGTAAGTCAATATATGGCTGCATTGTCGTTCTTCGATACTACTTTATTGCAGAACTTTTTTTTTATATCGTAGATATCAGTGTGTGGACATTTGTATCATTGTTGCAAGATGTAGTTGCGAATCATATATAGGCAGGGAGCGTGCTCGGTATGATATATGTGTATGTGCCAATTTGAGTTCATGTTATAGTATCGTATATATATAGATGTTGTGTGCATTTGTTCATTTCATATTTTGTTATATATATATATGTTGTGCATTTTGTTCATTTATTATATTATTATTAATATTGTAATGTGCATGTTATATATTTATATATATATATTAAGTGTGGCATTTATATTTTATTAATATATATATGCTAAGTGTGGGCAATTTATATATTTAGTGTTCATATATATTATGTAAGCCTGTCGCCCCATTGTCATGTATTATATTATATGTAAGTGTTGCATTTGTCATTTTATGATTTATATATATATAGTAAGTTGCGCATTTGTTCTCTTATATATTTATGTATATATATATGTAAGTGTGGCATTTGGGTTCATTACTTATATATTTATATATAATATATGTAAGTGTGGCATATTGGTTTCATTTATATATTATATATATGAAATATGTAAGTGTCATTTTGTTCACTTTATAATTTTTATGTATATATATGAATGGTAAGTGGTGCATTTTGTGTATTTTATTAAGAATTAAAGTATAAAATTATATACCTATACGGTAAGATGTGCATCTGTTCTCTTCACTATATTTACCACTTATATATTACATTAGTTGTGCATTTGTTTCATTTATATATTTACAATTATAGTATATGTAGTGTGCATTTGTTCTTTATATATTTATATAGTTATATTAAGTGTGCCATTTTTCATCTTATATATTATATATAATTATGTAAGTGTGGCTTTGTTCATTTTATATTTAATTTATATATTACTGTAAGTGTGCATTTGTCATTTTATTATTATTTTATTATAGATATGTTAAGTGGTGCATTGTTTCATTTATATATTTATATTATATATATGTAAGTGTGCATTTTGTTCATAGTTATATCTTTTTAATATGATATATACAACGACTGCTCGCTCTCTGATATCATATTTTATATCTATATAATATAGTGTAAGTGTGCATGTTCATTTATATATCTATACTATATAATGTGGTGTGTGCATTTGTTCTTTATCCAATATATTGTACTATATATGTAGTGTGCATTTGTTCATTTATATAAATTTATATATATATATGTAAGGTGCATTTGTTCGATTTATGATATTTATATATATATACTGCTAAGTGGTGCATTTGTTCTTTATGCATATTTATATTATATTATAATGTAAGTGTGCATTGTTCATTTATATATTAATATAGTATTAGTATATGTAGTGTGCATTTTGTTCATTTATATATTTATAATATATATATTGGTAAGTGTGGGCATTTGTTTCATTTAATATTTATAATGAATATAATAGTAAGTGGTTGCATTTGTTCATTTATATATTTATAATATATATATGTAAGTGTTGCATTTGTTCATTTAATATATCTAATATATATTACTATATGAAGTGTGGCATTTTGTTCATTTATATATCTATATATATATAGTAGTAAGCGTGTGGCTTTGTTCAGTTTTATAGACCATATATATATCTATATTATACTAAGTTATATACTGTAAGTTGCAATTTGTCATTTTATATATATATACATATATATGTGTGTGTGCATTTATATCCTATAATATATGTGTGTGGACTTGGTTTATTTTTTATATACCTTATACACGTAAATATTTGTTTATTTAATATACCTTCACATTATTATGTGGCTTCTCTGGTTTTATATTCTATATATTATATGTTACCGTCTACTTATATATATGTGGTTATTTAGATTATATTATAACATACTATTATATACATATATATCTTATATTATTTTGGGACTGTAGCATCGCCACCACATCTCTCTTCTATATATACATATATACATATTAGTGAGTTGGCATTTTCTATTAACATAATCTAGGTAGGTTGAAGTGTGGTGCATTTGTTCTTTAATGATTACACCTTAGTATGATACTGTGATATGTTTGTGCATGCTCCAGCCACTCTTGAGTACTCACTATTATTTATATATATGATCCTTAGTAGTATATATAATTATATATAATATATATATATAATATATATATATGCGANCAACCGATAAGGGCCGGGTTAGCTTCAGGGCGTAGAGAGCCGTCTCGGCTAGACACCACCAAGGTTTATTCCTAGTTAATCGATACCTGGGCCCTGGGCCAATTCGGCCGTAAATGAGAGAAAAACAGGGATCTGTGCGGTTAAAAAGTAAGGGAGACTGATGATAGGGTGGGCAAACTCCAACCTCCAGAAACACACAAAAAAAAACAATTTTTCTTCTGGTGTCTAGCGCTTCAGTTTTTTGGAAAAAAGGGGGAATAACCCTCCCTCGCTTGATAGCCCCACCCGACTGGGACCTCTTTTACTTACTTATATACATACATACGCGTGGCCGCATACGACCCAACGAATCAGACCTATATGATACACCCCTTGTGTAATGCGGCATGGTATTTGTATGGTAATGGTTAAAAATTTCATTGGAAATGGAAACTCCGTGCGCCCCGAGCTTCAAAATTCCTGGACGTCGGGTAATTGCATCTTCCACCTCTAGCGCTAATACCCTTGGAAAGGTATGTGAATGCCGATTACTCTCCCTCCAGCTATGGGTGAAATTAGCAAGCCCAGCCTTGGGTTATTAACCAATGGCTAAGGGTAACCAGTCTAGAGAAGGAAAAACTCTGAATGGCCAAACCCTTTAAACTACTCCGGGCTTAAAACGGAAATTGACCTTTGTGTCACTATGCCCCTGACTCGTTGGGAGGGGTTGTAAAGTATATATATAAAGATATACACCCCTGTCCACATCATGAGTGGTGACCCAATTTGGGTCTTCAGTACATTAGCCTTTAAACGTATAGTCTAAAGATTTAGAATAGCCCCGCTTTTCTTTTTTTTGACATAAATTTGTTAATTAAATAATTAGACGATAAATATTTGCTGTGGTTAAGTTGGCCAAGCTTTTCTAAGCGCTGAATGGTCTGTTTAACTCTATTTAATTTACCATTGGACGTAATAGCCCACATAGTTATTATACAATGTGGCATTCTAGTTTGATTTTGTTTTTTTCGTTCATTAAGGTGGGGAAATCCAATTTGAGTTATTATTCCAAAGTTAGGATTCGCATATCAGATAAAAAAGTCGATCCAGAGGTTTCTAATCAAAATCTAAATTCACTTTAAAAATATAACTTAAAGCAAATAAAAATAAATCAAAGGATCTTGTTCCTTTTTTTAGAATACTCAAGATAGGTCAAATTGTAAAGCAAGAAGCATTTTTTTTTTTCTTACAAAATTTGGTTTGCGTACCTGCTTCTTTCACCGGACTAATATATCTATATGTTATAATACTGGCTTCCCAGATAAATGATTCCACGCCCTACTTCGCTTTGGTCTTTACCTGGGCATCTTACGGTAGTGGGTATTGTCACTAAAACCCTAGATGATATATTGTAAAGTTGTCGTGTTTTAATGACAATCTACACACAAATGCATATAGGTAGGGCAGTTTTGGACTTGATTTCTTCTTCTTGGGCTGGGTTACCCCACGCCCGGTAAGTGGGGCGAGCGACGATTTTGTGACAAACTGGACCTACTACTTTACATTGCTGGGGATCGGTTTGAGGTTGAAAAAGGGGGTGGCCTGGTTGGGCCATTTCCGTTTATTGTACAATTATAAAACAACAAAAACTTAATCGAATTATTTTTCATAACCAAAAATGGAAAAAGAAAAATAATTGCGATATAATAAACTGTAGTGAATTGACTATAGCAGATTGGAAAAACTTTATGCAACCTCCCTGGATCCGTGTAAGAGTTGATGGGACTCGAAAAAGTAAGATTTCCTGGTTGGCTGAAGTTGGAAGAGAAGGCATAAGATTAACTGAAGGGTGTTTGCTCTTCTAAAGGAAGGGAAAATGAGGTCTCAATTTAGAAAGGGAGGGACTAGGTAAATGGCTGGCAGGTTTTCTTGCCTGAGGGCGGGCCCGGCTCCCAAAGGGGATATGCTGACGGGGAGTTCATGCAATTGACAGATCCATCCACAATGCCGTGGGCCTTACCTTGTCCGTCGCTCCTGGCCTGGGTGAAGAGGTAAGGTAATAACAATATTTCGTTTGTTTTGCAGCGTATTCTTATTTCTCTATATTTCAATCTTGATCTTTTTTTTCTTTTCCTTCCTTCAGTTACATTTTTCTTTTCATCGTTTTCTTATCGTTCTTTTTCTTTCGATCCTTTTTCTCTTTCCTTGATCTTTCTTTTTCTTTTTTTGTGAATATCATTGAAGCAGAGCGTTTTCCTTCCATTCGGTCGCCTATTTTTCATTCTCTCTGCTTTTTTTGTGTTAATTCCCCCGGCCCCCCCCCCTCCTTTCTCCTCTCTCTCTCTCTTCATATCCCCTTCCCGCTCCCTTACCCATTCCCTTTTGTGGTATTTGAGGTTCATGAATAACAGCTTCTGGTCTTGATCATATAGATCACCTACAAGATGACCCTTTCTTGTTTCTCTTCAACACTGACACAAAAACAGTAACAACCAGTTTTTTTTTCGTCGTTCTTCTCTTCTCTTGACGTTACCCCTCTCTCGTCTTTTCTCATTTCTTTCCCTTTCTAATTTATGCGTGAAATTCCTTTCTTTATTCACACCCTTTTCTTCTTTTTGTTCCCGTCTTCTAACACCTTTATGTCTTTCTTTCCTTTCATTTTATTTTCCTTGTTCCTCAATCACAACTCTTTTACTATGCTATATTATACTATATATCTACAACACATCACACCAATCCTCCGCACGAGCAGGATTGACAAATGAAATCGTTCTGTAGCGGAGTTATAACAGGGTTTGAAGTTCAGATTTTCTTTTCCTAGACTGGCTACCTAGAAAATGTTAAAGGAGCCAGTTTTCCTACTATTTTACCCATAGCTGTAGGAGAATATATGGCATTCACACTTTACCAAGAGGTGTATGATGCGCTATGTGAAAAGGTGCAACTACAGCCATTTGTCACAGGCATTTTAACTGTCGCGTTCGACGTGAGTTCATTATCGCCGCCTAACCATCACCACGCGCATCTCCATTTGACTAATCTGCTGTATACGACTGTCCTCATTATGGCACTGTCCTTGTGCAATAAATTTGCAAATATTTGCGTCAGTCATGTTAGTTTGCCAAGCCCGACAGCAGTTCAAGTTGCGGCAGTTTACCCACTGTGGTGTCGCCTGTCGGTTGGGCTTGTAAAAATCAGAGGAAAGTAAAATTCTAGCGCAACGAGCACTGTTGGCAGTTGTAATGGCAACGTAAGGTGCTCAACGTGAGTGCAAATCCCGGCGAGTTAGCACTTGAGAGGAGTATCTGGTGAGCTCAGCAATCTTCACAGTCTAGTGTGGCTTCCAATTATTAATCTCACGACAATCGCGAAAAGATCTTAGAGTACGAATTCGTGTCTCCCACATTTACACAAAATTTTGCAAAATCCTTGACACCACCCAGTAAATTGTTTGAGAATTCTAAACTGAAGTTTTAAGAAGTGATAAATTACTTCATGTTTCTTGTTTCAACACCATATCACTTTGAACTCTAGAAGTTTTCATATTTCATCGCCACTTCATCCCAATCTAAGTCTTGATCAGATAGTTCAGCCTTCTCTGGTTGGGGGGGTTTGTTATGCAATCAAAACGGATTTTATTCAGGCAAATTATTTATACCTCTGGGCACTATTAAAAAAGGAATATTGTAGTAATGTATTTTTGGCTACAGAGGTGTTGCAATTTTATTGTTGTGTGCCAAAGATGATTCACATTCTTTTTTTTTGGTTAAGAGAAGTTTCAATTGCAAGTAGAGTTGATGAGAAATAATAATCAAGAATTATCCCTTTTGGTTTTATAACGTTCTCTCTATAAATATAAGCGTCCGGGTTTTATATACATGGTCCTCGTCAACCAGCGCTATGAATAGCACAACTTGGAACTGTGCGGTATGAGTCTGAAAGAGATGATAGTCAGGTTGACGCACACCTCCCTGAGCGTAAAAAACAAATCTCCCCTCGTCTAGTGCTAGAGAAAAGGGGATAGACCTTCCCATTGCTGCTAGACTGGTACTGGCAATAAAAGGGCCTACTCCGCTGATTTACTTTATAAATAAATAAAACATTGATCTTTAGTTTATAAGAAAATTACATTTCCTAAATAAAAAGATATATGTTTGATACTTATGCGCGACTCGTGTGTCGTGCTGTGCTGTAGGCCGCGCTCCGCGCTGTTCTTCTTAACCTTTGATTAGAATGAAAGTCTATACCCTTTTTAAATGTAATTTCGATATCTTTTTAATTTGCCCCATTTATTCAATCTTTATAAAGTAATTTCCATTCCTATCGATAAACTAAGACAATTTTTTATTAGTTTTCAGGTCATCACCATTTTTTTTTTTATTAATATTCTGTTGTCTTTTTTTTCTTTCTTTATTCATCAAAGGAACAAATTTGTTTTGTTTTTTTTGTTAATTCTTTGATTTTTCTTTTTGAAAAATTAGTAGAACCATAATTCTACAATTCAATTATAGGAAAAAATTGTCTGGCGAAAAAATGTATTTCAGTTTTTTATTTTTTTTTGTATCCAATTATCGTGATATCTATCGTCACCCCCCCCTCTAAAAGTGAAAAATCAACTGGTCAATATATATACAAAATTTACGAAAGATTTTTTACAAAGTCGAAAGGAATATCACATGTAATTGCATATTAAAAATTTTGTGAAAAAAGTTAAAAGTTTGCATAGGAAAATAGATTTAACTTTCGACTGTTTTCTTCACCAGATCAAAATGGTATTTTGAAAAACAGGTTTTTTTCTTAAGTTTCATCTTTTGAATAGTTAATAAGTGCTTATATGGCCTTCTATTTATATAATATTCGATAGTTCCTAGCAGTAGATATTAAGTTTCATTAATACATATTTTGTGATAATTTTCCATTTGTGGATATAGTAATCAAATTAAAGTATTTACAACCCGTGACACCATTGCAAGCCTATTTTATGTTTTTTACATGTAAACTTACTGGCTTGTTTAAATCCTACTTACATCATTAGCTCATTGGTTGGTGTGGTTTGTTTTACAACATATCAAGCTGTGTGTGTCGCGGTATTTAATGACAATCAGACCAATTTGATAAATAAGATGACTCGATTGCTTACAGTATTGCAATTGCTTAAGTGTCAACCAATTAAATATTTGGAACTGGTTCTCATCATGCTTAACTTCGGTGATCTAGCAGGAACCGCTGCTTTTCAACCCGTACTTGACCATAATTTATATCATTGATAGAGCTTCTGACATCTTCTTTTGCACAATAAACATATTTTTCCTTCTAACATCCACTCGTCCAAAGCTATGTTTATTCTGCTAATAATAGCATTGTTTTAAAAATCGGCATCAACGCGTGTCGTGGTGTCGTCCATTTTCATCATATTCTTAGGTATATGAGGATCTTATTCACTTATTGTACTTGCACTGATGTCCACGTTCTTGTTGTTGTAGTTGTCAGTAACAGTTTGGCTGTTGTACTTTTTTGTCCTTTTCCAAGTGTCTGTCATAATAGATGAGTACACTTTGTTACTCTTTCTACTCTTCTTTTTTTATAATATACTTAACTTCTTCTTACCCTGTTGGGTTGCCTTCGTATTATACGCGTGTATCATGGCTGTTCTCTGTTCTTTTCTATCCGGGTGCTACATTGAGGATTCTTGGACTTCTCAATCTTTGTACCGCTAAATGTTTTTTTAGTAATGAAACAAGACTAGTAATTGTTTTAGACGTCTTTTCTCAGCCAAGTAGACAGCACGCGGGAGAAAATGTTTCTATAACGGCAGATGCGAAATTGCATTGTCTTGTTCTGTTACTCAGCAAAAATCTGACTTTCTACGTCTTTCTGTTTCTGGCCAAGCAGAGACATATTAGTGAAGTTAGTAAAAGGTTTAAGTCCTGTTCAATCACATACTTTGTTTCACGATCCGAATTACCGTTGATTTTATTTTATACTACCGTACATATTATAAAGCCACCCTCTATCAATTAACACCTAGGCTGGGTACATCAGTTTATAACGACAACTAATTTTTAAATATTTCTATAAATCCAATGAAATTAAGCACCTTGTTCAACGAAGCCCCGATATTAAGGCATTTTTTCTTCTTTCTTTTGTATCCAGTATCAACTATACTGATCTGATACAATCACCAAAAGATGAACATTTTATTTTCTTTTTCTGAGAATTTTTATTTAGTTGTTTGTTTTAGTTGTTGTATCTTTTGAAAGCAGTTTCATTTATTTATTTACTTACTTACTCAATGCATTTATTTACTTATTTCAGATAACTTTTGGCCAACAAATCCGGGATAAAACATAACTCTGCCAGCAATGTTACAGAAAGCCATAAAAACTGTAATCAGTGTATGCATCCAGCAGTAGGTTCAAGAGATAGAAAAGCTCCCGCATCTGCTGACCCAAACGAATTCATCTTCCTGTTTCTTTATCAGATTTCTATTTGAAGAAGAAAAAACAAAAAACAGCCAACTTTTACAACCTGAGTTGTGCAAGCTGAGAATAATTTCATTTTTATTCTTGATAACATTTTCAAAGGTGGCCCAAGAATTATCGCATTAGTATCTGAATTTTGTTTTTTGGAGTTTTTTTTGTTTTTGTTTTTAAGTCAAGAATTCATACTGACCTTGAGGATTTTTGTTCTTATATTTCATGCCACCTGGTGTGTTTTTCTTGTTATAAAACATGCTTCTTTCGTGTTTATCTCCATATAAAAGTAAAGTTGGGCCTATTGTCGGTATCACTTACAGCGTGGGAGGTCCATTCCTCTTCGCTAGCGCTAGGACCAAGAGAGATTGTTTTTTTTCCTTAGATAGAGCGCCACCACTACCGTCAGAAAAACTCTCACTTTACCACACAGATCAGATTACCCGATATATGTTACTTATGGTTATGGGCCCGTATCGAACGAGGAACCTTGCGATCTTAGGCCTGTATCTAAAAAAGACTGAGCTAAAACTCGGCCATTATCTCCATATAGTAGATTAGTAAAGCTGCGGGGTGTATATTTCGGTATCCACTCGAATTAGCGAGAGTCCATTCCTTTTCACTACTGCTAGAACGGAACTGTTTTGTGTTGGGGAACGCACACCTACCGTCAGCTTCAGAGCTTTACGCAAAAAATCGATATTCCAATCCGTGCTAAACATGTACCTTATTTGGCAGGGACTAGTATCAACCCAAAACCTTTGCTATTATGATGCATACAATTTCGATCATTAGTAACAAGTGAAAATTCCATAAGAGACTATCTTTATATGATTGTTTGTAGAGCATGAAAATAATGTTCTATTGGTGGGACTTTTAAACTACTTCCCACGAAGGATTAAAATTGGCTCTTGGCCCAAATAAAGGGATCATATATTCGTGAACCATGGTTAATTATTTTATGGCATCACTCATTCATCACCAGTCATGCTGACAGAACGATTCCTCATGACCCCCCCCTCTTCTACTCTCTCCTCATCATAACATGAACTTTGATCAATAATTTTGTCTCTGATTTATTTCACAAAACGATTTCAGGTACTTAGCAGACACAAAATAAGGGTTCAAATACCATCATAACTTAATAGTAAATTAAGCTCTCATTCAAAACTTGGAATTTTGCAAACCTTAACATAGTTAAAAACAGATATCTGCAATCTCATTAAAGACATTTGTTAAACGCTAATAGGTCCCCTCTTATGGGTTAAATCGAAAAATGTATTTATAAAACATTGTATCATCCATTAAGAATTTGGTTTATTCAAAAACGTATTGACATTAAATAACCACTGAGTTGATATGCGCTAAAATCGTTACAATAAACGCTAATAGTATTACAGTTCACATTGATAAAAGTCATTTCGTTGTGTACGCAACTCCCAGTTCCCTAATAATCCATTTCAGACTCCATAAAAGAGAGAGAGAAAAAAAAGCACCCGTAATAAAAAAAATCTCTGTCATTGTATTAAAAAAACATAATTAATAGGTATGTCTGAATTATGGACTTAATATGTTTTAACGTTTTAATATTTATAGATAATATTTTCTTTTGGCGATATAATAAATTTGTGGAAATTCTAATGTTTTTTAGATGGCGACTTTATTACATAAGCTGTATTGATACCGTTATCTCACATATTAGCACTTAAAATAAATAAATGTATAAATTAAAATACGATCAGCTCGTAATTTGGAAAGTCATAGTTGGTGAATTCGTAAGTCAAGGTAGGCACTGTATTAAAAATAACAGTTAATTTCAATAAAATTAGAATAGACCTTAACAGTATGACAAGGTTTTTATTACTGAAAATAAAGGTCTTGTGAGTATCATATTGATGGTATTTAATAAAGAATTAATAAAGAATCATATGAAACCTTTTTTCTTTTACTTCTATAAAAAAATGTCAGTTATTTTTTTCGTCGTTTGTTTAGGCAAAATTCAGAGTCACGTGTTGTATGGTCACTTTCAGTTCATTTAATAAATTGACAAAAGTAAAACATTATTGAAGAATTTCAGAATCAACTCCACATAGCCAACCAACTTCATCTGCCATTACATCCGTGGTCCACACCAACCTGGATTGATAAGTTCAATGGGTCAATAGATCTGTTGAGAAAATTATTATCATCAGATGGGAATACTTTAAAAACTGTGCAATATTTTTTTTGTTTTTTTTTTAAGTTTTATAAAACAAGTTATCTGAAGCTATAATTTTTAGGTTGAAAAACTAATTTCACCACTTACTACTTTGAAAACCATTATTAGTTTGTTCCGAAAATAGTGTGTTATTTAGTACAACTGTTTTATTCTGTTCTGACAGTAATTCTAAATAGGTAGTATTATAATAAGCAGGCGAATTAGGCCAATTTCATCTCAACAAACGTGCCGTGAAAAGTGCGTTGTTCCTGTATGATAAGTGGTAATAGCTGCTTTGAACCAATGATAACATCGTCTTTTAATTGTATTGTGCCAGTAAACGTTGATGAGTGTGTCTAGGATGAATAATTGCATACATGCCGCGCGCACACTAACCAGCTACACTCACTGTTTGAACATCATAAATATACCTGTAGAAGAGAACACATAGCCAACTTATTCCTCTGACACAAGTCCCATATATCTTTGCATAAAGTTTTGGGTGAACTAAACTTCGAACCTAGTACAGATGAGAAATAATCTCCCAAAATAAAGAATGTGGTCCAGAACTACTCTAAAACATTTTAATATAATCAAAAGAAATTTGAGAAGTTGTAGGAAGAGAAGAGCAGAAAAAAGAAGGGCGGGGGGAGACAAAAATATAAAAGTAGAGAGGGGGAAAAAATAACAAAACCACAAAATATAAAGATAAAAATATAGGAGTACCGAAACAATCCAACTGAATGGGGAGGTTGTGTGTGTGAAGGAGAGAGAGAGAGATTGGGCATAAGTTGGAGGAAGGGCATGGAGTGGTTTGGGAAGGAGAAGCCCAAGCAAGCGTCTTACAGTTAGATCATTATTACTGAATGTAGGCATGTATAATGGCCGTTTAGTAGCCCTGAGTGAAACTAACTTCATACTGAGAAAGATTAATGCTAGCAGTTACTTGTACAGCCAGGAACAGTGGACATGAATTAAAACACAGATGACTTAAATGTTGATTTATGTGTTTTAAAGTCAGACATCACATCATTGGCCTCCACAAGCCAATGGAAGGAGCACTTTGTTCACCAAGTCAGCTTTGGGTCCCAAACGGCAACGCTCCTCCTTTCACCGACCATTCCTCTTACTGCCACTCATCTGCTTTGTTCACCTTTTCACTCAACTTTGATACTTCACTGTTTCTTCCCCTCTCTTCTCCTGTTACCCACATTCTCCCTACATTTATACGTTTACTCCTCCTCTCCCGTTTCCCAATTTAGCAGCAAAACCCCATCTCTTACTACTTCCTTTCACTCCTCTTCCTCTCACACTACTCAGATAAGGTTCTTCATGCCTGCCACTTTCTCTCCACCCTGTTCTTCTACCTTTATTCTTTTCTTTCTCTTTTCCTTGCGTTCTACGCTCGCCTCCCTTCTTTCTTTCTTCTTTTCTTCTTCTTCTTCTTACAACACCTTCTTGTCTTCCAACAATACATGAAAATAGACTGCCATGTATTCTTGATAGATTTTTCTCACCAATCATTCATCATCATCTTTTTGTCCCGTTTTCAAGTTTTTGATCGCAGACATTTCATCTCCATTTATTGAACCGACTGACAAAAACGTTGCTCAGGCGTTTTACCATTGTTAATGATTATCATTGCTTGTTTCTATCATCGTCTATTGATCGACAAATAGTATTATACATGCATTTACTCGGACGGACAGGCAAACGTGTTTTAGCTGGCTTGCCCTAATAATGTTATCCTTACCCTTTATTTATTTTCATCTTTATAGATGATATTACCAATATGTGTGTAATTACATACAAAAAAAAAAAAAACAGAAAAAAACCAGAAGAAAAAAAAAACAACCACAGTTTTTGTTCAAATATTGTAAACACTGGCTTCTCTTGATTTTCATATCTTGATAATCTAATCCAGTGGTTTGAACGGACTCCATATAACATTTTTGGGACAAAGGCAAGTAAAAATGTATTTAACTATAAAAATACAATGGATTTTTAAACAACGAATGGCGGGGGGCGGCCACCAGATAAAATAGGATTAAAAGGGTTCAATAGGTAAAAAAGGGTTGAGAACCATTGATCTAATCTTTTTAGAGTGTACCCGAGGAAGAATTATTGTTGTATATCAGTTGCAATAGCCTATTAAAAAGTCGACGGAGGTTGGCCTAAAGTCGGTATCAGCCAGTCAAGCGAGGAGTCTATCCCCTATTCAATAGCGCTAGACCAAGGAGATTGTTTTTTTTTAGCATTGAAGTGGGAGCGCCACACCTACCATCAGCGCTCCTTACTTTACCGCACAGATCCCTGTGCTCTCATACGCTGAGTTGGCGAGGATTGGATATCGAACTATGAACTTGTGGTTTCTAGCGAACGCTCAAATCAAATCTTTATAGATGGATTTTCTATATTATAATAAAAGTAAAGTTTCATCGGGGTATCAGCCAGACAGTGAGGAGTCTATCCCCTTTGCACTTGCGCTAGACCAAGGGGGTTGTTTACTTTAGCGTCTGAGTGGGCGCCACACCTACCATCAGCTCCTCACTTTACTGCACAGATCCCTTGTTGCTACTCATATGCTGAGCTTGGCGAGGGGGCACTCGAACCAGGAACCTTCCGATTCCTAGTCAAGTGCTCTACCGATTGAGCTAAACCGGCCCTATAGGAAGAGATGCTCGATAATTAGCATTTAATAATTATCTCCCTTAGAAATTATATGATCGGAGTGAGAGCGATCGCCGATCCCCACACTATTATTAAGTTACAAATAGCGTTTGTACATTACTTTTATTCTCTAAGAATCATTTTAACACTATTTTTGATAAGTGTATTGAATGCGTAGAAAACTATTAAAAATAAATTTAAAAAACATTTCATCAATTGTTAATTTCTGTCTTCAGTCTGGATTTAAGAGGCTGTTTAGCCAGTCGCTAGATCGTCCGCTAGGAAATCGGGTTCTTCGATACAAGTCCTCGCCAAACTTCAGGGTGTTGAATTTTTTATTTTTGTCAGTGTAATTATTAGTTCTTGAATGTTCATTTTAAAAAACCCTTTTCAAATAACAGCAGTTATGGCTTCTGTGAGTTTCATGTAGCATCTAGTGTACAAAAAAATGTATTTTGTCACCCAAAATATTACGCATCCAACTGAGTGTAGTAACACCAAAAATATAACTAATTTTATTTTTAAATATTTTGGATTATTCGACTTATATCCTCATCTTTATTGTTATCTGTACAACTGTTTCGATCGATGTGCCTACCCGACCTTCTTCAGGATATTAATTGTCGGATCGGGAACCTCTCTATCGAACTCTGAAACCTACTTGTCGTAATCGGGAGCTTCACGAATGAAAAAAGTATACCCCGTGAATTGGAATAAAGGTTGGGTCAGAGTTCCGTGAAGGTCCCGATTACGGACAAGTAGGTTCAAGTTCGAAGAGAAGGTTCCCGAGTCCGACAATTAATCCTGAAGAAGGTCGGTTAGGCACATCGATCGAAACGTTGTACAGATAACAATAAAGATGAGGATGAATCAGTCCGAATATCCAAAAATATTTAAAAAAAATAAAATTAGTTATATTTTGTTGGTGTGTACTACATCAGTTGATGCTAATTATTTTGGGTTGAAAAATACCATTTTTTTTTGTAACACTTAGATGCGTACATGAACTCACAGAAGCCCAATAACTCTGTTATTTGAAAAGGGTTTTAAAATGAACATTCAAGAACTAATAATATACACTGACAAAAAAAAATAAAATTCAAACACCCTGAAAAGGTTGGGCGAGGACTTGTATCGAAACCCGATCTAGGCGGACGATCTAACGACTGAGCGTAAACCAGCCTCTTAAATCCAGACTGAAGACAGAAATTAACAATGGATGAAATGTTTTTAAATTTATTTTTTAATAGTTTCTACGCATTAATACACTTATCAAAATAGTGTTAAAATGATCTTAGAGAATAAAGTAATGTACAACCTATTTTGTAACCTTTAATAATAGTGTGGGAATCAGCGATCGCTCTCACTCGATTCAATATAAATTCTTAAGGAAGATAATTATAAATTGCTAATTATCGAGCATTCTCTTTCCTATAGGGCTGGTTTAGCTCAATCGTGAGCCACTTGATAGAATCGGAAGTTTCCTGGTTCGATGCCAGCCCCGCCAGCTCAGCATATGAGTAGCACAAAGGATCTGTGCAGTAAAGTGAGGAGGCTGATGGTAGGTGTTGGCGCCCCACCTCAGACGCTAAAGCTAAACAACCCCCTTGGTCTAGCGCAAGTAAAAGGGGATAGACTCTTCACGTCTGGCGGGATCACCCGATGACTTTACTTTTTATTATATAGAAAATCCATCTCATAAAGATTGATTGAGCGTCGGCAGAAACCACAGGTTCATAGTTCGATACCAATCCTCGCCAAACTCAGGTATGAGTAGCAACAGGGATCTGTCGCGTAAAGTAAGAGCTGATGTAGGTGTTGGCGCCATTCAAATGCCTAAAAAAACAATCTCTTGTCTTAGACGCTATTGAAAAGGATAGCTCCCTCCGCTGACTGGCTGATACGACTTTAGGCCACCCGTCGATTTTTTTAATAGGCGTATTGCCAACTGAATACAACAATAATCTTCCTCGGTACATTCTAAAGATTAGATCAATGGTTCTCAACCCTTTTTAAACCTATTGAACCCCCTTTTAATCCTATTTTACTCTGGTGCCCCCCCCCCCGCCAAATTCGGTTGTTAAAAATCCCATTGTATTTTTATAGTAAATACATTTTACTTGCCTTGTCCCAAAAAATGTATATGGACCCGTCAGACCACTGGATTAGATTATTCAAGATATGAAATCAGAGAAGCCCAGTTGTTACAATATTTGAACAAAAAACTGTGGTTGGTTTTTCTCTGTTTTTTTCGTTTTTTTTTTTGTATGTAAATTACAACTATTGTTATTAATCATCTATAAAGATGAAAATAAATAAAGGGTAAGATAACAGTTTATTAGGGCAAAGCCAGCTAAAACCACGTTGCCTAGTCCGTCCGAGTAAATGCATGTATAATTACTTATTTGTCGATTCAAATAGACATGATAGAAAACAAGCAATGATAATCATCTACAATGTAAAGCCCTGGCAACGTTTGTCAGTCGGTTCAATAAATGGAGATATAATGTCTGCCGATCAAACTGAAAACGGACAAAAGATGATGATTGTATGATTGTGAGAAAATCTATCAAGAATACATGGCAGTCTATTTGTCATGTTTGTTCATGGAAGACAAGAAGGTGTTTGTCAAGAAGAAAGAAAGAAGAAGAAAGAAGAAAGAAGGGGAGCGGAGCGTAGAACGCACAAGGGAAAAAAGATAAAGAAAAAGAATAAAGGTAGAAAGGAAAATGGGGATGGAGAGAAAGTGGCAGGCATGAAGACCTTTATTCTGAGTAGCTGTGAGAGGGAAGAGGAGTTGAAAAGGAAGTAGTAAGAGATGGTTTGCTGTAAATTGGAAAACGGGAGGAGGAGAGAAACGTATAAATGTTAGGGAAAGGGTAACAGGAGAAGGACCGGAAGAACAGTGAAGTATCAAAGTTGAAGTAAGGGAAGACAAAAAAGCAGAATGATGGCAGTAAGAGGAATGGTCGCGTGAAAAGGAGGAGAGTTGCCCGTTTTGGGAACCCAAAGCTACTTGTGGAACTAAGTCTCCTCCATTGCTTGTGGAGGCAATGATGGATCGTCTGACTTTAAAACACAATAAACAACATAAGTCATCGTGTTTTAATTCAATGTCCACTGTCTGGCTGTACAAAGTAACCAGGCATTATCTTTTTCTTCAGTATGAATTATGTTCACTCAGGGCTACCTAACGGCCCATTATAACATGCTACATTCATTAATAATGATCTATTAGACAGCTGCTGGGGCTTCTCCTTCCACCACCACTCCATGCCTTTCCTCCAACTATGCCATCTCTCTCTCTCCTTCAACACACAACCTCCCCCATTCAGTTTAGGAATAGTTTCCTACTCCCTAATTTTTATCTTTATATTTTTATTTGTTATTTTTTCCCCTCTCTACTTTTATATTTTGTCTCTCCCCCGCCCCTTCTTTTTTCTCTCTTCTCTCCCTAACTTCCAAATTTTCTTTTGATTATATTTTAAAAAATGTTTTAGAGTGTCTGGACCACATTCTTATTTTGGGAGATATATTTCATTCGTATGGTTCGAAGTTTAGTTCCACCAAAACTTATGCAAAGTGATATGGGACTGTGTCAGAGGAATAAGTTGTCTCATTGTTCTCTCTACAGGCTATTATATGTATGTTCATAACAGTATGTGTAGCTGTGTGTGTGCGCGCGCATGTATGCACATATATTCATCTAGACACACATACACGTTATACTGCACATACAATTAAAAGACGATTATCATTGGTTTCAAAGCAGCCTATTAACCACTATCATCAGGAAACGCACCTTTTCACGGGCACGTTGTTGTGATGATAAGTGGCTAATTCGCTGCTTATATATAACTACTATTAGAATATGTCATAACAGAATTATAAAACAGTTTGTACTAAAATCGGACAATATTTTCGGAACAAACTAATAAATGTTTCAAGTACCAAATGGTGATAATATTTTCTAAACTAAAAAATTATAGCTTCAAGTAACTATTTTTAAAACTTAAAAAAAAAAAAAAAAAAAATTGCACAGTTTTAAGTATTCCCATTCTGATGATAATAATTTTCTTCAAACAGATCTATTTGACCCATTGAACCTTATCACTCCAGGTTGGTGTGGACCCGGATGTAATGGCAGTGAAGTTGGTTGGTTTATGTGGAGTTGAATTTGAAATTCTCTCAATAATGTTTACTTTTGTCAATTTATTAAATGAAACTGAAAGTGACCCATCAACACTGACTGAATTTTGCCTAAAACAAACGACGAAAAAAAAAACTGATTTTTTATAGAAGTAAAAAAAAAAAAAGGTTTCATCATTGATTCTTTATTAATTCTTTATTAAATACCATCAATATGATACTCACAAAAGACCTTAATTTCAATAAATAAAACCTTGTCTATAATGTTAAGGTCTATTCATAATTTTATGAAAATTAACTGTTATTTTTAGTACAGTGCTACCTTGACTTACGAATTCACCAACTTATGACTTTTCCAAATTACGAGCTGTCGGTATTTTTTATTTATTCATTTATTTATTTTAAGTGCTAATATGTGAGATACGAGCAAGTTTCAGATACACTTATGTTAATAAGTTCACTAAAAACATTTAGATTTCCAAATTTATTACGCCAAAGAAAAATATTATCTATAAAATATAAACGTTAAAACATATTACAGTCCATAATTCATTACATACTATTTTATTATGTTTTTTTAATACAATACAGAGCTATTTTTTCTTATTCGGGTGCTTTTTTTTCTCTCTCTCTTTTTATGGAGTCTGAAATGGATTATTAGGGAACTGAGTTGCGTACACAACGAAATGAACTTTTAAGTCAATGTGACACTGTAATACTATTAGCGTTTATTGTGAAAGATTTTACGGCATATCAACCTCAGTGGGTTATTTAATGTCAATAACGTTTTGAAATAAACCAATTCTTAATGGATGATACAATGTTTTTATAAATACATTTTTCTATTTAACCCATAGAGGGGACCTATTAGCGTTTAACAAATGTCTTTAATGAGATTGCAGAACCTGTTTTTACTATGTTAGGTTTTGAAAATTCCAAGTTTTAATGAGAGGCTTAATTTACTATGTAAATATGATGGTAATTTGAACCCTTATTTTGTGTCTGCTAAAGTACCTGAAATCGTTTTGTGAAATAAATCAGAGATCAAAATTAAATTGTATCCAATAGTTCATGTTTTTGATGAGGAGAGAGAGAGAGGGGGGGGGTCATGGGAATCCGTTCTGTCAGCATGACCTGGTGATGATGAGGATGACCATAAAATAAATTACATGGTTCAAATCTATGATCCTTTATTTGGGCCAAAGAGCCCATTTTAAGCCTTCCGTGGGAAGTAGTTTAAAATCCCACCAATAGAACATATTTTCAGCTACTAACGAAACAATCATATAAAGATAAGTCGTCTTTGAAGTTTCACTTGTTACAATGATCAAATTGTATGCATCTAATAGCAAGGTTTTGGGTTCGATACTAGTCCCCGCCAAATCAGTACATGTTTAGCACAGATTGAATAATCTGATTTTTTGCGGTAAAGCATCTGGAAGCTGACGGTAGGTGTGGCGTTCCACATCGACAAAACAATATCCCTGTTCTAGCAGTAGTGAAAAGGAGATGGACTCCCTCGCTATTCGATGGATACCGATAATATACCACCCCGCAGACTTTACTATCTACTATATGGAGATAAATGGGCCGATTTAGCTCAGTCGTTAGATCACCGGCCTAGGAATCGCAAGGTTCCTCGTTCGATACGGGCCCCATACACATAAGTAACACTAATCGGGTAATCTGATCTGTGTGTAAAGTGAGGAGCTGACGGTATGTGTGGCGCTCTATCTAAGGAAAAAAAACAATCTCCTTGGTCTAGCGCTAGCGAAAGGAGGATGGACTCCACGCTGTTCAATGGATACCGACAATAGGCCACAACTTTACTTTTATTATGGAGATAAACACGTAAAGAAGCCATGTTTATTACAAGAAAA
The DNA here is from genome assembly GCA_023376005.1 of Doryteuthis pealeii. NCBI lineage: Eukaryota > Metazoa > Mollusca > Cephalopoda > Myopsida > Loliginidae > Doryteuthis > Doryteuthis pealeii. Next base: position 80,248,053 of record CM042143.1, on the reverse strand, counting down.
CACACCAGGTGGCATGAAATTATAGAACAAATCATCAAGGTCAGTAGAATTTGACTTAAAAACAAAACAAAAAACCAAAAAAAAACAAAATCAGATACTAATGCGAATAATTCTTGGGCCACCTTTGAAAATTTATCAAGAATAAAAATAAATTATTCACAGCTTGCACAACTCTCAGGTTGAAAATTGGCTGTTTTGTTTTTTCTTCTTCAAATAAGAAATCTTGAAAAGAAACAGGAAGAGAATTTCGTTTGGTCAGCAGATGCGGAACTTTTCTTATCTCTTGAACCCTACCAGCTGGAATGCCATACCACTGATTACAGTTTTTATGGCTTTCTGTCAACATTGCTTGGCAGGAGGTTATTTTTATCCCCGTGTGTTTTGTTGGCTCAAAGTTATCTAAATAAGTAAATAAATGATTGAGTAAGTAAGTAAATAATAAATAAAACTGCCTTTCCAAAGATAACAACAACAAAAACCATAACAACTAAATAAAATTTCTGATATCAGAAAGAAATAAAATGTTCATCTTTGGTGATGTATCAGATCAGTATGTTGATCCTGGATACAAAAGAAAAGAAAGAAAAAATGCCTTAATATCGGCTTCGTTGATCAGGTGTTAATTTCTTTGGAATTTATAGAAATAATTTTTAGTTGTTATTATAAACTGATGTACCCCAGCCTAGTGTGTTAATTGATAGAGTGCTTAAATTATGTACGGTAGTATAGAAATTAAAAAACAAACGTAATTCCGAATCGTGAAACAAAAGTATGTGATTGACAGGACTAACCTTTTACTAACTTTGTAATTGGTCTCTGCTTGGCCAGAGACAGAAGACAGTTAGAAAGTCAGATTTTGCTGAGTAACAGAACAAGACAGATGCAATTTCGCATCTGCCGTCTATAGAAACATTTCTCCACGCGTGCTGTTCTTACTTAGGGCTGAAAAAAAGACGTCTAAAACAATATCAAGTCTTGTGTTCATTACTAAAAAAAACATTAGCGGGTACAAAGATGAGAAGTCCAAGAAATCCTCAAGTAGACCCGGACCAGAAAGAACAAAACCAGCCCTGATACACGTATAAAATAGGCAACCCAACCAGTAAGAAGAAGTTAAGTATATTATAAAAATAAAGAGTAGAAAAAGAGTAACAAAGTGTACTCATCTATTATGACAGACACTTGAAAAAGACAAAAAAGTACAACAGCCAAACTGTTATGACAATACAAACAAACAAGAGTGGACATTAGTGAGTACAAAAGTGAATAATGATTCCTCATTTAAAGAAATCATGATGAAAATGGACACACCACGACACCGTTTGATGCCGTTTTTTAATACAATGCCTATTATTAGCAGATAAACATAGCTTTGACGAGTGGGTAGAGGAAAATATGTTTTATGTGCAAAAGAAAGATGTCAGCAAGCTCTATTCAATGATATAAATTATGGTCAAGTCACGTTGAAAGCAGCGGTTCCTGCTAGATCACCGAAGTTAAGCAGTGATGAGACAGTTCAATTTAATTGGTTGATCACTTAAGCAATAGCAGATACTGTAAGCAATGCGAGTCATTTATTTATCAAATTGTCTTGATTCGTCATTAAATGACCCGAAAACAGTTGATATGTTGTAAAACAAACAAACCAACCAATCAGCTAATGATGTAATGGATTTAAACAAGCAGTAAAAGTTTACATGTAAAAAAAACATAAGATAGCTTCAATGGTGTCACGGGTTGTAAATACTTTTATTTTGATTACTAAGTATCCACAATTTGAAAAATTTCCACAAATATGTATTTTATGAAAGCTTATATCTATCTTCTAGGAACTATCGAATATTATATAAATAAAGCCATATAAGCATATTAACTATTCAAGATGAAACTTAAAAAAACCTGTTTTTCAAAACCATTTTTGATCTGGTGAGAGAAAACAGTCGGAAAGTTAAAATCATTTTCCTATGCCAAACTTTTTAAACTTTTTTCACAAATTTTTAATATGCAAATTACATGTGATATTCTTTCGACTTTGTAAAAAATCTTTCGTAAAAATTTGTAATATATATTGACCAGGAATTTTTACACTTTTAGTGACGATAGATATCACGATAATTGGATACAAAAAAAAATAAAAAATCTGAAATTACATTTTTCCCAGACAATTTTCCTATAATATGAATTGTGAGAATTATGTTCTACTAATTTTTCAAAAAGAAAATCAAAGAATTAACAAAAATCAAAAACAAAAATTGTTCCCTTTGATGAATTAAAGAAAGAAAAAAAAGACAACAGAATATTAAAAAAAAAAAATGGTGATGACCGAAAACTAATAAAAAATGTCTTTATTTATCAGATAGAATGGAAAATTACTTTTAAAAGATTGAATAAATGGGCAAATTAAAAGATATTCAATTTAATTTAAAAAGTATAGCTTTCATTCTTATCAATTTAAGAAGAACAGGCGCGAGCGCGCGCGCACACACACACACACACACGAGCGCGCACAAGTACAAACATACTATTCTTTTATTTTAGGAAAAGTTAATTTTTCTTATAAACTAAAGATGCCAATATTTTATTTTTATAAAGTAAAATCAGCGGAGTGGCCTTATGCCGTACCAGTCAGACAGCAAGGGAGTCTATCCCTTTTCTCTAGCACTAGACGAGGGAGATTTTTTTTACGCCTTGGGGGGGTGCGCAACCTACATCAGCTCTTCACTATACGCACAGATCCAAGTTGTGCTATTCATGCGCTGGTGTTGACGAGGACCAGTATAAAACCCGGAACCTTATTATTTATAGAAACGTTATAAAACCAAAACGGATATTCTTAATTATTATTTCTCATCAAACTCTACTGCATTGAAACTTCTTAACCAAAAATAAAATTGAATCATCTTTGAACCAACAATAAAATTGCAACACCTCTGTAACCAAAAATAAATTACTACATATTCCTTTTTTATAGTCCCAGAGGTAATAAATTAATACCTGATATATCCGTTTTGATGCATAACGACCACCACCACCACAGAAGGTGAACTCTGATCAAGACTTTGATTGGTGATAGTGGTGATTGAACTTTAGATTTCAAAGTTTTGTGGTTAAACAGAAACCATGAAGCTAATTTTACTCTAAAATAGTTAATTCAAACAATTACTTGGGTGTCAAAGGTTTTGCAAAATTTTGGTAAAGTGGGAGACAATTCGTCAGCTCTAGATGCTTTTGCCGATGTCGTGAATATAATGGACCACACTAGACTGTGAGATGCTGAGCTCACCAGATACTCTCTCAGTGCTACTCGCCGGATTTGCACTCACTTGAGCACCATTAGTCGCCATTCACTGCCAACAGGTGGCCTCGTTGCGTAGATTTTACTCCTCTGGATTTTACAGCCCCAACCGACAGGGCGACCAACCACAGTGGGTAACTGCCGCAACTTGAACTGCTTCGGGCTGCAAACTAACATGTACCAAAATATTTGCAAAATTTTATGCTGACAAGTGCCAAATGAGAAAGACAGCCGTATACAGCATTAGTAAATGGAGGATGCGCGTGGTGTAATGGTTAGAGTCGTGGAAAATGGACTCGTCGACCAGAGTTCAAATCCTGGACAAAGCTGTTTGCATTTCACATAGCGCTAATACCCTTGGTAAAGGTGTGAATCCATATATTCTCCCTCCAGCTATGGGTAAATAGTAGGGAAAACTGGGCTCTTTAACATTGTCTAGGTAGCCAGTCTAGGAGAAAGAAAACTGAATTCAAACCTGTTAAACTCCGCTTAAGAAATTGACCTTGTGTCACATCCTGCTCGTGCGGAGGGATTGGTGTGTGTGTGTATATATATATATATAGCATTAGTAAAGAGTTGTGATTGAGGAACAAGGAAAATAAAAATGAAAGGAAAAGAAAGGAATAAAAGTGTTAGAAGAGGGAAAAAAAAGAAGAAAAGGGTGTGGGAATAAAGCAAAGGAAATTTAAGCAAAATTAGAAAGGGAAAGAAATGAGAAGAGGACGAGTAGAGGGGGTAACGTCAAGAAGAAGAAGAAAGAAAGAGAAAAAAAAACTGGTTGTACTGTTTTTGTGTCAGTGTTGAAGAGAAACAAGAAAGGGTCATCTTGTAGGTGAATCTAATGATCAAGACCAGACAGCTGTTACATGACCTCAAATACCACAAAAGGGAATGGGTAAGGGAGGGGAGGGGATATGAGAGAGAGAGAGAGAGAGAGAGGGGGGCGAAAAGAAAGACGAGAGAATGAAAAAAGGGACCGAATGGAAGGAAAAGCTTGCTTCAATGATATTAAAAAAAGAAAAAGAAAGATAAGGAAAGAGAAAAAGGATCGAAAGAAAAAAAGAAACGATAAAGAAAAACATGAAAGAAAAATGTAATGAAGGAAGGAAAAGAAAAAAAAAGATCAAGATTGAAAAACAAAGATAGAAAATTAAGAAATACGCTGCCAAAAAAGATAATTCGGTTTATGACGAAAAAAAAAAAATTAAAAACAATTCTGAGTGAAATTTAAGCAAATGATCTTAGCTTCAGAGGATTGTTCCCCAATCAGTGACTTTTCCCCTAGTCTAAAAAAAGGGTAGGGTCGGGTTCATTGCCTAATGCCTTAAATACTTCAAGAAGTTGAATGCCGACGAAGCTAAGAATTTCTTTAGCACTGTCTACCTGTATGCAGCTGGTTCTTTGCTTTAAAAGCCAACACCGTGTTGAATTCTGTCACTACATGTAGGATTTGACACAACATTGGCTTGAGTCTCATTCTACATCCAGCAATGAATATGTAGATCATTATCCTGTGAAATTGTTGGCATCAGGATGTACTGTACATAAACACACATATATAATTTAGAATAGTATGACAGAGTCAACGGCACTTGGCGACTGTCAGTTTTTCGTATATGCAATCATCGTACTAGGCTATCTTCTTCCGACATTTTCATACTCCTTAAAGACACATTGACATTGGTTAACATAAGCACTTTGATTGGCTTGCTGCTAAGAAGAAGAAAAAAATGATATACTATGTGTTGTGACACATTCCTTAACCTTGATTAAAGCTACTTCAGTTGGCACTACAGTAGTTGTTATGCTGATTATATGGAGGCGCCAGGTGTAATGGTTAGTGTAGTAGAAAATGGATTTGTCGACCCGAGTTCAAATCCTGGACAAAGCTGTTTGCATTTCACATTGCGCTAATACCTTTGGGAAAGGTATGCATCCAACTACTCTCCCTCCAGCTATGGGTAAATAGCAGGGCAAACCTGTTAAACTGCGCTTAAGAAATTGACCTTGTATCACATCCTGCTCGTGCGGAGGGGTTGGTAAATATATATGTTGGTGATTGTAAAGACGACAAACTGACAGTAATCAAGCACCGTTGACTATCTCTAACCTATCCTAACTTAGATATACATGCTCTATTAATGACCATTCTTTATTTACAAATACAACCTACTATATTATTAATATATATAATAATTCCATTTCATATACTGTATTTTCCATATAAAGGCATGTTGTGTAATGGTTATCGTCATAGGAAATGGACACGATAAGACGAGTTCAAATCCTGGACGATTACACATAACGCTAATACTCTTGGGAAAGGTATACATCCAACTATATGTAAATAATAGGACAGACTGAGTTCTTTAACCTTGGTTTCATTTCTGTTATACTGCATATATATACAAAGTTGTCGGAGTGGCCTATCAGCCGAAAAACGAGGGAGTCTATCTCCTTTTTATTAGCGCTCGACGTGGGAGATTATTTTTGCCTCTGTAGTGGAGCGTCACACATATCAACAACTCCCCACTTTACCTCACACATCCAAGCTGTGCTACTCATGCACTGAGTTGGCAAAGAGTTCGTATCGAACTCGGAACCTTGTGGTTCCTATGCGGATGCTCTGCCAACTGAGCTAAATATACATCTCTATTAATAATGGAGATTAGCTTCGGGTTTTGGTCTGTAACAAAAACTACGTCAATGCTTACGTCACACTACCTAAAATCGTCATAACAGAATAAATACACTCAAAATTTGAGCATGCAATGTTAGACAGTCCTCATTGTTTTTTTTAAACAAGTTTTAATAAATACATACCTAGTATTATCTATCTATATATAGTTTGTTTTATTTTAATATACATTTAAAGTTATCAGAACTAAGTTTCCATTTCAAAATTTTTTTTTTTTTTTACTCCTTTAATACATTTGATGATTTTACTTTACTTATGATACAAACTCTCTGATATTAAATTTTCAACTCCCATCCCCCAGGCAATATTTATTTTACGTCGCCCAGAGGGCATTTTTTATTTTGCTAGTATATATAATTAAAAACACAATATAAAAATGTATATAAATAAAATTCGTTAATTTTTTTTTAAAAAGAAACCATTTCTTCATCTTAGTGCATTTTCTTCTCAATTGTTCTAAAAATGCAGGTTATGTACAAAATTTCATCGTGCACAATCAAATAAAATTAATCTTCCTGGAATAGCATTTAATTCTTCGCCAACTGCCAAATTCTAGAATCCTTCAGAGGTGATGGCTGGGGGTGTTGGGTAAGATGAACAAGAGCAACTTTAATGGTATGAAAACTTTCAGGATAATCTACCCAACATTCTATGCTATGCCAAACGGAATTACAGCAATTGTTTCCAACCAACCCATGCACACACCTACAATAACTCGGCAAATTATATACACTAATGAGTTTGGACTGAATGACCACTGCGTCTCTGCCTACTTCATCGCATAAATAAAGAATTCAGATATCTCAGAATGATGAATCAGCGGCAGAAGAGAAGACTGGAGGACTTGAGTATAATAACTCTTTAGCTTTAAATTCGTACAGGAAAAATAAAGAAATAGCTGTAACCTTGGGTAGTTCACAGAATTTACAAGCACACGAATGTAAAGCGACAGAGAAGAAGACTGGAGGGTTTGAGTATAATAACTCTTTAGCTTTAAATTTATAGTGGAAAAAGAAAAAAATAGCTCAAACTTTTTGTAATTCACAGAATTTACAAGCACACAAATGTACTGAGGTGATTTAAGGTTACATTAATGCAACATATTGAGAAGAAAAAAAAGAAAAAAAAAACTGCTTCTTTTTCAAGTTGACATTTAATTCAATTTAATTTAATTTATTTTTTTTACATGGATTTGAAAATGTATAAGGTATTTATACTATTACAGCAGCTGTAAAATGATAAATATGAGGAAAAAACTTTTTTTTTTTTACATTAAAAAGCTTTCTCTGGTTTAATACCGTATATACTTGAGTAATGAACGACCCCTAATTTTTATCCACAAAAATCTTTTTATTATATACTAGCAGGACCTGTGGATATACCAGAGTATGATAATTTAATCATCAAAACGTTTGCAATGTTTACTTAAGAGTTCTTGCAAAATAGTTCAATATGTAAAAAGTATATTAAACTTGATTTAACTCTTCCTCATTCTTTTTTTTCTTTCTTTTCCTTCTTTTTATTATATTCATTTGAAACTTCTGTGCGCTCGCACCCTCGCCCTATCTTTCCCCATACTCTCTTTCTTTCTAATAATCTTTCTGTGAAGCATATCCTTTTTATTCCCTTTCTTTCTTTCTAATAAAAACAGAATGGCCCATTATGGAGTTGAGGTGATAACGGTCAAAGTGGATTTGGGAGTAATGGCAATGGAGGGGTACTCCAGATTCTCCAGAGCTCCAAAATTGGAACTTCACTATTAGATGCAGTTTAACATTATACCGAGGACACTAAAAGAACCCAGAAAAGAATTAGGTTTAACATTAAAAAATAGGAAAGTCTCAAGTGACGTAACAGAAACATTTAAAACTGTTTGTTTTCTGTTTGTTCATTTTTTTTACTAGAAGAAGCCTTAGCACACATAGATTAAGTATCAGGATTTTTTTTTTCTGAATAGAGTCTCATGTTTGTAGCAAGGCTAAACACAATGCTTTATGGACTTCTAATCAGAATTTGATTTACTCCTTACTTCCATCACTGCAAACAATATTGGTTATTGTCAATGTTTAATCATTCACAAACCAACAGTGAAAAAAACCCAAACAAAACGAAAACATCTAAGTTTTCATTGCTTATGCCATCATTTTTAACTGCAGCTGTACATTAGCTAACATAATAAATCTGAAAAGAAATATAAAGTGTACATATTGAATATGCCAGACGTGTGGATCACAGCTCACCTGATAATCAAGATTTATCACTTAATATATTGTGATATTGAACGCATTGAAGATTTTGCAATTTGGAAGTACTTGTGGCATTAAATTTTAACTCTTTTGTGGACACCTGGCAGCTACAGAGTACTAAGGAAACACTTATATTGCTTATACTACAGACTAAGCTAGGGTCAGTAGGATAGTTTGCCAGATATTTAGTTTGGTTTGGTTTCTTTGTTTAATGGCATATCAACTTATATAGGTTATTTAATGCCAAATCTATCATGTAGAAGAACAGTAGGTACTAAGTAAAGTCGTTGGGGCGGCCTAATGTCGGTATCAGCCAGACAGCCAGGGAGTCTATCCCCTTTTCACTAGCGCTAGACCAAGGAGATTGTTTTTTTGTGTCTGAGGTGGAGCGCCACACCTACCATCAGCTCCTTACTTTACCACACAGATCCCTGTGCTACTCATACACTGAGTTGGTGAGGGCCGGTATCGAACCAGGAACCTTCTGGTTCCTTGTCTGATGCTCTACCGACTGAGCTAAAACGGCCCTTTATGTTATTATAATACTATAGATAATGTTATTATAATACTATAAATAATACTTAAATATTTTAAATTTCAATTATTTTTTTTTATTTATTTAAAAAATTTAATAAAAATCTGCTTGAAATCAAAGTCAATAGACACACAGAGGTAAATAAGATGTAAAGACAAATCTAGTGTATAAACATCAAGACAATAAAAATTGGTTTCTGTTTCTTAAGCATATAAGTGAAAAACAGGAAAAATACAGTTTGATTCAGTAGGAGAAAAGATAAAAAATAGGCAACGTTCTTCAGCGGAAGATGGCACCTCAAAGACAAGTTTATTCAGAAGCAAAGCTTTGGTAGATCCTGACTGGCCATGTCTTTCAAAGGATCTGACACCTTATGAAGAATTCGAAGGACTGAAAACAACTAAAGATTTGACAGTTATGACCGACCAACATCATTCAATAATAAACAGCAGAGATGAAACAGGACATATTAAAAGCGGTTGATGGTGAACCAGAACTCCTGGAGATTGTCCCTGGTGTATGTGTGTGGTGTGCATGGTGAATTTTTTGATAGCAGGGATCTATAATGGCTGTTTGATATTGTTTGTGCGGAAGGTAGAAGTGATTATATTCTTAGAAATGTGTCATCAGATAAACCAAAGAGAAGAGGATAAGAGAAGAAGACCTTGGGGCAACTTGGTTTGATTTACCAATGAATTTTTCATGAGATTCAACTTGAAATGTTCAGATGTCAGTTTTACAACCATCTCAACATGCTTATTTTAAGAATTACTCATTTCTCATCACATATCTGATTTATGCTTGTCATATAATATATATATATATATATATATATATATATTATATAATAAAAGGGGTGTCATAAAAGTATCAAGAATGAAGCTGTATTTACCAAGATAGAAAGGAACAATGAATGGAATGTTAATTTTTTCCAAATACAGGGTGTGTTTAAAGTACCAAGTTTGAAGCTGTATTTACCAAGATAGAAATGAACAATGAATGGAATGTTATTTTTTTTTTTTTCAGAATATAAGGTATGTCAAAAAAATACACAAAATCTTGATACTTTATATATATATAGCATTATTATTATTATGATTTCTTTATCATGTTTCTTACGTGCTTTTCTTAATGTCCGATGACAGATACAAGAATACACATTTTTCTAATGGTATTTTTTTTTTTGTTTTTTTTGTTAGGATATCATAGATGTGATTGTAAATGTATATAAGAAACTTTGCAAATACATATGGCTGATTAAACTGTGTAAAAATGTCCTGCAGCAAAACCAGCTGACATTGCAAAAATCAGTGACATTTGTTAATGTCATTATTACCCCACCCACAGGCATTAGGAGAGAGGGGGGGGAGAAATAGTAGCTATATTCCCTCTCTTTTCTATTCCTTTTTGGTTGACAATGATTAACTAGTTGCTTTAGTAGGTGATAAGGTGGAAGAGGTTGGCTGTGATAGGAAGAAATATATATATATATATTATAATATATATATATATATATAATATATATATATATATATAATTGAAAAAAAAACTATTTATAAAATACAGGTGTGTACAAACATCCAAATTTAACTCAATAAAGAGATCAGTAATATCTTACCTAAAAGGTGTGACTATATGTTTATATATATATATATATATAAGTTAGGATAGCATAGACATAAATTCAATGACACTCAGTAACTGACAGTTTCTCGCCTATACAGTCCAAAGACAGGATAAGTGAGAAACTGTCATGCACCAGTAAGTATGTCTATGCTAACTTATATATATATATATATCACTGATATTTAGCACTCTTTATTTGTAAATATAGTAAACTATATTATCAATATGATTTGTTACATCTAAGCAAAGTGTACTCAATATTATTGAAAATTGCATATGCAAGAAACGGTCAGTTACAAATCACTGTCATGCCATACAACTCTAACCTTTATTAATATTTATTATATATATATAATGCACAACTAATAGAGGATTCCAGAGACACATATATAATTGAATTCAAATCAATCTCAATTTTAAAGTATGTTTAATCCTTTGAACCTAAAGCCTAATAATTTGTGCTGAGTATACACTGTAAGCTGTTAATGCTGCTTTAAAAATTGACCTTGTGTCACATCCTGCTCGTACGAAGAGGTTGGGTAAATACATACCTGTAAGCCTGGTATTTTGAGCTCAGGAAGATCACATCTGACACTAATAATAAGAAGCTTAATATTGCAACTATTCACAGCTTTTCTTTTAATAGATCGATGGAATAACTTAGGACATATACACTAAAGAAAAAAATCAAAAGACAAAAATATAAAATTATTTTAAAAATACAGAGACATTTGATGCCTATAAAGAAATAAAAAAAATTTCTTAAAATATTCTCATTAAATTTATTCAAAAATTTGTTTTGCCCTGTTCAAAACTGTACAAGATGTTATTAGAATAAATTTCCATGTAAATGTATTTCAACAGGCAAAGAAAGATGACAAAAAAGAAAATAATTAAGAAAAACCTTGCTTTAATTAAGACACATTAGTAAAAATCTAGTTGCAATGTGTAACAGATAAAATGAAAAAAAAAAAGATTTTAAGGAAAAAAAAAAAAAAAAATAAAATGCTTGAAATTTTAAAAAAATTCCCAGATAAATAATTTCTCAGGATAACACTAATAGATCAAACATATATAAAAATAAAAAAAACGTATTATTCAAGGTATTACTGTATTTATAATTGAAGAAAGACTTAAATGCTTGTGTGAATACATATATACACAAATTTGGCCAACACACGCACACAAACACACACACATATATATATATATATCATATCGTCGTGTAATAAAAGTCACTGAGAGGAATATTAACCTACTCTAAACAAATCGTAAAAATCTAGGAAGTGCGTTTGGTGTAGGGGTTGTGATATCGGCCTGTCAGCTTGGCAGTCCGGTTTCAAATCACGCACAGGGCGGCCTTCCTATCTATAGCTCTGCTGATGAGGCCTAATAGGCCGAAATGTACATACAGAGATTGATTTTTCTCGATTTGTTTAGCCATACATTTAAATAGGCATTCCCGCCTAATTCATTATTAATTAATTAATTTTCAAAATTAGGTACGACTCCAATTAAGCACATATTCTCCCAAAAATTGTCGGCAAAAAAGCCATTCCAAACATACCGTGTTTACAACTTTATATATATATATATATATATATATATATATATATATGTGGTATTTGTGGAAAAGGTGACTTACCAGTGAAAATGGTTACAATGGTTAGTTGATGCAAGTTCACAATGATAAGACAGCGATATATACAAATATAAAGCGCTCAAACATGAGTAGAGCAAATTTATTATAATGATGGTACACTGTAATAACCTACTCGAATTTCACCATAAGTATCTTCAGGGTTAAATCCACTGGATTAATCAAGATATGATTAATTGCAGTGGATTTAACCCTGAAGATCCTTATGGTGAAACCCGAGTAGGTTATTACCGTGTACTTTATGATATATATAATATATATATATATATATATATATTATATTATATATATATACACTGCAAAGTACAGGACATTATTTCTAGTAGATTAGGGTTAAACCATTAATTGTTTATCATTTTAATTCACTTTCTGTATAAAGATATTCAAATATACTTAAATGCATATTCCTACTATTAGTATCACACACACACACATATATATATATATATGTCATCCACAGATACCGTGTTTCGATGTATCACATCTCTTCAGTGTGGCTAGACATTTGTAAGCTACCTACAGCCGGAATAGAAACCCGATCGATTTCAGCATCACTCAGACAGCTTAACTGCTCGGCTATCATCACCTACAGAATGAGAAGGGATTTTAACTGTTTAATACACACATCTGTATGTATGTAAGGCCGCCATATATATATTATATATATATATATATATATAATATATATATAAAGAGAGAGAGAGAGAGAGAAAGAAACATACATTATTTTATATATGGATAGGCATGTGTGTGTGTTGTGTGTGTGTGTGTGTGGTGTGATTGTTTGAATGTCTATATGAAGTTAGATGTTGTTCTGTCTTCCTATGGGGAGGCCATAATCTATTTGATAATGCCAACTCTCTGAACACTGTTTTGTTGCTAAGCAACAGATGCAGAAACAGAACAAATATTTGATAAAGAAGGTTGGCTGTTAACTTACTTACAGCTTTGTTTGCACATCACAAGAAAGTAAATTATAATCAAAGTGAAGAACAAGAAAAATAAAACAATAAAAAAATCCTAAAATCCAGAGGTCCAGCTTTAAAGGTTTTAACAATATTAATAGATAACCAGATTCCCCCAACCCAGCAAAAAGCAACCCTAATTACACACACACACACATATTATATATATATATATATATATATATATATATACATATATATATATATACTCTGTGTATAAAAACCCCTCCGCACAAGCAGGATGTGACACAAGGTCAATTTCTAAAGTAGAGTTTAACAGGTTTGAATTCAGAGTTTTCCTTCTGCTAGGCTGGTTGCCTAACGAAGGTTGAAGAGCCCATAGCTGGAGGGAGATTAGTTGATTCATACCTTTCCCAATGGTATTAACGCTATGTGAAATGAAAACTGCTTATTAATATATATATATATATATAACCCATGAACTAATTGATTATATTGATGCTTCTATTTAGGAAGAAGGATTCTAATGAGCATTTCCTACTTGTTGAAAATGGACATGGCGAGACGAGTTCAAATCCTGCACAAGGCTGTTTGCAATTCACATATAGCTAATACCCTTTGGTAAAGGTATGAATCCAACAATTTTCCCTCAGCTTATGTTAAATAGTAAAACACACTGGTCTCTTTAACATTGGTTGGACAACCAGTCTAGGAGAAGGAAAACTGAATTCAAACCTATTATACTCCACTTAAGAAATTTCCCTTGTCTCACATCCTGCTCGTTGTGGAGAGGTTGGTAAGTATATACATAAAAAAATTGAATAGTTAAAGAAAATTATGTTCAGTGCGAAAAACGACTCCACAAATTCATTATTCAGTTGTAAACTGAACTGGAAATTGTTTAATCTCTAAGCAATTTAAGTAAATTACTCTAATAAAAGCAAACCTTATTTATCTTAAACACTTGTATATTCTTATGTTTGTTTGTTGTTATTTTTTAACATATCAACCCTCTTTGGTGTTTTTAATGCTGAATCAAGTTATTTTGATATGAGGTTGCTTACAGTACCTATTGTTGCTTAAGTGGTCACCTGATTAAGTATTGAACATACTCATCTCTACTTAACTTTGTGATCTAGTGGAAATCAGTGCTTTCACTGATTTGAATGCAAGCCATTTCCTTTTAGTTTTATATATATTATTAAAAATTCAGAATTTTCATTGGTAGTCCTAAAGAAAATTAAACTTTTTTAATGGTTTTTAGATTTTTTAGTTATTTGTGAATGGTTTACAATATATATTCAGTTTATGCGGAAACTTATATATATAAAAGTAGGCAAATACAAAAACTGGACTGTTTCCATAATAAAAAAATGTAACTACTCCAATCTTCCTTTGTGTGTATATAAGGAGGAGATGCTTAAGATCAGAACCTCAGAATCAGGTGACCTTGGTTTATTTTTTTGCTCATTTTTTTTTTTTTTTTTTTGGGGGGGTGAGGGGTGCATCCCCCCATTATGTCCAAAGAGCAAAACATGAATAAGAATCATGAACATGATACACACATTCATTCTAGCATAAAGGCCAGTGATTTTTTTTTTTATTCACTACATCTCCCCAAGAGCAATTCTGACTTATGGTTAGTTTTAACAAGGATTTTCAATTGGACACATGGCCTAGTGGATAAGGTAGTTAGGTAAGACAGTTCTAAGTGATTTCTCTATATTGCAGGTTTCATCCTGATCAAGGCAGCAGTAACATAGAATAAATAATTAACACAGCTTAATGACCCTACCAGCTATGGTTAGCAGAATGAGAACAGGATACCCTTATGGATTGAATAAAGTTCCGTGATGGCTCCCGATTACCGAAAAGAAGAAGGTTCCCGATTAGACAAGAAAGTCTTCCTAGTCTAAAGAAATATCTGAAGAAGGCCAGAGGGCATATCGGCCGAAAGTTGTAAAGATAACAATGAAGATGAGGACAATAGTCCAATAACGTAGATAATAACTAAGGGATTTTCAAGTGCATATGCATGGGCACTGTCAAATCCCCAGCCATATCTGTGGGTCAATGCCATGCTGTTGTTGGACTACTCTGATCTTCATTTATGTGAATTAAAGGGAGGTTGGACTCTGGGACTAAGCTTTCTTGTTCTTTTGCAGCATCTATGTCTAAAAGACAGACATACAATAATCAAATCCACAGTTTTGAAGGTGTGCATGTGGTGTGTGTGTATGTAGGGGGGTTAGTTTCCAAGTTTTATTAGAGTTTAAAGGATCCATTTCTATCGATATTTTGGTGGGGAGTGGGGAGAGAATTCCTTTAGCTTAGAAATTCGTTTTGTGATTAAAGGCTTTTTTCTAATGCTCAGCTATTTATTGTCTGCCTAAATTTCAACAGAGCAATAAGAAATGAATTTGTTGACTTTACTTTTTACCAAAAGTGAATAATATTGATATAAAACTTGCAAAATTAAAAAATTTAAAAAAAAAATAAAAAATAAAGTAGAAGAACATTAAAGAAAACCTAAATCTTTACAAAGGGAGGAGGGAAAAAAAGAAGAAAAATTGATATTTTAAAAAACCCAAATAATAATCTTGTAAAAAAAAAAGGTTTAAAACAAATGAAACCTGAAAATTACAAAGAAATGGCCAATGGTAAAAATCCAATATTAACTCTGGAAGCAGAATATTTCCCCTTCTAACCAAACAGCTTCATTAAAAGACTTTAAAGAATTGAGAAATGCGATGGCATCATCAAATGGGAATTCTTGTTGCCATAAGATTGATGGAAGGAATATGAAGAATGGCACCGGCACAAGCATTAAAATTCCAATGCAGATAAAAGAGAGAGAGAAAGAGAGGTGAAAAAGGAGGAGAGAGAGAGAGGTGAAAGAAAGAGAAGAGAGAGTAGAGAAGAAGAGAGGTGAAGAAAGGAAGAGAGAGAGAGAGAGAGAAAGGTGAAGAAAGAAAGGATGAGAGAGAAGAGAGAGGTGAAGAAAGAAGGAGAGAGAGAGAGAGAGGTGAAGAGAGAGAGAGAGGTGAAAAAAGAAGGAGAGAAGAGAGAGGTGAAGAAAGAAAGGAAGGAGAGAGAGGTGAAGAAAGAAGGAGAGAGAGAAGGAGGTGAAGAAGAGAAGGAGAGAGAGAGAGGTGAAGAAAGAAGGAGAGAGAGAGAGCAGAGAGAGAGAGGTGAAGAAGAAGGAGAGAGAGAGAGAGAGGTGAAGAAAAGAAGGAGAGAAGAGAGAGAGGAGGGTGAAGCAAAGAATGGAGAAGGAAGGAGAGGACGAGAGAGGTGTAAGAAAGAAGGAGGAAGAGAGAGAGAGAGGTTAGAAGAAAAGAAGGAGAGATCGAGTATTATTATAGAGGAAGGTGAAGAAAGCAAGGAGAGAGAGAAGAGAGAGAGAGAGAGAGGTGAAGAAAGAAGGAGAGAGAGAGAGAAGTGAAGAAAGGAAGGAGAGAGAGAAGCAGAGAAGCAGGTGATAAGAAAGAACAGGAGAGAGAGAGAGAGGTGAAGAAGAATTGAGAGAGATGAAGAGAGAGAGGAGAGAGGTGGAAGGAAAAGAAGGAGAGAGAGAGAGAGATGAAGAAAGAAGGAGAGAAGATGAAGAAGAAGGAGAGAAAGATGAAGAAAGAAGGAGGGAACGAGATGAAGAAAGAAGAGAGAGGCAAAGAAATAGGAGAAGAGGCAAAGAAAGAAGGAAGAGAGAGAAAGAATAAGAAAGGAGAGAGAGGCGAAGCGATAGAGAGAGATGAGAGGAAGGCAGAGAGAGATGAGAGGAAGAGAGAGGGAGAGAGATGAGAGGAAGTGGAGAGAGAGATGAAGAGGAAGGGAGAGAGAGATGAGAAGGAAGGGAGAGAGAGATGAAAGGAAGGGGAGAGAGAATGAGAGGAATTCGTTGCTTAGAAGAGAAATACTTTTAAAACAAATTGAGAAAATTTATTAAAAAATTTACTTAAAAAGAGAGTGTAAGTTTATGGTCAAAGGAGGCGTGAAGTTAATTTTTTTTATGGGTGTGAATCAAAAGGGTGTGGGTTGTGGGGGAAGAATGAATGAAGGAAATTGTACATTAAGATAATAAAATCTGAGAGGAAATAATATTCCTTTTCGTTTTTGAATTTGCTTTAATGTTTTCAAAGTTCTTTTGCATCATATACAAGCACAACACTCAGGTCAGAGTCCAAAAAAGTACACAGCATCAATATCTAAAAAAAAAAAAAAAAGAAAAAAAGAAGAAAAAGAAAGAAGAAATCCCCCCCCCAATGAATCAGATAACCCCCAACAATCTAGAGCATGGTACATTAGTCCTTTTTAATCTCCCTTCGTGGACTTTGTATACATATTCCAGCATTCCTGCTAATTTTCAAAAACTTTTTGTAAATTCATCAATATTTTGTCTTGCTAATTCTAAAAAAAAAAAAATTTTTTAAAGTAAGTCAAGTACGTGGATCAGTGAGGGACCTATCCCCTTTTCGCTTATGCAAGGCCAGGGAAATAGTTTTTATGAGGTGGAGAGCACAAACTTCGTCAGCTCCCGGATGCCCTTTATCACAGAGATCTGATTACGCCTATGTCACTCATGCTTTGAGTTGGCGAGGACCGGTATCCGAACCAAGGAATCTTGGTTCCAAGGTGAATGCTCTACTGACTAAGCTATAAAGTCTTTTTAAAAAAAATGTTTTACAGACTTGGTCATTTTTTTGGATCTGGGTGGAAAAGTGGGGAGCTGAAGTGTGGCACTCCACTTTAAACTCAACAATTTCACTGGTCTAGCGCTAGTGAAAGGGATAGACTCACTCATTGCCCGCTGATACCGACAATAGGCACTCCAACGAACCTACTTAACTTTTATTTTTAAGACTCAAACTCACGTCCCTTTGTGTTCTATTGTGTACTTATCTGTTCATCAATGTCATAGAAAGTGATAACACGAGTCTGTTTGTGATAATCAAAGCCAACAGATAGAACCAGGTCCACTCTGACTCGGAGTGTTGTACCTGTTGGAGTTCCATCTAGGGTTAAATAGATTTTAAAAAACGTTTTAAAAAATGAGTTTTAAAAAAAGATCTGAATACCCAACAAGAAGAATGAATAAAACAAAAAGACTACAAACACACATATTGTATAAAGCCTGTCAGCAGGGCTTTATAAATACACTTGCTGTAATCTCCTGTGGAAGGGAATAACATAGCCTCTCCTCCCCACCACACCACCACCATCCACCCACTCCAAAAAAGGGGTGTCTGGTATGATACTAAACTGCCTCTAATGGTGAGGCCTTCAGCAACTGTTAGAGTCTCATCTAGCGGTTAATAAATTTTTAAAATGAGTTTTAAAAAAATGAGTTTAAAAAATCGGAGTTTAAAAAAATATGTTAAAAAATAAAATTAAAAAATGTTTTGATACCAACAGAAAATGAACAAAACAAAATCATTTTCAGCTATAAAATAATCAATGGTTGAATATTGAAAAAATCCAACGCAACGCAGCCAAGGATAGTAGCGAATGAAAGATAATACTGGTCAAGAACTTATTTGCTGGAGATTCTCTAAAAATAAAGAAACATTCTACAAAGTCTCTTTTCAGGACCACCATGGGATTAAAGGAGATTGTATACATCCCCTTAATCTGAATTCTTCTCTCTTTCAAGAGAAGGTTAGGACAAAGCATAGCTTCATGCAACCAAATCTGGATTGTATAGGTGGTGAGAGCTGAAATATATAGGTGATGCTTACTAAGGTCACTAATGATATCTTCAGCTGGTTGAGTAACCCACCAAGAAAGAGTGTCAACTCTGTCACACATGCACAGAGTTGACCTATTAAATATGTTTCCAAGTTTATGTGGAGATTGTGTCACTGGTTCTTGAGCCATCATAAATGACTCAATATATTTCTGACATACCTTGTTGTGTGTGTATAATATATATCTATTAATAATGGAGATTTCGCTTCCGGTTTTGTCTGAACAAAAATTAAGTCACTGCTTACCATTACATTACCCAAAAACGTATAAACATAGAATAAATACAACTAATTTGAAATATGCAACATTAGATAGCTCCCATTGTTTTTTTAAAACAAGTTTTAATAAATACATGACTGATATTATATATTATATATAGTTGTTTTATTTTAATACATATTTAATGTTTACATTTCAAATTGTTTTTATATTTTTAATCTTTAATGAATTTGAATGATTTTACTTACTTGTCATAAGATAATAAAATCTGAGAGGAAATAATATTCCTTTTCGTTTTATCTATTTTTACATCTTTTTTATTTGTACTAGTATATATAATATATATATATACTATATATAATATATACACCACACACACAATACAACATACACACACACACACACAAGAAAAGATTCAATCGGTTTGCAATAATGTTTTATCTTAGCTTATATATCTAGCCCTCCATATAGCACAGGATATGACACAATGTCATTTTTTAATGGAGTTTGAATAGGTTTGAATTCAGAGTTTTCTCTCCTAACAAGTTGCCTATATCATGTTAAAACGAGCCAGTCTGCTCTACTACTTTACCCATAACTGGAAGGAGATATGTTGGATTCATACCTTTCTTAGGTTAAAGTGGCAATGAGAAATGAAAAAAAGCCTGTCCAGGATTGAACCTCAGTGGTGGCCAGGTCCATTTACTACAAAGATAGTCATTACATACAACCAAAGCACTTTGAGCACCTTCAATGTGTATGACCTATAAGGATTAACTCTACTATATTTCACCATTATCATATACAGAAACCTTTATTGAAGCAAGTCACTAGTGATAATCTAACACATTGAGCGAATCATCCTTCTTATATTTTTTAAGTAGTTTATTCTTTTAACTTGTTTTTTTTTATATGGAAATTCAAATAAATGTGTCTGTCACTCCTTTCCTTTTAAGTGCAGAAAATTTCCTCCAAAAAGTCAAGATTTTTTTAATGACCCTTTCATTGTATGTTCGACTTTTTTTTTAAAAAATTTGAAGTTATGGCAAGTCTTTTAGAGAGCAACAAGATTTTCATAACAAAAATACTGTCATCGAATTTTTTTTTTTTTTTTCTTCACTTTAATAATGTGGAAACATCGAATAGACAAGCTTAAAAAGTAATGAGCAAAGTATTAAGTTTCTAGCACAGTATGTCGTAATATACTATAATATAATGTGTGTATATTTGTGTATTTATATATATATATATAAATTATTGATGTGTATATATGTATGAAATGTATATGCTCTTTCTATGTAAATGTTTATATATATATATATATATATAATATATATATATTATATTATATGCTTGAGTGTGCAATGATCATTTAACATTTATATGATCTTATTTCTTTAATTTAGTCTTTTTGTTTCTATTTTCCTCTGCTCATCAAATCTTTAACCTGTCCAATTTTTCTGAACCCTCAGTTTTCTGTTCACATTGTTTCTTGTGTAATAAAGTTTTTTTTATTTATCAATTTCTGTCCACATGAAAAGGTGTGTTTTGATATATCTGTATAGATATCTACATAAAGTTTGCATAAAAATATAGGTATTCGGGTGTAAAGATTTGTGTTGCACAATGCCTTCAGTTTGGTGAAAAACGGCCTCTCACATCAACTGAATGCCCTGAAACAATAGGCATTAGAATTTTTTCCTGTGAATAAAACATTGACCTTTTTTTTCGCTCCTATAAATATTATTTAATTCTATTGCAGGCTTGGGTCTAAAAGATCGCATAGGCAAGAATCTGTCATAACCAGGGTGCTGTTGACTCCTGTCCATGCTATCTTAACTAAAATGTGTGTGTATATATATTTTTTTACTCTTATCTCCGATCACAAACAAAGGAGTAAACAGGATCTGAAGAAGTCTTTTTGTAAAATTGAAATATTGATCATATCAGCTATGATTAGTTATAATTGTTTCTCTTTAACAGTATTGTGTGGTTGGTTTTCATTCCATCTTGTTCATCTCATATAATATATATATAATTCATAATACATACACAACACATATATATGCATATACATAGCTACAATGGTCCAACAGCTAAAGGGTGCATATATATATATCATATACATACTTACAATTAGGTGCTTTGCTCACTATACGTTTTTGGGTCTACTATTTATCCTACAATTAATGTCGGATTTAATGGCCGCGTCTCCTCACATGTTCTACAATAAAGTATATGAGGAAGGTTTAAAATTCATACGACGTATAATTTTGTTGGGAGAAAATAGTATAGACTAATTCCATCATAGGGCATAGTTATGGATATTACTCTAAAAAGAGAAGTGTGTTTCTATCATCAATATTGGAAGTAAGAATTATGGATGCTGTATGGCAATGTTCCTGAAGATTAAGGTCTATGATATATTGACTTAGAAACAGTGATTGCACGTCGAAGACAATACACACATAAGAGATTTCACTGATAAAACACTCACCCGTGTTTAGTACTAACCTTATTTATCTCCACTCAGTATATATATAAATATAGAGTAAACATAATATATTTATATTATAACATATTAAATCATAGCTGATTAATTTTAGATCTCATATTAATTTCAATTTTAAACAAATAATATATAAACTATTCTATATATCTAAGATTCCTGTTATATATTCAATCTATACCGCATCAGCGTGTATGAATAGTGATGGGAAACGTGGAAAAGTCAAAACTGGAATATTTTTTGTTCCTTAGAAGAAAGAAATTTTCCTTTTAATTAGAAAAACTTATGTTTAAGAAACAAAACAAAAGTAAAGGAGAATAAGTATATTTATTTAGTTACAAAAAACTCAACATTTAGTTAAGAAAAGGATATAAGGAGAAGACAATGAGGAGAGAAATTCAAAAGAACAAAAGAGTATTACTGTTATAACTCTTGAGATTAATTAGTAAGAGCATCACTAATTTATGCGCATTTGCTAATTTTTGTTCTGAGCATTATTTATGGCATGGGTGAAAATAGGAGCAAATAAACAATACATAAAAAACCCTGAAGGGTAGTTTGGGATGAGGGGGTTTGCGAGAGACATACAAGCAGCGCTATCACCTAATATGTATTATTCAAGGAAAAAAAATTCAATTGAGCTATTACTTCAAGGGACGTTATATACTAGCATCATTGTGATGTGTGAATAGGTAACCGATTTTAATACTGCATCACAACTGAAGATTCGGTGCCATACAAACTATCTATTACACCAATATCACACATATTGTTGGCTTTAATCTAGAGATACTTTATAGATATTCTATACAGATAATTTCTTTCAACACTTTTCTTTCTTTTTTTGTTGGTTTTAGAGAAGTGGATGGCTGGTTACAGTAAGGAAATAAAAAAAGAGAGCAACAAATTATAGCAAACACACTTCAAAGACGCACAATAGGTTCGTGATAGGAAGTCAAGAGGGAAGTGTCTAAACGTCATCAGTCTAGATACAAACTTGCTTCAGAATAAATTAGATTCATGAAGAACTTATATAAAGCCTCTATATGTGACGCGAACAGTGGTATAATGCATACAGTATGGGGCATTTGCCAGGCACCACCCACTTCACACAACCACTATATATATTATATATATATATATATATATATATTATATATAAGCATTCAATCATTCTCTAGCATTGTTACAACATGACCGAGGTATCTGGTGTTTTCCTTCAAACAAACTTAGAGTTTGAACAATCGAAAGAATTAAAGGAAATGATGGAGAAAAAGCTATATGGAAACAACACGAGAGGATGATACATGTTGCTTTAAAAATTTTGAAGCAACATTCTACAAAACAGCATCTGTGCGACACCCACGTTACCTCCCATCTCAAACACTGATAGCAAGTAAGATAAGCATGATTATGCTGAGTCACTGCTGGGGAAGTAAGAACAAACCATAAGCGATATTTCTTTTAATGGACACTTACAACATGGATACACCAGTGTTACCAGCCAGCAAAAATAACATTCTTCAGTTTCTGTGCAGACACTGGATGTTTGTACGGAGGACTTACCAAAGAGCAATGACCAATAGGGAAGTGGTGGGAGAGAGAGGATGAGAAGAGAGAGACAGAGGAGAGAAGAGAGAGAGAGAAGAGAGACAAAGAATCCAGCTGTCAGATGCTTATTGATGCTGATATGTATTCCAAATAATTGTCAGTGTCTGAAGATTGTAGCGCTTACAGCATGAACGTTTTACTATGTGTGTATCAGATTTTAAAGAAAGCTTTTAGTGTTATTTGGGTCTCAATCTTTGGTCACTGTCTTTTTTTGAGGTTATCGTTTTAATTTTCTGTTTAGCTCTTGCTAATCATTAGAATATAAATGGTAGAACATAGTAGCAGTCCAATAAACTAAGTACACTGCTTATATTTCATTTATGGAATTTAAATTTTGGTTACAGATGGCCTGTGCTAATGTTTTAAGAGGTTGATAATTAATAATTACCAAGGTAATCATCCGTTTTGTATTGCACTACACCTAGAATTCATAAATCATGTATCTTTGGTTTAGTTGAAAATTAACTTTTTATAAAAAATTGGTTAGCAAAATTGTATCAAGAGCCCTGTTCAAAAAGTAATGACCATTTTTATTCTTCATGTGAAGTTTTTATTAATAAAGGAACTAAGGTTCTACATTGGAACTACATGCTCAGAACCAGAATCCAACGAGTAAGATCCAATTGCCAATCACAATTGTCCTTCTCTGCATGACAATGCTCGATCAACACACAGCATCAGGAACCAGGGAGAAAATTGGCTTGCATTCGGGTGGACAAGCTTTACGCATTTTCCATACTTACCAAGAATTTAGCGTCTTCAGACTATCTCTTTGGCCCATGAAAGAGGGTTTCTGAGACGGCAAATATTATTTAGTGATAAGGAGTGAACATCTGTAATGAAGAACTGCTCAAAGAACAGCTAACAGAATTTACAGGGCGGTATTACATGCTCTCATGTAGAACATTGCTATTAAGAGAAACGGTGACATGTGTGGAGAGGAGTAGGGTGTGATCCGACAGAGGACCGGCTTCATGCGTATGTATGATACATGTTCCTTCCGCGTTGGTAATTATACCATGTCCCTAAACAAAATTGGCATTCACTTTTTGACTCACACGCTCGTACATATTTATTGATGACACTTAGCTACAGGCATGCAAACCACATTTATGGAACCTGTTGGTGGGGTTTAGATTATATACTGACTGTATCTTCCTGCAGTTAGGATAATACAGAACTCAAACTAAAAGAAAAAAGAAAAGGGGGGGAGTTTCTGGTATAACACTAAATCCTGCATCTAATGGTGAAGTTCAGTTGCTGGAAATCTGGGAAGTGTGGGATACTCTTGTCATTGCCATTTACTGTCCACGGCACTCGGATCCAGAAGTATAGATTATTTGTTTAAAATCGCCATCTATGGGCCATATAGATCTGTAAAATTTTTGTATTATGACGATAGAACTAGTGTTAAAAAACAAAACAAAGAGAAAAAGTGTAATTTCTGAATGTAAATGATGTGGATTCCGTGAACCTCTAGTGCATCAAACTGAACCCTAGTTGGATTGTGACATGTTGTAAAATGGTCTAATCATATAATAGTACTTATATTCATTACACACACAAATAGAATCATGCCAGACAATTAATAATACAAGACAGCAGTTCCTGTTATAAAGAACGATAATGTTCAATATCTGCCAATACGACTAATAGTATATAATCCATATCGAATAAAATTCGACTAAATCTGTTAATTTAAAAGTTTCGAAGTTAGTACTATACACAGGCAGTGTGTGTGTTGTGTACGTGTGCTGTGTGTGTGTGCATCATGTAATAAATGTTGCTGAAATAGAGAAACACATCCAGCTTAAGTGTAAAGCCAAGACAAGTTATTCTCACACAGACAGAAAATCAGCTTGAAAAGGGTTATGTGTTATTTTTTTCTTATTTCTCTTGTCTCTAATATTTCTCTGTTTGTTGCAGATAAATAATAGCAGATGTCTTTTTTCTTTCTCTCTTTACTTGACGACTGAAAAGATTTAATTAACTCAGTACTGATCAGCATTCTTGTTGCAAGAATTATGTAGAAAATGGTTACATAAGTCTAGATCTAGTCAGGAAATGAAGAGAAAGAGGAAAATAGAAGGGAAGCGATGAAAGATGGCTATATGTTTAACACATGTTAAAAAGAAAAAAGGAAATAAGAAAGAACATATTTGATGATTGCAATTCCATTCTTTCTTGTTCTCACACAGTTAGATAAATTAGATTATCATATTTGAACCCCCACGAATATTTTATTCAAGGGAAATATGGCTAAACATTGAAATATTATTCTAAACTATACAATTTTTAAAAAAATATTTATGATTTCTATATATCACTATGTATAAGGTTTTATTATATTGATACTTGTTGGCGGGTGGGGTGCAGATTCACGGTATACATCTGCTGATGAGACTAATATAGGTCGAAACAGCTTGTCGCAGTGTTTCAACATCACAGGCAGTATTACACCGAATTTGCTTGTTGGGATTATTTAATTAATGATTAATTCCTTTCTATGTATTACATATATATATATATATGTATATAATATATATATTATATATATATATATATTATTTGTGAGAAATGTTATGACTTCAACTATTCTCCCCCAGCTTGGGTAAATAGTAGAGCAGACTGGGCTCTTAACCTTGGTATGGCAAGCCGTCTAAGAGAGGAAAACTGGATTCAGCCAGCTTTAATGACTTTAAAATTGGATGTTGTGCACATCCTATCGAAAGTGGTGATGAATAACTCTAAGTTGTAAAGTCTTGAATATATTTTTAGAAAGGTTCAAGTCAGAGGCCTACAATTAATAGAAAAATGCATGATCTAACTTTAATTTCAATAATCTATTTGCCAATTGATCTATTGGCAGATCTGTTATTATTTTACTAATCTTTTTCTAATATATCTAATTCAATTTCTCTACCTTATTGATCTGTCTGTTTATAACTATCAATCAAGGTTGAATCTCTTTCTTTTTGTAGAGAGTACATTAAATAAATATTTCAATTCCATCAATGTTTCTCAGCTTATGTTAGTTTAGTTTTTCACATCTATCCTGCAAAAACATCCTTGCACATCACACACACGGACACTCATACACAACTCTTTTTCTCTCTCGTGTGACGCACCACAGGAACTAAACCACATATGTCGCATTTTTACGAAACATATTACTCATATTGACTACATTTCTCAGCAACATTACAATACAGATCTTTTAGTACAAACATGCTTAATATACTTAACATAAGAGGTCTAATATAAAAACATACTTCATGTGTCACTTTACCAACTATTTTACACATCAGGCTTATATTGACCAATTACACAGGATATTAACCATATTTTAACACCGTGACTTATGCATGAACTATAAGAAACGACTTTATATCGATACTCAATCACTCGAAATGCTTGTAGAGTCACCACAGACTACTGACACACTAGGTACAGAGGTAAGACATTCTACCTATGCTCATTGGTTAACAGGCACTAAAATCATATACGTCATTTTGACATCAAATACAGGTTCTTTGCGACAGCTCCACATTTATCACATTTATCCATTTTAAATTACGTAAGACCCTTAACTCCTTTAAGTAACTTTTGTACACACAGCATTAGGCGCACTATGAACAGATATTAACAGTCTGCAACTAATACATAGGTAAGCATTCAATATAATACGCCATAACACACGACCTCTAACTTTCACTACCTTTTCATCTTGCTAGTGAACTCGAACTTACCAGATTAGCACAGTGCTTATGGTCACAGACGTACAGAGTGTACAATACATGTCTCTTTATAATGATCCAATCTTTATGATGTTAGTGGACTGTGCATCTCCTTAATTGGAAACGCAACATATACATAACGGGCTTATTGTGTCGCGGAAACGTTTACATATACATTTTTACCTTTTATTAATATATTAATTATTTACATGAAGACCTGAACTTTCAAACGATACCTGAACGATTTTAATTCTTTGAACAACTTTTCTTTATACTAAATTAACTAACATCTACTACAACGAGCACTGTTGGCACTTGACAGCATTTTCACTATTATAGAATCTAACTGACACATTGATATTCAAACATAAACTCAAGGTAATACTACGATGTTAGATTATAATGCATTAACTGGAAGTCGACCATGCAATCGAGCAGTTAGTCATTTTGATTTTTTGGTTTATGTCGGCAGGTGATACATGTATATTGTTATCCAACCTTTTTCATATCTTCTTTTGAGCTAGGAGTTGCAGGATAGATCCATCTAAAAACCAACATTTGTTTATTGTCTACCCCATTTCAATCAATTACTTGTTATATCCATGAAAATACTATATAAATTGTCTATTTTTTCAGATCACTACACTTAGTAGATTCTTTGAATACTCCGCGCATTATGTATTTATAAGCGACGAAACATTAGCGTGGAGTGTTTGTAGTCGATCAGTTAATTTTATAGATCAGAGGTAAGGTTGGAGAGCATCTGAAAACTGAGCAAAGGAAGAATAAATGACTGACTGAGAGAGAAAATGGAAGTTTTACTGTTTGCTAACAAATTGTATTGTGATTGCGAAACACAGAAAAAAAAATGATACGGCTGCTTTAAGTAAAAAAAAAAAAGTAAAAGGAGAAAATAAAAGAGGCACCTCGTCTGTTGTATATTTTGGGGGTTATTGGTGGGTAGTTGGTTTGGAGTTGGAATTGGAGGAGTCGGATTGGAACGAGGGGAGAGGTTGTAAGATTCGGGAGGTGAGGACTTGTTTGCATTTTTCAAAAAGGGAAAGCGTCACTCAGTATTGCAGATTTCCATTGCTCCATCCAGCTATTGGTTACATTACGCTAGGCGCAGTGTGGTGCGTCGTATTAACAGACTTGAGTGTGGCACCATTGACCTAGGAGAGGAAAACATCTGGATTTCATAAGCCTGTTAACGTCTGCTGTAAATATATTTGCCGTTGTGTTCACATTCTGTTTCTCATGTCAGATGTTGGGTTGAGTAAATATTTATATTTGTATAATAAACTAAAGAATAATAAACAAATTAACTATAAAAACAACTTTCAAAGATATTACCTCTTTCATCAGGTATTGCAATATACTAATTGGCTATTAAGCTGTCTAAAGATTACTAATTCATCATATGTAGTCCGACTGAAACAGAGGGTGATTTGCCCAACTGCCTTGAAAGTACTCCATAAAAATATTGCGACTTTACGAACGGTCGTATAAAAAAATATTGGTCTTTGTTTGTTGTTAAATAAATAAAAACGTGCTGGTAGGTGGTGCCTAAGTTGCATCATTGTTCTACCAGACATTGGATGGGCTGTAGTCTATATCTTCAATATTGCAGGACTCGGTTGTTTACACTTGTCTTTGATGACTTCAGTAGAGGGATAGATAATTTCTTTGACTTGAGAAAGCAGAAGACAATTGCCACAATCTAAATCGAGACTCACACTCTTGTAACCAGCAGACGGATTGATTCTGAGTTATTTATAAACGGTGCTAAAGCTGTAGTCATTGGTGCACTTAAATTGGCTGATTGAGGCTAGGGGGGGCATTAAGTGGATCAATGGACCCTTTGTGATTCAGTAGGTAAAAGGTGTCTAGTCTAATAGGTGGAATGCTATCAAACGTCAGGGGCCAACGTTGAGCATAATCCCTTTCAGCTCACTCACTAGAAGAAAATACAAAGTTTTTTACATTTTTTAAAAAAAGGACTCTTATAGGGCTTAGTATAGGAGCATTTTGGGAATAAGATTCGGTTTGTACGGCTCGGCACTAAAGATGAGGGTGATAGGGTATCAAGATCGTGCCATGTAATAAAGCACATACGGGAGCTGCGTAGATGTGCTCCCACCTCATAAAACAATCCTCCTCTTGCATATAAGAAAGGGATAGCCTCGATCCTCGAAACTTAGTGAATTATTTAATTTAAAAATTACATATTATTGTTTTTTCGCTATATTTGAGTCAAGACTCTAATTGTGATTGAATAAAAATAGATGGTTTATTTTGACAAAATTAGCCATGATGAGTTTGGAATATGTTTAATCACAAGGTTCCTGGGGAAATATTTTAAAA
The DNA here is from genome assembly GCA_023376005.1 of Doryteuthis pealeii. Taxonomy (NCBI): domain Eukaryota; kingdom Metazoa; phylum Mollusca; class Cephalopoda; order Myopsida; family Loliginidae; genus Doryteuthis; species Doryteuthis pealeii. The sequence continues at coordinate 80,218,882 of CM042143.1, read as the reverse complement.
GATTGACTATATGGTACTCATGTTGCTTCTATGTATTGAGGTGAGTCGGAGTGGAGCTGGACCAATATATAAGGGTTTTCCTTCTTTATTCTTTTCTTCTGTATTTAGTTGATTCTTTTTTATATTTTTTTTTTAATAATTTTGATTGTAGTTCGGCATTGTCTACGTCGTCTAGGGTTATATTTTTTGTGAGCCTTGATGCCTAGAGGTGTGAGAAATGTGGTGTTAATGTGTTTCACATTCATATATTATGTTACTATCAATTTTGTAGAGACTAGTTTTGAGCATATCATTAAGCACGAATTTTTATAATCACTAGAATGTGTTTATCCACGAGAATTCTATCAAAATACGAAATAAAATTCGAAAACACATGGTTTTAATTATCAAACTATTTGACCATATTGATGGGACTCTTCTAAACCTCTTCACAGGAATTTACCTAAGTAACTAGGTTCAAAGTGACTCTCAAAGTTATTGGTGAATGAAGTATGGAATACCATACCAGATTTTCCTTCCCTCATCAATTCTCCAGATATCTCTGGAGTCCTCAACCACCAGATGCAGATCTCCACACCCTTTTTATAGTGATTCACTCATAACGCCTACAAAAAAGACAATAACTTCAACTCCTTTGGACCATATAACTCTATCCACTTTCTTTTTTTAAGTATTATTTTGGGGTGGAGGGGGTTGATAGAAATTAAGTAAGTTGTATTTGGTGTGGGTGGGGTTTAGAATATAATCGTCTGTGTATTTGGCTGTAGGTATGGTGGATTTTTTACGATTGTCAGTATTTGTAATGAGAAGGGGTTTGAGATCACAAAGTCTTAGATGTCATTTTTCGGTCTTGGGAGGTGTTCGGATACAAAGCAGTAGTCGTCATTATGGTGGGAGCGTTGATACAGCTAGTGTAGTTTGGTGGTGTAGCGTGGATACAGTCAGTTCGCTATTCTGGTGGCACGGGTCTTTGGATACACGCCAGTGTTTATTTGGTGGCGAGGGTTTGGATTAAGTTCCACGTTGTAACTTTTGGTGGTGTGGGCCGGGGCATACAGTCCATAGTTTGTCATTTTGGTGTGGGGGGGATATCAGTCAGTCGTATCTGTGGGGAGGTTGGCATAACGTTAGCTCGTAATTTTTCTGGTGGGTGTTTTCGGGGCGGTGCATCCACAATTTTCAGTGTATTTGGCTGGGGATTGGTTGTGCACTCAACTTCCTCTCCATTCTTTCTCTCCTCCTCTCTCTCTCCCTCTCTCCCTCATCTCTTTCTCTTTCCTCTCATCCTCTTCTGCTCTTCTCCTTCTTCTTGCTCTCTTCCTTCTTTCTTATGGTCTCATCTCCTCTTTCTTTGCTCTCTTCTTCTTTACTTCATTTTCCCTCTTCTTTCTTTTTTCTCTCCTTCTTCTTCTCTTTTCTCTTCTTCTTCATTCTCTCCTCTCTCCTTCTTTTTCCTCTCTCCTCTCTCTCTCTCTCTTCTTCTTTCCCTCTCTCTCTCTCTCCTTCTTCTTCAACCTCTCTCTCTCTCTTCCCCTTCATTTTTCACTCTCTCTCCTCTCCTTCTTTCTTCACTTCTCTCTCCTCTTCTCTCCTTTTTCTTCACGTCTCTCTGCTCTCTCTCTCCTTCTTCTTCAACCTCTCTCTCTTTTCTTCTTTTTCTCTTCACCTCTCTTCTTCTCTCCTTTTCTTTTCACCTCTTTTCTAGTCAGTGTATTCTGTGGTGGAGGCTTCTCGGATCTATTAGTTCAGTGTATTTTTCGCTGTTGGCGGGACGGTGGATACCAGTCGTGTATTGGGTGGGGGTAGGTTGACTACAGTTCAGTGTATCTTTGGTGGGGGCATTGGCTTGGATACAGTCAGTGTATTTTTGGTGGCGGAGTTGATACAGTTCAGTTCGTATTCTTAAGGCCCCCCAACAAGTAAGCAATAATCCCAGCATTCATGCTATTTCTTTTTGTCTTATCACATTAATTGTATTCTTTATGTTAGTTCTACTAGAGGAAATTACGCTATTACTCTTTTAACTTTCTTCATATCGAAATTGTAAATTTTCATATGATTCTCATTTCTAATTTTTAGTTTCTCACTTTCTTCATCACATCAGAAATGTCATTTCGCTTTTCATTACTGTCCTTATTAGAACATTGCATTGATAATACATCTGCTTTAATTTAACACAATTCTTTTTTTGTCCATTGTATTCAATCTACATCCGTTCTTTTTCATTTAACCTATTTCGCCTCTCTACTACTTTTTCAGTTGTCCATTAAGTTACATCATGTGCAAACCCTACTTGAATCTATTGTTCTCTTACTCTCGATTTCGGTTTTCATCACTAGGAAAAAAAAATGATCATTTTACTTGCAAAACTGTTCTAATATCATCCATTACCTCCATATCATCTTTTTTATCTTGTAGTTGACAAGAGCAGTTTGACTTAACTTGACTTCTATTCTTTAATGTTAAATAAACTTCTTAGTATAGTCACCTCTCTATCACTCTAAGTATTAACGAATGTATAACCATTTATAATTCTATTACTGGTCTTATTACAATATTTCATTTGATCTTATCTTTTAATTTGCGGAAAATATATCAAACTAATCTTAATATACTCTTTACTCATCTTCAATGCCTTAACTTTTAATTTCTACTTCATCCTTTATTTTCATAATCGCTACATATAAAATTGGTTTACGTTATCTTTCTTATCCTATAATTAAACTTAATTAATAACTCATATATTAAATTATTATCACATTCATCCTCTTCAGTCTCTAATTACACTTCATTACAATATTTATCATAATAGGAAATCTTTTTTTTTCCTTAAAACAGGCAATGTATAGAAGAAGAATTTAAATATTTATTTGTTATAAATACGTTACACCCGAAATGCATGTATTCTCATTATAAGTATTTGACATTTCTGGGCATTTTAACTGACTGTGGCGTGCATTATGCAGCACCAGGTCCAGTACGAACGTGAAAAGCTATCTGAATTCAAAATCCGTGTAACACACGTGCGAGAGGTTGGATTGACTCCTGCACAGGCTATCTCCCTGCCCAAGACCGCCATGCTTAGGCACATATTGCCCAAATTACCCAGGTAGTTATGCAATCAAATGAACATGTATTATATATAGTGTCCAGGCTCATTCGTTGTATATGCTTACTCTGAATATGAGTTCTATTATCTCTTACATAATGATTTTTCAAAAAGTTACATAAATGCTGAGTTATAAGATTGATTACCATTTAGTGACCAGGAATTGTATCGATATTACTTCACCTCTTTGTACTAAGAGAGGGGGTAGAATTATTGTCAAATCATACAGATAAAAGATAATAACCTTGTCGGTGCATCATTTCAATTTTTTCTGAAATTTTTTCTCCGGTGTGGAAGTATGTTAACATTAGACTAATCCCCAAAATTTGAGCTTCCGATTCCTTAAAATTGGTGGAGTTATGTTGATTTTTGATCTTCCAAATTTGGTGGGTTGAAAGAAAGAATCTGGAAGCTCAATTTATTTGGGAGATTTGTCTAACTTTAGGCATAATACCCACCGTGACTAAATTTCAAGAAAAGTTGAAGGATGTGGGGATCATGGCCTGGATGATTTGACATGGAATACCCAGTAAATGGAATTAAGCCATCTATTTTTAAAAGGTTTACTTCAAGACCGCAGGCATTTGCACCTGACTTTTTGAAGAAAGAGTTTCTTGAAATGTTTTCCTGAATGGAAAAAATTATTGGAGTAGTGTGCTAAAATGTCAAAGGACTATAATGTGAAACAATTCATTCATTGTTCATTCTCTGTCTTTATACTTTTTTAATAACACTTCTCGTAGGTCTAAAGAAATGAGATTACAAATTCTTTATTGCAAGATGCTAGATAGCAAGTAATAGTTCAACAGAAGTGGATAGTCTGACGCTACTTATAAGAAGGAAAGGCATGAATGACTAGAACTGTACCTTTACAAATTACAGGGTGGTTCCGAAAGTTCTTGTCACCCACACATATTGCTTTCATTATTTTTTTTGGCTTTAATAAACAATACGATGTTACCTCCTTCAATAATCATTAATCAAATGGGAATGCTCAATCCCTTTTGTTATATACATATATGACAGATGAACTGTTTACGATATGTATTTTCAAGGTCTACAAAGAAAGTTTAAATACAAGTTGGTTAAATGATGATTTGACTCTTTTAAAAAAAAATAGGACCTTGTAATGTACAATTTACAGATTGGACTATCTTATACTTACTAATTTTCAGGTCTCAAAGGAGTTGAATGTTAAATACAATTATCAAAAGATATTGTTATTCTTTTTTGAAAATACCCTGTAATGAGGGATTGAGATAGATTTGACTTTAAGATATCCAGAAGAGAAAAAGTTTTTAACATGGTTATGCGGTACATTTAAAGAAAGGTTTAAATTTCAATATAGAAAAAGTTGTTGAAGTGTGACAAAACATATTTTGTCAAGTAAGATTCAACTGCCTCAAAAAATACAAAAAATTTTTTCTCTGATTTACTGTCTTATATATTAAGAGAAAGGTGTGTGTGCAATTTTTTTTTCACCTCTCCCAAGTTCAGAGTTGGAAAAATATTTGAAAAGTTGTCTCTATTCTTGTGAGTTTGTCTTTTTCTAGTTCAACAGAAGAAAGGATCAATATATTTGGTGAAAATTGAAAATTTCTTCATTTTTTTTGTAACTTCAACCTGCCAATATTTTAAGAAAATTTTTCAAGTTTGTTCCTTTTTATTTAAAAAGAGAAAAGAAGAAACAGAAAAGACACACTAGTTTTTAGCAAATAAACACGTTTTTATATGTCTTAAGGAAATATATACAATGCACTGAGTTATATGTAACAATACAAATAAGAATTAGGGGTGATGGAGGGTAATATATAAAGTATTCTTTATAAGTAAGACTAAAACTGCTTACTAAGAATAGCACAATATTTTTTTTTCAGAATTTTACAAAGTAGACTGTATGGAGTTATTTCATTCAAAGGTGGGTAAATATTTTCTTTTTGGGATATTTTAGGATCAAGAGGTCAATCTTGTTTTTTCTTTTCAAATTGTGAGAAAAACTAAGAAAAAAAGCTGAGCAACTCTGATGTTGTATAATGATTATAAAGGAGGTTAACAGTCCTTATTGTTATTGCGTTTGATTCTCAATGGTGAATCTATAAGCATTGGCCTTGTGCCAAACAAAGCTAGGTTTGGTAAATTACTATCATTGAATACGTTCATGCCTTTCTATTTCATGTTGGTGCAGTGTATATTTGGAGCATGAATGAGACTTTGTGTAATAATGACACCAAATTTTTAGGCCACAATTATTATATACATATTTACCAACACTAAACCCGCACGAACAGGATTGTGACATGGTCGATTTTTAAACGGAGTTTAAAGGTTTGAAAATTCAGAGTTTTCCTTCTCCTAGACTGGTTGTCTAAACAAGGTTTAAATGGCCAAACTGACCTACTATTCCATAAGCTGGAGAAGAGGAGAGAGAGTAGTTGCATTCGTATTTTCCCCAATGTTGTATTAGCGTTTGTGAAAAAGCACCAGCCTCCATCCAAGCATTTTAACTAGTTCTCGCCGTGTTCACTTACGACGGTAACCATTACAAGCGCCTGTTTTTTATTATATATTTGTGTGTAATAAAACAACGGTAGCTTTCAAAACATCTCTTTTGTAATGAACGATCCGCCTGTTTTTGTTTTTTTGAAAGTGAACAATTTGATCTTAAAAATCGTTCATTGACATCGTATATTATTCATTTCCAACTTATTCCAAACCCGGTTAAAAAGTGAAGCAAAATAAGTAGGTTGGTGGAGTTTGCCTTATTGACTGGTATCAGGCCGGACACCGGAGGGAGTCTATCTCCTTTTTCGCTAGCGCTAGACAGACACAATAAGAATAGTCCTCTTTATTAGAATTAACGACTAATTAAGAAAAAGAAAAACTATTAAAATAAAAAAAAATAAAAACCCAGATACCATTAAACAGTTCTGAAACTATGTCTTTAATACTTAGCATATTGAAATAAAAACTTACAGAGCCCATATGCAGTGGCAGTCAGTCTAGTAACTTTTAAGACATTTTTTCTTGCTTTCGTGATGCAGGTATTTAATAATGAATGAATGAGATCGAGCAAAGCACAAATCAGTTGTCAAGTTTGAATTTTTGAAAGTTAGCTCTTTTTTTTTGTTCTCAAAGAAAAGAAAACAAAAAGAAAAGAAATTGGCTAAAACAGAACAACAAAGGCCACTTATTTTTAAGATATTCAAAATGATTCTTAAAAATTCAGGAATGGAAACATAGTGAAATTGACAGTCGAGAAAGACTGCATTATCTTTAAATACAGAAGAACCAAAGGTAACTACTAGAACAAAAAGATTTAAAAAATCGAAAATAGATAGGTAAAATGAAAAAATTAAAAAAAAGATGAAACAAATCACCATATATATATATATATTATATATAGTAATATATTATATATTAAGTATATTATATATATATTATATATATGATGGAAAGAAATAGATTATCTAAAAAGCAACTTGGGTTTCTCCTACATCACTAAGGGAATTTTTTGAAACAAATAAAATTTTTTAAAAAAGAAAAGAAACAAAGTTGAAAAAAAATAAATAAGGAAAATTTACTTAAAATATTTTCTCAAAAATTTAACGCACATACAAAAAAAAATGAATAAAATACTCACAAATAGACCAAGCAAAGAAACAACAATAAAAATTTTAAAAATTTATAAAGATACATGCTACTCTGTGTACGACATTGATGCGAGAATGAGCGCTGCACGGTAACATATACACAATCAGTTTATTTTTATATATATATATATATATATATATATATTATATATGTGTATGTGTGTGTGTGTGGTGTAAACTACAATGTACATGTATCGGATGTTGATACAATATATATTTGAAAGAATAGATTAATGTATTTACTTATTGCATAGTATTAGGAATTTAACCACGCATACACACACCATATATACCACTCACACACACACACATACTCACACATATATTACACACATACACTCTACACATATATCTACCACATACACTCACCACACATATATACATACATCATACATACAAACACTATAGCATATATACACACACACCATATACATATATACCACTACACACACACATATAACATATATACACTCGACATTATATATACACATCCATCTTCCACAACACTTACATAGGTACTCTCAGCACTACTATTCTCTACACACATATACACTCACACACACACACATATACATCATAATACCGTAAAAAATGTGATTATTTATGTATGGATCGGGCAATCTACGAATCAATAATCAAGTATCTGTGCATTTTACCTAGATTAGTATCATTGCTCAGCAAGCCATCGGTAGCAATTATTCCTCATCTACTGAAACCGATGTCGAACATCGCATAGGTTAATAGCCTGAACTGATCGACAGGTTATCGACCATATAAGTTTTCCAAGCTGTAGCCGCTGCCAGTTACTACTGCATGTCTACAGCACTTAGACTTTACGAAACGCTTAGAGAAAAGGTTGATGGGACTACACAAGGATCTACGTGATGTTTTCAAGCAAACCTGGAGCAATGTCTACAAAACAACAAGTTGCACGGACACTTAATTTTACAATCACAAAAATACACCAAGTGAGACGAACACAACGTGTCGGGCAACCTGGGAAAGTAAGGACGAACTGAAAAGCAACATTCTCCCTATGGACTTCCTACGCATTGACACCCAGTGTTCAACGCGATCAGCAAAAACTTAACCAGTTCTGTTGACACATATGTGCTGTCTAGAAGAACCTACCAAGAGCCAGGACCTATAGGGACGGGTTAGTGAGAGAAAGAGAAAGTGTGTGTGTCAGGGGATGCATGCTGTCGGCAGACCTGGTGATATACTATATTATATATATATATATATATATATATATATATGTATGTATGTATGTGTGTGTGTGTGTGGAGAATGAATAGTATTTCGAAGCTCTACTTAGGATCAAGTGTTGCTCCTAGCACTCTGTCTAAGTCAATGTAATATCTGTGCACTATCTTAAAAGTGTTATGTACACGCACTATATATATATTAATATATATTGTTGTGGTGTGTGTGTGTGTGTGTGTGTGTGGTGCGTTAAGATGATGTGGATATTCATTTATCAATATAATTCACTGACTAAACGCAACGCATGCATTCGGTAATATGTGTAAAGGAATTTATGGTGTGTGTGGTTATATAATTGTATGTAAGGCAAAGAATTATCAAATCAAGTTAAAGAAACATTTTGCAAAAGATTGCTCTGCATATTTCATGCCAATTAACTTGTCAAGAGAAATTTTTTTCAAAGTAAATAAAAGAAAGAAGAAAAAAATTTAAAATAAAATAAAAAAGCATCCAATCTAAAACAACGAAAGGGAAATCTCTAAAACAAGCTCCAACTGGTGAAAGAAAAAAGAAACAAACAAAAAATGTATGGAATTAAAAAAATCCTTCAACTCCAAAAAAGGATGCATTCAAATAAGTAAAGAATATATTGAAAATTAACATTTTTGCTACGTCTTTTCATTTTTCTGAATGAAGCCGTAAAAATAGCAAATAGTTTATAGCATGACAAAATGAAAAAGAAAGGAAGAAATCTGCTGGCTGCTTGCTGAACGTCAATTACGGTTCTTTTGTAGTTTTGGCGAATTGGAAGGGGTAAAAACAAATATCTACTTAAATGAAAGGAGAGGGAAGATGACGACGAATGATGAATAGAAAAGTAAGAGATATGTTGTGAAAAAAAAATTGGGATTTTAAGAAGTGTATGAAAGACAAAGATGGGATTTTTAAGAAGGGTGAAAGAAGAAGAAAGGATTTAATGAGAAAAAAGGTTGGATGCTTGTAGAGGTCGAAAGGAATATTACGGAAGAAAAATGGAATAAATGGAATAAGGATGGAAGGGAAAAACCCGGGAAGATCACATATCAAATTTTGAAATTAGAACTGCAAGCTTTTCGTAAACAGTTAAGTATATGAAACAGCAGCATGATGCGCACCACATAATAGAACACAAATGCGCATCATATATACAGCACAGACATACACACACAAATAACAAAAATTTAAAATAAAAAAGCTTATATAAAATTAAAAAAAAAAAAAAACAATAACGAGAAAAATCCACACAATAAAAAAAGAATAGAAATAAGTGTGGAATACAAACAATCAAATAAAAAAAGAAATGAGAATTAAAAAAGATAAACAAAATACCGGAAATTTTAGGGAGTAACAAGAAGAGACAGTATATATGTATTTATATTGTTAATTAATGTGTTTAAATATGATTAATTATGATGCTATAGATTTAAATTAAATATATGAAAATATAGGCAGGCAAGACGAAAATATCAAATAACGCAACTGACATTAAAATATAAAAGATATTGATAACAAAATAAATAAAGTGTCCTTTGTAATGAAACAGCTAAACTGCATCTGATGGTGACGGCTCCAGTTTCTGGATATGCTGGAGAGTGCAGAGTACCCTTAATCATGCTGATTCCTCCCCAGGTCAAAACTCGATGTGGTAGTACCTGTTATGGATCCCATCATGGATGAATAGATAGATTTAAAAATTTCATATTCTATAGAACCGTGTTCAAAAGCAGCATGCAAGAACCATCAAAACACTTAAAAAACACAAAAAAACAACTAGACAAATGTAAATATGAAACGTACAATGAATTGCGGTTCCTAACTTTCTAAGTATAAAATAACCTAATTTGATAAGACGTTAAAATCAATTAAATAATCAAAAATAGATAAATAATTTATAACAAAAAGTATTTAATAAAAAAATATTATTATAAGTGGGCCGGTTTAGCTCAGTCCGTAGAGCGTTCGGCTAGAAACCACAAGGTCCTAGTTCGATACAGGCCTCGCCTAACTCAGCGTATGAGTAGCACAGGGCACCTGTGCGGTAAAGTAAAGGAGCTGATGGTAGGTGTAGCGCTGCCACCTCAGATAGACTAAAACAATCTCCTTTGTCCTAGCGCATTGAAAAGGGGATAGGCCTGCACTGGTGAATATCGCTTTAGGCCGCCGTTGACTTTAACTTACTTTTTTATATGAAATGGCTCACAAATTTTAATTTTTGCCCTGAAATTTTCTAGTCGAAACTATGATTATTTTTCATTCATGATTTTAAAAAAAGTATAAAAGTAAAACCAAATAATTAGATTTTTCAGCTTTTGTACTTGAGGGAATTCCCCTCCCACTACACAGCACGGCGGGCGCGCTGTTAACCAAAGTTTGAGATTTGAACAGCAAGCATTAAATCAATGATAAGCTTTGGCTACCACACACAAACTCCCAACGGAATTACTTCAAAAGATTCACCTACTTTTCCGTTAATCTTTTTCTCGGTAGATTTTTGAACTTATGGGGGCAGCCTTGTGTGTGTGAGAGAGAGAGGTTGGTAGATAATTAAAACAGCTCGTTCATTAAAACTAAAGACTTTTTTTTTTACAACCTATTTACTTCGACTAAATATTAGCCAATCTTTCACGCAACTTCAAATAATTTCACACAGCACCCTTGTCTGTGGGGCTAAAAATACGCAGACTGTTAGTATCTCTACAGAGGGCATAAGAAGTAAAATAGCGGTGTTCTGGTCATTAAACAAAACTCAACTGGTGTGGGGTCTAGTTCTGGAGTCTGTAAGAGTGGAGAGTTACCTCTTCAACTGTCGTTACTCCACATTCAACCTGACCTGATTGGAAGTAACTATTAGGGTAACAAATAGATTGTTTAAGTTTATTCGTGTGCAAAAAAATAAAAATTATGAACGAACAATGAACGCGATTCCCTAAACTCTAGACATAAAATACCCTAGATGAGTTGACATGCGTTATAAATCAATTTAATCTATTGATCAATCATCCGATCGATCATGATTTTATAATCTATTTTTTCATCTTTCTTATTCTGCCATAAAAAAGAGTTCCAAGGTGCCTTCAGCAATCTCCAGGGAAATGTATTGGTTTTTTCATAACTTTTTACCTGTGCAATGATGGAATCAATGATAATAGGCAGATGCTGTGTGCGTGTGTTTGGGGAATAGCGGAAAGACGCGTTAATTGTAACTCATCCCAACATGGTGGAAGAACTAATATGAACAACAAGGTGGGTTTAACATAGGCACCTAAAAGGAAGTGACACTCTTCGGAGTGGTGGCGGCAAAACTGTCATTATGGCCCGTCGGCTTTCGCACGTTATAAGGTTTCGCACCAGGCACCATAAAAAAAAAAAAAAAACTTGACATCTTAAACCTTCTTTCCAAATAGAAGAGATAGGGGGTGATCCTCTAAGCAGCACTTAAGAGTAGATATTAAGCGAGAAGAATATAGTGTTTTAAAAGATATATCACAGCCTAAGAGGATTCTTTCTCCTGCACAATCAACAGAAACCAAACAGTTTCTGATTCCTCACAATTTCAGACTGAAAAGTAATGTTCTTTATCTTTTATCTCGAGGAACACTTTTTTATCAAATTGTAGTTTTATTTCTAATTGAATTCTACGAAGAAGTAGAGAAATTATTTGAAACTCGTTTAGTTCTCCAAATAAGATTTCAAATAGCAGACGATTTTCAAATCCCAATATAATAGACCCACAGTATCACCTTTCTTTTGAGGATTAGTAGGTGGTCTCTTTTGATATAATTACCTTTAACTCTGTAGTATCCATTCTCATTAGTAGCTTGTCCATTGTAAAGAAATGACTGTAAAGATGAATGTTGAATAAGAACCTCATAAGAATGAGAGGAGGGAGGTTGGGCTTTGCACTTGAGTTTCAATTTTTAACCTTCTTAAATAACATATATATGCCCAAAATACTATTTGTCTTTATTTTATTTTATATAGCTGGGCTAGATAATTCTGGATTTTTGGAACTGTTTGTACTTCATCTTTATTGTTAATAATGCACAATTTTCGGTCTGGTGTGTTTCTTAACATAGCTTAACCCTTGTACCGGTCATTGGTATAGCGGAATGAAAAACAGTCTACTCCGTGGATTGAATAAAGGTTCGGTTCGAAAGTTCGTAAAGTGCTATAGAGTTCGACAAGAACCACAGCTGAAGAGGGCGGAGGGCACTCGGCGCTGTGTAAGGTATATAACAATAAACGTGAAAAATCAAATAATCATACCGTATAAATAATATTATTTTACTTACACATGTTTAATAAACAAAAGTCCGCTAATATAATTGAGCACCCCCCCCAAAAAAAAAACAAAAAAAAAACAAAAAAACAAACAACCCAAACAAAAACACTCACAAACAAACATCAAAACAACAAAAATAAAAACCAACTGATATAGAGTTGACACGCCTGTGCACCATCCTCAATTCAGTGCAGGAGTGGATGTGTTGTAAATAATAATAGTGGTGACCCTCTGCCCCGCAAAAAAAAAGGGCCACACAAAACTTTTGGTGCTGTATAACGGCGGTCCTCTCTGCCTGTCTGTCTCGTCAATTCAGTCAAAAACTGTGAGACCTTTTCTAAGGAAGTAAATTAACGAAAGAACGTTTTGATATAAAAGTAACGCATCTATATAAGCAAGATAACCAACTGCTATGGCATATAATTCCATTGACGATACAAAATTTTTCTATTGTGTGAATATAATTCTATTATTAATGTATAATTAGAAAATATTTCAAATCATTTATGATTTTCTATTCACAGTAACATCATTTGTTTATTTTCCCTACTCAACCCTTTCTAAAAAAATTGTGTGAAGCCTAATTACATATTTTGTAATTCGAAATGGACATAGGTCCAAGTACGAGGCTCCAGCGAGAGATCAGAACGTCACTAATTCAGTTAGTAAAATGGATGACTAAGGTCATCTACACCACGAGGAAACGTCTTAGATCTTTTGGCATTAGAGTATATGCAATATTCTTTGAAATAAACTTAATTTTAACCAAATCTTGACATTATTAACAATACTAATACGCTGTGGAATTCGCGGAATCACGCGTAATAATTGCAGCGCAATATATATAAATAATAATAGACCTAATATCAGTTGTCGAAATTTATATTTTGACAATTTGTAAATCAACGTATATCATAATAAAATAAAAAGTTTAAATATAAGCACACACACACACATTATTATTAAATGATAAATACAGAGTCCCCAAGATGTTCATTTGAATTTTTTTTTTCGGGTCCTTTAAGTTACGTAATAGATTTGAGGTTTAAAAAAGGAGAACGGTCTCAATTTTTCAAAATGTCATTATCCATATGCCTTTTCTCTCTTCACCCCTCTCTTCAGTCTCATAATAGTTTGTTTCAATTTATATTATGTATTATAATACATATTTATATATATATAATACTATGAATATTATCATCACAATGAGTAGTTGGTTTCTATAATCATTGATGCAGATATGATATGGTTATTGATATCTATTTTGAAAATTTTGGATACGTAATAAATGTGTGTGGCAGGTGTGCGCAAAAATGTTTTAACATACCCTGACCGGACACATAAGTTAGATGCGACTGTGTATATTTGCAAATGTACGGTTTTCTCTGATTGGATATTATTTAGTATGTTTAGTGGTAAGCTATATCTGCAAAATAAAATGTAAATAAAATAATAAAAAATAAACTATAACTTTTTGCAGGTCAGGATTCAGTCAAACTCGACGATTTTTGGAATGCTGTCAATTTCGGGTTTTCACCATGTAGCATTTATATTTTTCTTTTCAAGTAAAAATGCTTAACATTATTAACCTTGCCTTCTTACTTCTCCCTAGCACCACGGCAATCATTTATTCTCAACAGCCTCCGCCTCTCTCTGCGCCTGCCAAGCCGAGGCCAAACACTCACGTTCTCCTTCACCCCGACGATCCGACATAATTTGCAATTTGAAAATTCGCAGACGTGATAAGCCAATTTCTAGCGAATGTTGCTTGACAGTTTTTGATCTGCAGTCGACTCGGGTTCCTTCTGCGATGCGCGCTGCAATTGCCACTAGAAATTCACGAGGTTCTTAAAAAACCACAAGAAAAAAAGAGATCTTTTTTTCCTTTTTGACAAATTTGATCAGAATAAAAGGAGAATATCACAAAATGGCCAAAAACGTATCTTTCAGAACAATCTATGCACCATACTCTAATAAAAAATAAAAAGAAAAAAAAATGAAGCAAATTAGAAGCAGAGTGCTAAGGTATACTTAGATTTCAATGATATATATGAATTATATATATATAGTATGATATGTATATAGTATATTATTATATAACAGTTATTGTGTTTATTTACTAATAAGAATGAATACGCTCACTACCAGTGATGGAGCACATTGTAGGTCTAAGTAAGTTTGGACAACGTAGACCAGACAAGCGGGCACTATGGTGACCTGTTTCTCTATCTATTATAGTATTAGTATATATAATATGATATCGTATAGTATATATATAGTAATATCAATTTATACGACTATCTATATATAATATATGGTGATCTTATGGGCCTTACAGTCCGTGAGCGGGCATTCATGCAAGGGTTTTGAAATTGTAGGGATGTTGGTACAAGCGCGTGTGACGCGTAAGCATGTACGTGAGTGTTGTTATGTGTTGGTTAACCATACGGGTACAACGACCGGGAGCGAGGCATCTGTCTATTATATAGACGTATAGATGGATATTAAAATCCATTGATACATGATTACTTAGAAACGCGCATGGTAGCCATGTGTCGAGCCACGTGCCGGCATCGCAGGGTGAGAAAAGGGGAGCGTTTTTTTTAAGCGTTAGCTCCGTTGATGCCATTGATTGAGCTTTCCATTGGTGGATGCCCGATGTGAAAATCGCCCCAGTAAAAAAAGTATCTTGCATTGAGTTCTCAGGCTTGTGCTGAAATAAACGATAATGTCTACTATATGAGCGGGAATATGAAACCTATCGAAATCTGCGAAAGTAAACTAAATAGTCAAAACAGGAGAGAAACAAGCATATATATATAGTATTCTGCCTGTCTGTATATCAGTTTCAAAATTATTTTTTACTCCTTTCAGCACGGATCTTCTGCCACAAATCATTGGCGTTCACAGTCTACCCAAATCAACCGATCTTCTTATTCTTTGCGTCACAAACCTAAGCGCCGCTCCATGGGTGAATTAACAGTCTGGTGTAATATATATTTACTTTGTCGTTAAATGTTTTAAATTTTCGAAGTCTTTCTCCGACAGTCACACAATACACCAACGACTGGCCCCTTATTGATATATGGTTAGAGAAGAAAACCAGCACACAAACGGTCCGATGCCGCAGCTAGGTGATATTGGTTAATGTGTATATATATTTGTTGCCTTGTCGATTAATTTGTTTTATTTTCAGATAGTTTTTTTTCCCCCGCC
>CM042143.1:80125990-80203280 GCA_023376005.1 Doryteuthis pealeii | reverse complement strand
ATTAATGTTAATTTAATTAATAATAAATTCCTCTTATCAGACCCTAGTCATTTAGTGAATAGTTGTAACATGGTCATTGGGTTCATTTATTAATAATTTTATTATTTACCTTTATTTATATGATAAAATCACAAAAAAGTATTTTTATTTATGTTTGTCTTTTTTGGGTTTCCATTTTTTTCCCCCCTAAAATTTTTCCATCTATTTATTACCCTATTAATAATATTTATATATTTGAGAAATATTGCATTCAATACTTTGTTTTCATACATTATAATAAATTCGACTTTATATATATTATATAATATAACTTTTTAATATTAGAAGTTGCATCTCAATATGTTTGTACTAGTGGCCCAATTTTTATTATTTTATTTATACACATTTTTTTTTTTATTTCGCTACCATTTTTTATTATAGATTTTATTTATTTATTTTTTTGTTTTGGTTCATTTCTTTTGTTTCATTTTTTTTTTTTATTTATATTTCTCTATATTTATTCCCCGTTTTTTTTTTTTTCTTCTTATTTTCATATTTTTTTATTCCCTTTTGTGTTTTTTTTGTTGGCTTAGACATATGTTGATGTCGAAATATATAATAAAAAACCAAAAAATAATAAAAATAAATTTTATTGTTGCTGGTGCCCATCCCATTGAGGTGGTTTTCCCCATAATTATTATATATATTTATCCCCCTAAAAACTTTGAAGTGTTGCCACTTGGGTTTTCCCATCCCCCGGTTATATATATATTATCTATCACACTATACAATAATGTGGTGTAGGGTTGTGGGTTGGTTGGTTTGCATTTTGGTTTTTTTATTTGGTAAGGACTTTTTATTCATAAAGAGCCTGTAAAGTTTTGGAAAAATAATAAGGTAAAAAAATAGTTTTGTTGCTAGTAAAGGCTTCTCTCGGAGGTTGTTCATAAAAGGGGTTTTTATATTTTACAATATATATCTATAAATAATAACGTAAATTATTTTATGTAAAAAAATACAGGTTTTTATTTGTGTGCATTTGTTCGATTTTTTCATATACATATCATAAAATAATAATAAATTTTAATTAATTATTTATTATTTCTACTTTCTATCCCAACTAGTCTGTGGCAATCTGCTATACCATTTTTGGGCCCATACAATAAATTCTTTCTTGTCCCTTTAATATATAAATATTAGTTGTTTTTTATTATTATGTTAATATTTCCCCAGTATATATATGGTGTGTGTCCCGCCGTGCATTTGTCATTTATATATATATATATATATAATATATATATTATATAATATGTGGGTGCATTTGTTCCATTTATATTATTATATATATATTAATATAATATATATATATATATATATGTGTGTGTGCATTTGTTCATTTATATATATATATATATATATATATATATGTGTGTGTGCATTTGTTTCATTTATATATATATATATATATGTGTGTGGTGTGTGCATTTGTTCATTTATATATATATATATATATATATATATGTGTGTGTGTGTGTGCATTTGTTCATTTATATATATATATATATATATTATATGTGTGTTGTGTGTGCATTTGTTCATTTATATATATATATATATATATATGTGTGTGTTATGGTGTGCATTTGTTCATTTATATATATATATATATATATGTGTGGTATGTGTGCATTTGTTCATTTATATATATTAAATATATGTGTGTGTGTGTGTGCATTTGTTCATTTATATATATAATATATATATATATGTGTGTGTGTGTGTGCATTTGTTCATTTAATATCTATATATATATATATATATATAGTGTGTGTGTGTGTGTGCATTTGTTCATTTTATATTCTATATATATATTATATATATGTGTGTGTGTGTGGTGCATTTGTTCATTTATATATCTATCTATCTATATATATATATATATGTGTGTGTGTGTGTGTGTGCATTTGTTCATTTATATATCTATCTATCTATATATATATATATATGTGTGTGTGTGTGTGTGTGCATTTGTTCATTATATAATCTATCTATCTATATATATATATATATATTGTGTGTGTGTGTGTGTGTGCATTTGTTCATTTATATATCTATATATATATATATGTGTGTTGTGTGTGCATTTGTTTCAATTTATATATCTATATAATATATATGTGTGTGTGTGTGCATTTGTTCATTTATATATCTATATATATATATATAATGTGTGTGTGTGTGCATTTGTTCATTTATATATCTATATATATATATATATATGTGTGTGTGTGTGCATTTGTTCATTTTATATCTATATATTATATATATGTGTGTGTGTGTGCATTTGTTCATTTATATATCTATATATATATATATATGTGGTGTGTGCATTTGTTTCATTTATATATCTATATATATATATATATATGTGTGTGTGCATTTGTTCATTTATATATCTATATATATATATATGTGTGTGTGTGTGCATTTGTTCATTTATAATCTATATATATATATATATGATTTGTTCATTTATATATTATATATATATAATATGTGTGTGTGTGTTTGTTCATTTATATATTTATATATATATATGTAATGTGCATTTGTTCATATTATATATTTATATATATATATGTAAGTGTGCATTTGTTCATTTATATATTTATATATATATATATGTAAGTGTGCATTTGTTCATTTATATATTATATATATATATGTAAGTGTTGCATTTGTTCATTTATATATTTATATATATATATGTAAGTGTGCATTTGTTCATTTATATATTTATATATAATATATGTAAGTGTGCATTTGTTCATTATATATTTATATATATATATGTATTTGATAATATATGTAAGTGTGCATTTGTTCATTTATATATCTATACATATATATGTGTGTGTGCATTTATATACCTATACATATATGTGTGTGCATTTGTTTATTTATATATATATACCTATACATAAATGTGTGTTTATTTATATACCTATACATATATATGTGTGCATTTGTTTATTTATATATATATAATATATATGTGTGTTTATTTATATATATATATATACCTATATATATGTGTATTTATTTATATACCTATACATATATATGTGTGCATTTGTTCTTTTATATATATACATATATATGTGTGCATTTATATATACATATATATGTGTGCATTTGTTCATTTATATACCTATATATATATGTGTGTGTGTGCGCATTTGTTCATTTATATACCGATATATATATATATATATATATTATATATATATATATAAACAAATATGTACATGGATATTTTTCTTTGATAAGATAATAGCCAATTAAACAATTCCAGAAAAGAGTAAAAAAAAAAAAGAAAGAAAAAAAAGATCTCCAACAATTATTTTTTTTAGTTTTTATTTTACATTTAATATTCCGATTTCCGGTACTTATTTTCTATCTGGATAGTACACCTTCGGTCTTTTGTCTTTTTATTTATACTGTAATTAGTTTCAACCGATATTTTTCAACCCCAAAATAAAGGGTGTCAAAGTTAAGTGACTTGAAAAAAATCGGAACGTTTTTAAATAAAATAACTGATGCATCAAAAAATTCATTCATCGATAAATCATCACTGGAAATTTAATTAAAATCGGATAATTCCTGATTTTTAGTAATTTTTTTTCAATCGGGTCGGTTAAATTCATTTTGTAAAATACGGATTTTACTTTGGTAGTGCCTAATATATATACGCATATGTATATATCCGTTCCTTTAAGTATGTGTTAGTGTTCATTATATATATATATATATATATATATATATATATATCCGTTCATTTATGTGTGTTAGTGTTCATTTACACACACACACACACACACACACACACGTGTGTGTGTGTTTTCATTTATATATGTATATATATATGTATATATATATATATATATATATATATATATATATATATATTATACTAAATGATAAATTAGAAAATTGATTTTTTTTTTTTAAGAAATAGGACCAATTTTTTAAAAAAATCATTAAATCATTTTGCAAGATTTCTAGAAAATGGAAAGTTTGACCAAATTTAATTTAAATGGGCCTGATTCTTGAAATTCTATTAATAGCTAAGGTGTTGAGAAGTTGTGGGGATGACAGAAAATCTCTTTTTTTATGTAATATCAAAATCAATCTCTTTCTACTTAATTCATTATAATTCTAATTTACAAACTTTTTTCGCTATAGTTTGTAGCGAAAAAAGTTTTGAAAATAAAGTAAAATGTTTTTATACTTCCGATTTCTCTTGATTGCTGGTTTGGTGGTGGTGACAAGGTTCGGCAGTCAGCCTGGATTTGAGAGAGTGACTCTCCAAATTGCTCCCACAGATAAACTAATATATAATAGAGGGGGTAGCATCGATAGGCAGATGAATAGCGAGAGATTGGTTATTTATGACTTAATTAAAGAATTACTGCTAATTAAAACGATGAATTTTTTTTTCAAACATAATTTCATTCCAAAAGTAAGGAATATTTTAGTGTTTAATTTTAGTCATTAAGCTAAACAGGAAAAAACTTAGGGAAACAATCATTGATTCGCTCAGCTTTAGTATAATGATAATGATATATATATATATATATATATAATATATATATATATATATATAAGATTTTTTGGATGTTTGTTTATTTTAGAAGCATATATATATATATGTGTGTGTGTGTGTGTGTGTGTGTGTGGTAGATTAATGTTAAAGAATAAAAAGTAATGATAAAATAAAGATTTATTTTTACAAAATGATGCCCCGAGGGTGTATGTCCATAAGCTATAGCTTATTTAGCTTTAAGGTAATTTCTGCACTGGCTGATGGGCTGTTTCCTTCCATTAACTGATACGAGACTTTTGCATATTCGTAATTAGACTAATGTCAAAAATGTCTTTTTATTCATTTCAATTTTCTGAACAATGTCTATTTTAAAATCTTTGTTTTTACTTACTACACTTTACTTAATTTGGAACATAGTCCTTAGATTATTACAGCACCTGCTGTTACAATGTGGTCACCCATTTAATAACTGAACACACTCGTCTCTGGCTTAACTTCCATGTCGCGTGGGTGGGACTCCCTACCTCATAAACCGGAATTTATAATCTTGGCTCGTGTAAATAAAACACGCGCACACTCCTTGCACCAAGAGGAAAATATACAGCACATTAATTAGTTTACATTTTTAAAAGGCTACTCTACGACTCCTGAGCCCGGTCTATGATGATATCAATGCTTCTTTTTGGATACAAGTAAATGATTCTACTCAGCATTTCATAGTTATCTCTGTGATATCAAGAATTTGCTTGATTTTTTTAATGTTGTGTTCAGCGTGTATGCTGATATCACAAGATTTTATTCAGTTGTCTATTGGACTGGAAATTGTTTCATTCTGAGGTAAAGCTTTTTAATTATTTTACTCTAATAGCAAACGAATGAGCAAAAGAATGTGATAATAGAATTATTTTAGTTTTGATACTACTCTGATTGTCGCCATATAAGCACTTTGTTTTATCAAAGTCTCAACTCTTTGCCTAAAAATCTTCCTCGCGGCTGTACCAAATTATTCCATTCAACTGGTTCCTATTGCAAAAGGATCAAGTACCAGTCTCAGGGTTGGTTCACAGACAAAAGAAAAGATGGCGGGAGTGTTCACGTAGTGATTTTTCAATGTAAACTAGTGACACGTGCGAGAGCCACCGCCAGCGGTTTTCAGTAGGATCGCAGTGGTGGGAGAACCGCTTAAAGTAGGCAAAGAGTTAACCAATTTTTTGTTGTTTTTGTTTTTACACGCATGTTTTTTTTTGTTTTTGTTTTCCTAATCCGTCCTTTATACATGGATACACACCGAAGGGAGACCCTGTAATACAGTGGCTATGGTGGTAAACTGCAAGATCGCAATTAGTGAACTCCAGTTATCACGTTCAGTTTAAGCCAAACCAAATAGGTCCATACCATATATATATATATATATATATATATATATATATATGTGTGTGTGTGTGTGTCATCCACGTTTACGTCTCATCAGTGCGGCACGACTTTTTAACAGCTAGCTCTAACCAGAAACGAAACCCGACAGAATTTTCGTCTGCCAAGTTCCTTACCCTTGCGCCCGTCAGCGACTGTCTGTCCGGGGTGAACAATTAATTGATACATACTTACAGGATATTTGTTTTTACAATCACCAGATAACTCAAGTTTGTAAACAACAGGCGAGTAAATACTTACGCTATAGCGGTGAAATGTCAATTAATGCTTCCCCTACAATGCTCTACCATGAAAATTGGGAGTGTATATATATATATATATATATAATATATATATATATATACACAAAATGAAAATTTTAATTATATATAATGAGAATTTTAGTAATATATGGATATACAATATTGTACAATCTATATTATTAAGTTAACCCATCGTAAGGGGAATTTTCGGTTATTTCCTATAAATCTAACATAAACAAAGGGGAACCGCTCTTGACTGATAAATTATCTATTTTCCCATTAAACTAACCCTAACCCCGTTTTCCTTTTTCCTAGTAGATCAATAAATAAATAAATAATTTATCAGTCAAGAGTGGTTTCCCTTTGTTTATGTTAGACTTATAGGAAATAACCGAATTTTCTTTTGAATTTGCAATTTAATTACAATGTTGAATCAGTGTTCGCACTCGTGCCGATCATTATACTTTCTAAGTAGAAATAACTATTAAATGCTAATTATAAAGTAATTCTCCCTATTCTATTTATTTATTTTCACAAGTATGAATAGAATATGTCTCTCCATTAAATGTGGCCTCGTGTTGACCTTTTCATTTTTCATTTCAAAGAAACCTGTGTACCTACATTGGAAATCTCGGACTATTAAAAAAATGAAAAGAAAAGAAGACAAGTCGACTTTTATATGCGATGTAAAGAAAATTACACCCTTTTGTTGTGAAAATTACTGGGTTCGAATTTTTCATGGTATCGACTTTTATACGAATAAATACGGTGTGGGGAAGATCGTGTATGTATAGATATGAAAGAAATGGTATTGATAGATGTAGACAGGCGTATATTGTGTGTGTGTGTGTGTGTGTGTGTGTGTTAGGATTGAAGTCATGTGTTGTAAATGTCTCCTGTGATGTTTCACATCTCTAATATTTGCCTGCCTCCTGTTATTGATCCTATTTCTTACACTTATCCTAAAGTTCTCGTTTTATCTTTTATCTATTCTCCCTCCCTCCCATTGTTTTCCCTTTTTCTTGTCTTCTTCAATTTTTTCTCTTTCCTTCCTCTCTCCGTTTCTTAGATGTCCGCTCTTCCATTGCTTAACTTTTCACGGTCAGTTTATATTTATTACTGGCAAAGACAGCATGCATGGTTTGATCTGAGTACTGACTTCTCTCACACCCTCACCCCACTCTCTTCTGACTCCACCCATCAACCGATGCCTTCTCAACAATATTTCCGTTCTTTTATTTCTTTATAACACCCTCTTTCTCTGTTATTGTTCTTTCATTTTTCTTTTTTTTTATTTCCTTTTAACTCCTTCTTCCACAATATTTTCTTTTTCTTTCTACTTTCATCTTCATCCTTTCTTCACTCATTCTTTCTTTTCTTTCTTTCTTTCTTCACTTATATTTTGCCCTCTCCAACTAATTATTACTTTTTCTCTTCTAAGTTTATAAATATTCTTCTTATTCGTAACTCTTTGTCCCTCCCCCTTTCAGTTTTAGATCTACCTCATTATTTCCCCCCATATTTATCTTTGTTTTTTTTTCCTTTTCTTTTTCTTTTATTCTTCTCTTTTTTCTTCTTTAAAAAGTATGTTTGCTCCCTTTCTATTCTCCATCTTTTTCCCCGTTTTCTTCTTCATCTCCTCCTCCCCCTTTCTTCCATTGCCCTATTTCTCTTCTCTGTCTCTTCCCTCATCTTTCTTCCCCCTCTCATTTCCTTCTCTTTTACTTTTTTTTCCATCGCCTCTTTATCTTCATCGTCTCTTCCCATCTTTCTTCTAGCTTTCTTTTCTTTCTCTTTTTTCTTCTCCTTTCCTTCTTTTCCATCGCTCTCTTTTTCTTCGGCTGTTTATCTCATACATTTTTCTTAATAGAATATCATAGGATTTAAGAAAAAAAAAAAAAAAAGTTTTCTTATCTCTAACCCATACAATATTATAATTTTTCCATTGAATTCGTTTAGTTCTCACTTTCAGAAGCTTTGGCCTTCTGCTTGTGTTCAGCCAACCCAAAAAATCTGCTGTTAAAAAAAAGGTCTCTGAGGATTCCCAAAAAGACAAGGAAATACAACAATGAGACTTTAGAATTTAACAAGTCCATCCTCAAAATCACTGGGATGTCTTAGAAAATGTCCCCCGTCCCTACTGAACCACCAACGCCTTACCCACAAATCTAAATAAAGAAGAAAAAAAGAGAGGGGAGTTGCAAGAGAAAACATCTAAGTAAAGTCATAAATCAGAACCTCTGCCCTTATCCCAACTATCACTTCTTCACCCCCACCCCCAACAGACCATTCTTGTAATGTTTTCGGGTGTCCCTAAGGTGTTAGTGTTAAAGGAACTAGAGGATTATAAAACAATTCTCTCCCTTATGACAAGATTGCCAACAACAAAAGTGGTGATAACCTTTCTTGAGACTGACATAAAAAAATACACTCGGAAAGATGGACTGATGGATAAGTTGAAAGAAAGGGGAGGTAACCAGAGTTATATTTTGGGTGTAGAGAGGGTAGTGTATTATGGTCAGGCCTGGGTGGAAGTTGGGTTTCAAAATTGTTCAGATATTTTATAAGCTATCAAGTGACTTTTTATCTGGGTTTCATTTTTCAGTCTTTTCTATTTTGATATTGTTGTAATGCATTGATGTTTTATTTTTATTTTTTTGTTCTTGTTTTTATTTATAAGAGAAAAGGAAGTTTTTTTTGCTTTAAGACTAGTCTTAGATATTTGGTTACTAATTCACAAAGCAATTGATATTAAAACCTCACATGAGTGTCTGTGAGAGAAAGAAAAAGAGATAGATAAGAGAGATGATAAATGGGTTAGAGAGACAAGTGTACATTGTTCCTGTCTGAATTTCTGAGACGAGGTGTTGTCGTTTAAGAATTATTGAAAAAAAAAAATGCTTTCATTTCAACCCCACAGGAGAGTGAATGTCCTATTTTGGGAACATCCCTCTTTCAAATGAAGAAAGTAAATATATATATATATTTACCAACCCCTCCGCACAAATAAGATACGACAAGAAGGTCAATTTCTGAAGCGGAGTTTAATAGGTTTTAATTCTTTTATTAGATTGGTTACCTAGCCAAGATTAAATAACCCAATCTGTTTTAGTATTTACACATAGCTGGAAGGACAATAGTTGGATGCATACTTTCTCTAGGGTATTAGCGCAACATAAAATGTCAACAGCCTCGTCCAGTATTTGAACTCGTGTCGCTGTGAATTTATCGATTGATTGATTGATTGTAATGGCATGTCAACTCGTCTAGGTTTATTTTATGCTTAGGGGTTAGGGATTCGTGTTCATTGTACGTTCATATTTCCATTTTCTGTAGTTGTTTTTTTTCTTTTGCACACGGTCCTATCGAATATAAATAATTTCTAAACAGACATATTTGATCCATAGATGGGACCTTAACAGGTACTACCATTCAGGATCAGAGTTGACCTGGGAGTGATGACAACGAAGGAGTACTCCACACACCGCAGATCTTCAGAACTGGAAAGATTTAGTTCACTTTTAGGGTGGGTAGTTTGATTTGCAATAAGGCTAACGTTACTGGTTCGCTAGAAGGTTAAACAATAATAACAATACCACAGTTGGGAATAATTATAAAAGCTATCAACAAAATAATTGATTATTTAAAAATATAAAAAAATAAACATGTTATTAAAAAAATCAAATTGAAAATGCTAATTATCTGTTGTCTTTCTTTTTTTACGTTTGAATTTTTTCCATTTTCGTTCATCCTACTTCTCCTCTAATAAACTTCTACTTCTTCTTCTTCTTTCCTTTACGTTTTAATTTTTTTTTCATCTTCTACCACCACTTACGTTTTATTTCATTTTTCAGCTTGGTCCTCCTCCTCCTCCTCAATTTTTAACACAAAGTATGCAATTTAATTAACCCCATTACGAAAAATCGCTACCTTTTTGTCAAGTCGTATAGCAAGCTACTCAAAAATGTTTGATTGAGGCTTGAAGACACGGTTGTTTTGGTAACACACATTCATATAGAAACCGTATTTGGACAAAGAAACAGTACAGCTTTACACACACACACACACACACACACACACATTATATATATATATATATATATATATATATATATATATATATATATATATATATATAAAAATGGTCTAGTGGTTAGGATTCCTGGCTTTCACCCAGGCGGCCCGGGTTCGATTCCCACATAACTTTTTATGGGCCGGGTTAGCTCAGTCGGTAGAGCGTTCAGCTAGAAACCATAAGGTTCCTAGTTCGATACCGGTCCCCGCCAACTCAGCGTTATGAGTAGCACAGGGATCTGTGCGGTAAAGTAAGGAGCTGATGGTAGGTGTGGCGCTCCACCTCAGATGCTAAAACAATCTCCTTGGTCTAGCGCTATTGAAAAGGGGATAGACTCCCTCGCTGACTGGCTGATACCGACATTAGGCCGCCCTGTCGACTTTAGAAGTTAGAAGATATATATATATAAGCATTTTATATATGCACTATTATTATTGATTAGAATATTGGTATGAGGAATTTTGAATGGGGGGATCACTGTTTTATTGATTGACTTTCCCCTCTTGGACATCAGTTTTTGTTTATTTTCATTTCGTTCTTAATATTCATTTTTTGTCTTTTTGTCACCCTCTCTTCATTTTCTTTATGGACCTTTTTATCAGCCGATTTCTTACCACTACGAGAGTGAGAGTCGTCGTCTTCTTCTCTCTCTCTCTCTCTCTCTCTCTCTCTCTCTCTCTCTCTCTCTCTCTCTCTCTCTCTCTCTCTCCTCTCTCCAAAATGTTGTTTACTTTGAAATATTATCCATTCACGAAAGGATAAAAGCTGACATTAACGGTTCCTTTTTTGTTAGTCTATTCATTCAGTTGATAACATTTCTTCAACTGTTGCTTTTAACACCATAATCATCATCATCATCATTGTAGTAGTATTTGTGTTTTTCTGTATTTCTATATTCACAGCAGGTGTACTATTGTTATCCTTAGAGATAGTGACAGTCTGTTCACTACTCCAGCACTCTTCTCAAGATTCTGTTCGAGTGATGTTTTCGTTTCGATGGTCCCAAAGTCTTCCTCAGATTTCCAGTACTTCAAATCTTTCTGTTTGTGTCTTTTGCCAAAATTTACAACAACGATGGGCACAACAGTCGTCTTCTTGTCTCGCAGTTTGTTTTTGTCTTGTTCTTGTTTTTGTGCGGTTTTTAGATGATATTTATTCAGCTTTTTATTCGTATCCTGTGGTTTTCGATGTTTCTGTAGATCACAATCTTAACAATCTTGTTTACAAAAACTTGATCTTATTCCCAGGCCTGGATTGAGTGATCGGATTGAATCTCAATGTCCCAGAGAGTTTGTCTTTATATACATATTTACCAACCCCTCCGCGCTAGCAGGATGTGACACCAGATAAATTTATTAGGCTGAGTTTGATAGGTGTGAATTCAGAGTTTACCTTCTCCTAGACTGGTTGCCTAACCAAGGTTAAAGAGCCCAGTCTGCTTAAAATTGGTTGACTTTAAAACGTTTTGGATAGTATTTTTGGATTCCTTGGGCAAAAGTGCTTTTATAAACCAATTTTTAATTGTAGAGAAGGTCTAGAACTCATTTTATAGACAAAAATAGATTACAAAAAGTCGCCATTTTTCGCCAACCCCACCAAATTTGGAGGTAAAAATCGACATAACTCCGCCAATTTTTGGAATTGTTAACATAATCCACACGTGGAAAAATTTCAGAAAAATTGAAGGGGATGGGTGACAATTTTCCTTTTTTTTCGGTATGATTTGATATGGAATTACCCTGATATTTTACCTAGAATCGAAACCCAAACTCTAGCACTTACGAAAAATGATTAACCCTAGACGGATAACACATACCGTTAAAATCAGTCAACCATTTATTATAGTGATAGCGTGTTATAAGTAAAATTGTAACACGCTAACACTATAATCAACTTTCAAACTATGACAAAAAAAATCAACTGAGGTGGTCACTACTAGAATAGGTTCAGTCCTAATTAGTGATCATCCTCCACGCATTACTACAACAACCAACATGACGTTTTTTTGTTTTGTGTGATTATATTGTATAATGTGTGAAAATAAACCATTGTCTTCTTTCAATCGAATATTTTGTTATGTTTATAACAAAATATAATGTTATATAAATAAGTAAATAAAAATTGAATTAATAACTTTTTTTCCATAAAACATGAGTATACTTTAAAATGTCAAACGTTTATGAAGATGTTCTCTTGTTTAAATTCTGCAGATTATTTTCATATATTTTTTTAATGTTAAAATGTAAATCATGCAATCTAATATTGACGAGTAAGTAAGTAAAGTCGTCGGGGCGGCCTAAAGTCGGTATCAGCCAGTCAGCGAGGGCGTCTATCTCCTTTTCAATAGCGCTAGATCAAGGAGATTGTTTTGGCGTCTGAGGTGGGGTGCCACACCTATCATCAGCTCCTTACTTTACCGCACATATCCTTGTGATACTCATACGCTGAGTTGGCGAGGACCGGTATCGAACTAGGAACCTTGTGGTTTATAGCCGAACGCTCTACCGACTGAGCTAACCCGGCCCTTGATGAGTAGGGACCTCCAATTCAGTGTGTAAAATTACCTCCCCCTTTATTTAACGCAATGAAACTTGAATAAAGTTTAATATTATCGTCAAAGATTTTTCTAAATTTTTTCTAAATTTCATAAGCTTTGATCGGGGTTTCCTTAGGGATTTTAGTTGCATAGTTACTAAAACTTGAGATAGGGAGTGTTGGGAAGGGGGGGGGGGTCGATAACTAAAAATAAAATACTATTCGTGGAATCGCAAATTAGAATATCAGTTTCGTTTTCAACACTTTTACTAAATTAAAAGTTTTCAAAATATATTTCAAAAGAATGAAATATTTTTTTCAACGTTGGCACCATTAGGATTTTGAATACACACACGCACACACACACACACAAACATATATATATATATATATATATATATGTGTGTGTGTGTGTGTGTGATTTCAAAGTCCGAGTACCTTGGGGAAATAAATTGACTTTTTTAAAAAGTAAGAAGAAATGTTTCTCAATCGACTTACTGAGATGATTTTGAATACATTTCATTGTTGTGATTAATTTGCTGCTTATTTTTATTTTTTGTGAGAGAAAGAGAGAGAGGTTGTTTGTTTGTTTGGTCACATCTGTCATCAAATGGATTTACGGTGTATAGTAAAATAGCGCTCAGACTAAAATAACTGTCGGCGTATCGTTTAAATTCAAATTTTTGAAGAAACAAGATTTTAAAAAAAATAGGGTGTTGATTTCCTTGTGAAAATTTTTGGACCAACCTAGATTGGTAGGTTTAATCTTGGCTCCTGTTCCCAATTTACTACAGAAAACTGGTACTTACTATATTTTCCTTCTCGGATCGGGTGGAGAATGGTAATTCTGGTCGATGGTTGTATGAATAGTTTAATTTTAACATCTAATCAACAGACTGGTTTTGTTTGTTGATTGGTTTTTGTGTTTTACGTCATATCAACCCTTTTCGGGTCATTTAATGCTGAATCAATTTATTTTGATATCTGGTTGCTTACAATACCTGCTATTGCTTAAATGGTCACCAATCTATGTATTGAACAGGCTCATCACTGCTTAACTTCGGTGATCTAGCGGGAACCAGTGCTTTCAACGTAACTTGACCGTAAGCCACTGAGCTACATCTGTCTGTTTATTATAATATTACATCTCCCCGTCTGTTTGTAAACAAATTGTTAAGAAAAACAGCACATTTTTGCATAAATTTTTCAATAATAAGGTATCTGTAAATTTCCCAGGTGATGGTTTCGAGTTGATTCGGTTACCGAGAGCCGAGTTATGGATACTTTTTGGGTACCCAACTCTTCAGCTTTTACGCACATCACTACAATTATCTCCCTTGTATATAACTAAAATTCTCATTATATTTGTATGTACATATGTAACCATAACTCTGCAAAAGTGGCACATAATTGCGAGATTTTCATTAGAGCAATACACTTAAAATGCTATAATTTAGAGAATAGAGCAATTTCCGACCCAATTTGCAACTGAATACTAATTTTGTGGAGTCTGCATTCGCGCTGTGCGTCATTTTTAATCATTTATATCAGTATTATAACGAAGATGATTATGAAATGCTAATTAGAATCTTTTACTCCCTCCTAAATAGAAGCATCAGTATAATCGTGGACAACTGTTACATGAGGTTTACAGATCGTCTAGTTAGTCTATTTCTATGACCTTTATGTCTAACAGACTAGTAGACTAACCACGTAAGAGATGGGTTCACTGTCATCGGCGATTCTCGTAACGCTAACCACCGCACTAGTTCAAACCCCGACGCCATTTGAATAATAATTATTTTCCTTCGTGTCTGGGTTGGTTCAGACATTTAATGTGTTTTTCCCCCTCAGTCGCTACCATTAACATTAACTTTGTCATTGTGGGAGGTTTTTTTCGAACTCTTTCTTTCTCTCCTACATTTTTTTCACAGTAACCATCAGGAACATTATTTTTTTTATTCATGTTTTTGTTATTGTGTTGATTTTTATTTTTTCGAAATCTCTCAACTAATTTCATAGTCATTGACTTTACTTGTCGTCTAAACCTTTTGATGATGCGGTCATTGTTTTTCAAGTTGCCTTTGATCAACCTCCTCCTCTTTCTCCCCACCGTCCGTCTTGTGACCGTAGAACTGGTGGTTGTCGGCAATAAAACCATGGCCGTCCTAAACATAACGTCGCCACATTTGCTGGCAGTTACCCCCTTCCCCCTTAGATAACGTTATTCTCTTGCCTAGAAGTAATTCATTCGCACCCACGGAAATGAAACGAGTGAGAAAGCGAAGTTGGGGGGATCTAAATTACTCAGCTGTGAATTAATCTAAGTCTTAAAAAAAGGGTGGTAGTGGGGGGTGAGAAATCACGGAGTAGGAGGAAGAGTTGTAGTAGTAGTGGGAGAAGTGTTTTCCTTTATGATGGATTGATAATCGTTCAATGAAACCAATGTCATTAGTCCGATCTTCTTTTGATCGATAACTTTTATGAGTTTCCCTCAAGTAAAATAGGATTAAAGCTCATCTTCCGTTTGTTTTTATGTTGCTTTTTGGAGGGGAGGGTTGTTTTGTGTTACTTTGGTGGGTACGAGGAAGAAGGAGAGTATCACCTTTTCTTTTTCCTTTTTTTTTTGGGAATAATTTTTTTTATTCATTGTAGATTTTGTTCAATTTTTATAACTTTTTATGAGATTTTTTTAGTGTTGCCGTGTATTTTTTTTCTTTCTTTATAATCTTTTTAAATTTTTATAAACATTTTTCGTGTTTTTTTTTTTTTGTGTTTTTTGTTGTTTTTTTAATACATTTTCTCTGTCCTGTTATGTGATTTTTAAAATAAATTTTCTAAAAATTAACTTTTTTTAAATAAATTTCATTTGTTTTGTTATTGTTTTTTTTTTTGTTTTGTTTGTTTTTTTTTTTGCTGTTGTTTCCTTAGTATAATGTTTTAATTTTTCTTCACTCAAAAAAATTGTTAGATTTTTCTTTAATTTTTAGTTCTGTTAATATTCCAAATTTTTTAGATTTATTTTCTAAAAATAGTTTAGACAACATTTCCCAATTAAAAAAAAATAAAAATATTTATTTGAACACAAATATTTTTTGTAAATCTAAAATTTCATTTTTATACACTTCTGAAAAAAATATTTTTAACCTATTTGTCGCCCAATGAACCACAGTAGGTTTTAGAAAATGCAAATAAGTTATTTAATTCATTGATTTTTTTCTGACTGATAATCTGCTT
Source organism: Doryteuthis pealeii (assembly GCA_023376005.1). Lineage (NCBI taxonomy): Eukaryota > Metazoa > Mollusca > Cephalopoda > Myopsida > Loliginidae > Doryteuthis > Doryteuthis pealeii. The sequence continues at coordinate 80,187,175 of CM042143.1, read as the reverse complement.
CAGTGAAAACTGAAAACTATCTTAATTGGTCTGTCTCTTTTAAACCTAATAGAAAAATATGATGTTATGAAATATATATATCAAAATATGTCCCAAGGGTGCTAGAAAGTTCGTGGCCGAACTAGAGGATTTAAAAAAATTATTTTCGAATGTGCTACTTGATCCTGGTAATAGCAATAGTTTTTATTGTTGTTGTTTTGCCTCTCCCCCACCCCACCTTCATTATGACTTTCTTGCGTTCTCTATCTTAGTTCTTCTTCCTGTGGTAATCCTCTGATGAGTCTCAGGTGAAAACAAAGAATTCTTGTTAAGGATGAATCCACTTATAATTGCAATTCTCACATTTTTTGTGTTCGTGTGTGATAGATTAAGCCTCTCTAATTATCGTAATTTATCCTTGATGATTACTACATATTCAGAGCATATGAGAGCTGTCCAAAATCACGAAAACAAATTATTTTCATTATAAAAACTTGCTGAGCTGGTATTTATTTATTTTACATTGTATATATGCAAATATTTTTCTGTGTATAATGCTATTTGTAATAACTTCTTTTTTTTTTTCTTCTTTTTTGTAGGTAAGTAACTTTTGACCAACACTGCTATCCCATTATCTGGTTGTTTTTTACCTATTTGATCCCAGTGTATTTGCCCCCCTCCCACAACCATCACCAAAAGCGTTGCCTTCCCCCCAGGTAAGTGGATGTCTTTTACCTTGCTTCAGTCCACTGGAACTCATATATAAAGGAATTTGGAAACTTTTATCCATTTGCCGAAACATCCAACACCAAAAGACGAAACCATCTTTTAGGAAAAAAAAGTTTTAATTATCCTTTGAAGAAATTAAATTTTTCTCTGGACTGGAAATGTCCTATTTTCTTTGGGGATGGGGAAATTTTCGTCATTATTCATTTTCTAAGCTGTTTTTTTATTAGTTATTTTAAAATCAAAATGTGCAATTTAGCCTAAAAGGAAATCGCTGCTTTTGTCAAGTTATTTACCGTGTTTCCCTGAAAATAAAACAGGGCTTATATAAATTTTCACTCCGAAATATAACACTACAGCTTATTTTTCGGGGGATGTCGAGTGTTTGCGTCGCATGATGTGATTGTGAAGAATGCTTATTGCTTTCGTCTGTCTGTCGCTCTCAACTAGGGCTTATTTTAAGGGGCGGGCTTATATTAAAATCATCCTGAAAAATCACGTTAGGTTTTATTTTGCAGGTAGGTCTTATTTTCGGGAAAATATGGTAGCAGGTTACTCAGGTCAACGGCTGTTTTGACGACACAATTTTATGTCGAAGCCGGACAGACAGACAGACAGACCGACAAACGCAACAGCTTATGTAAAACTTATATTATCACTGTCCAAAAATAGTTGCTACATTTGCATATAAATTTGAGACTGAATACAACAACTATTATAGGACAGAGAAATATGTGCAAAGTGGGTGAAGAAATATAATTGTGACCTGTTTTCAAATTTACTTGATTGACCTACTTGAAGTCAATTTCCTATTCACTTCACTGAAGTCCTACAAACACTTGGGTATACGGAGGTTGAATTTTGAATCTCATTTTTAAGCAAAAAGAAAGAAAAAAAACGAAAAAATGACAATAAAAAAAATTGTAAAAATTGCATCATTGATCTATAAGTAATAATTTTGTAAGGTTGAAATTCAAATAATAGGAAGGAATAGGAAAAACTTTTGGTTTCAAATATTAATTGCATTAATCAAGGGTCGATTTATATACGGCCATATATGGTATACGTGAATCCAAGATTTTTGCTTGTTTTTGTTTCTTTATTTCAAGTTATGTATTTTACCACACAAGTTGTTAGTGTTCAAGTCCAGGTAAAAGACCAGAATCTTGAACGCTGATCTTGCAGTTTAAAGTGTCAAGTGTTTCTTTGTTGTTGTTTTTTTTTTGGTTGTTTTTTTTTTTTTGGATTTTTTTGCGGGGGGGGGGCTTTTTTTTTTGCCAAGCCCATTTTAAATCAGTTACTATGTGTTCGGTATCACGTAAGAGTACCGATGCTGTGCCACATTTTGTTTTTGTAGAGTTGCAAAGAAAATACCCTGTCTCATCTATGCCATAAATTTGTCCTTGCTGGATGTAAATGCTTTGTTAAAGGGAAACGTCAGGGCCTCTTAAAAAATCATGTTGCGGGTTAGGGGGTTATCGTGGGTTGAATCTGGTGTGGTTGATATATATTCAATATGCTGCCTAAAAAAAAACCTGCCTTATCTTGTTTGAATGACGGGAGTCCGTTAACGAGAAGATATCCTTCTTGGATCATGCGTACCTTTTTTTCTTTGAATTTGGAGACTGGCACCTTTTTCTTGGGCACAAGTAGATCACAGAAAAAGAGAAATTTGACCCTGTGTGTGTGTGTGTGTGTGTGTGTGTGTGACAATAAAGCGTGTGGAGAAGTCCCGTGAAAATGGACATTTTTGTTCTATGTTGATCAACCATCAATAAATATAGAGAAGACTAAACAGTTTTTGTATGCATTTATATAGTAATGTACAAAAAAGAAAATGACAAAAAAGTGCGCAACTTTTTCAAAAACATTTTAAAAAGTTAATAGAAAAAATGGAAAATTAACTTTTTAATGTTTTTTTTGTTGGTTTTTTTTTACGCTAATATAAAGAACAATTCCAAGTTTAAGTGTTAAAAAAAACAGTTTTCTATTACACATAACGTACGTTTTTGTTTTAAATCATTTTTCAATTGTTTATTATTTTTCATGTATTTCCTGACAAAATATTAAGTACGGTTATTTTCTATGGTAGGTCATATTTGTAATTTTTACCACATTAGCAGCAGCAGTAGCAGCCCCAGCTGTCGTTAACACTGGAGGACAATTTCAGATACAAATAACCATTTTTACTTTAAAAGTTATTTTCAATATTTCTTTCATATAGACTAAAAAGGGAATCTCATTATTTTTAGCTAGATATTTTCAATACAATCTTTTCTTTAATTAAAAGAATACGCCTTCGTTAGCCAGTGAAATGGGAGAATTCATTCTACATTCATAAATTTTAAAACATCTCTAAAATAAGAAATAAAAAAAGGAAATATGTTAAACTTTTGATATCTCCTTAAAAATAAGCTAACGATTGAACCCCCAGCCCGCCAAAAACAAAAATAGATATTTTTTTTATTTACGAGACTCTAGTTTCAAAATGTAAGACGTCCTTTATCGTAATATCGATTTTTTTTTTTTTTACATATGTTCCATCATTGAATTCTCTTTTTAGAAATGTAAAATACAAAGAAACTCGCAGTTCACTAAGGGGGTGGGGGTCAGTTCGCGAAACAAAAACTATCAAAAAAAAATACTTACCCTTTTCACTTCAGTGTAAACATTTAATAAACGCTCTTTTTTATTACTTCATATACCGAAATTTTTTTTATTCAATTTGGTTTATTAGTTTATCTTTGTTGATTTAAAAAAAAATTCCAATGACTCCCCTTATTGCAAGGAGTCCAAAATTGTACATCCATACGTATATTGTAAGATGGCATATTTCAAAGTTCACTGTGTATTCACCCCAGAACAAAAGATGGCAGAGGTATTCACGTAGTGATTTTACAGTAAACAAGTGATACGTGCGAGATCCACTTTGAGCGGCTTAAAGTAAGCAAAGAGTTAAATTAAGTTTATATTTTCCATACATTGTGTATATTGTCAACTTCTATGTAAATTCTCTTTCAATATATTCTAATCCTTTTTTATTTAAATGGACCCTTCAATAGAATAATAGGCGGTAGCTCTCTGGTGACTTTTTCCAATAGTAAAACACATTGAGACATCGTGTTTAAGTATCTCTCTTCTCCTCCTTCGCAATCAAAGATATCGGTTTAATCTCAAAAATGGAACTAATGGGTTCCATGGGAAGCTTTAAAAGTTGGCCATTTACCGGTTAATATTAAGAATATCTAAAGAGTTGGACTTAGTTTTCTATGGTATCAGAACGTTTTAACAATATGCTGTTGTCTTGGCAAGGTGAAAATATTGTTGACAATACGCCAGATTGTTTCCACAGAAAGGGAAGCTACGACTCCCGTTCGAAGATATGGACGGACGCCATCAAGGTGAACGAATTTAAACTTTACAAATGGCAATAAACAATTTTGGATATTTTAGCGTCTTTTAACAGTTTAGAAAGAGGAATGGCTTTGGGAATTTGATAGCGAAAACAACGTTTATGATTTTCTATTTATATCAACGACCTCAAATTTAGGGAGGGTGTCTATTAAATTTTTCTCGACAATCTTCTGTGTTTGGAGGTAATTTTCACCATAACGTTACTCAAATAGAACAATGTTTCTCAACTTTCCTTTTTCTTTTGCTGATGGTCTCTTCTGTGCTGTAATTTCCCTCTGTGGTTCTATCATAGCCACTCATATATATATATATATATATATATATATTATTTACACTTATTTATATACATGAATTGCATCTGTATTATATAAAACGAAAGTGTTTGTTGTAGCTTACAAAAATGATAATTTCTATGCTAGAAAAATTATTCCAAATTAGACAACCCGTGAATTCACTGGGTTTCTGTTGTAACAGAGGTCCATTATGATAATAATACTTCTATATATGAAGGCATAGCAGGACTGTATTTAGTATTCCAAAGTTATTTCCGTTATATCGAAAAATTTGGATGATTAAAAAATGACGTTCACTTGCAAATTGTACTGGAAATTGTTTTGTTCTCTAACAGAATTTTAATTGTATTTCTCTCACAAAAAATATCACCCTGATATTTTTGCTAGTTTAAAGTTACATATATATATGTGTGTGTGTATCACAAACATAATGAAACAATTTAATGTAAAGTAAAGAATTTCAAGTGCAAAGCAAGTCGAAAACCTGCTGTTACAAATAGAACCCAACGTGTTTACGGATCGTCCAGTATATAAATTAACCGTTCGGCCATTGGTCCCATTTTGCTTCTCTCGTTGATCTTTTTACCCCACCCCCTCCGTCTCCGCTCTTTTCATTTCTGTCCCTCCTACCTCTGATACTTTTCTTTTTATTAAATTCTCTGTTGATTTTCTTCCCCCCATTTTCTTTTTTTTTTTTTTTCAATGAAGAAAGAAAGTGAAACAAAAGACGGAAAATTTTTTTTTTCGTTCACTTTTTCTTTTTCTTTCATTTTTTCCTTTCTCTTTCTTTCCTCTTTCACTTTTCATCTTTTTCTTTTCTTTCTTTCTTCCCCCTTTCACCTTTTTCTTTTCTTTTTTTCTTCCTTTCTTTTCTCTGTCACTTTTTCTTTTTTACTTTTTCTCTTTTCTTTCTTTTCTTTCGAACCTCCTGTTGAACATCTCTCTCTCTCTCTCTCTCTCTCTCTCTCTCTCTCTCTCTTTCTCTCTGTTTTTCGTCCTCTCTTTCTTCCTCTCTTTCCTCCTCTTTGTTCACGCAGTGTCACCTTAACCGGTCGCATTGATTTCTTATAACTCTCCCCATCAGAGCAGCTTCTTGGCTCTCGCGTCACTCGGCTTCACTTAAAGTGACAACATAACAGTCCTTACATTGTTATTTATTAATACATAAAAAATAAAGTGCGTGTCTCTGAGTGTGTGTTTGTAAACGTAGGCATGGGAGAAAGAAAGACAGACTATTTGCGAAGGAAACACAGATAAGGTTTACCTACATATATTAACTAACTGACTTTACATGCGACATTAAATACAACAAAACGCTCTATCACACACACACACACATACACACATTCAGTGCATGGACAGTAATTTATGTATACAGGTAACTACAAACCAGCAATATGTAAAACAACTGACCAAGAAAATACGATACATACCTTCATGAGGTATCAAGAATAAATAATGTAAATATGCACTGGAAATATACGTATATGCCTACAACAGTATATATTGCTTTTGTATATGATTTCATAGATAAAACAAAACAAAAAAAACTTACGATATTACCAGAATTAGTTGGTTTTCAGTCACATTTTAAGAACAGGAAGATGAAAATACGGCTTCGTCGGGTGACTATTTTCACTTAATATACGTAAGCTCAGCAATGAAGCGTTAATTCAATAATGTAAGATTTGAATTAACTGATGAGATATGACGACGTCAAGACACTGAGCGTAACATAAACTTCTGTTGGAAAGTCCAGACTACGCTCTTCATAATTTAATCTGAAACGATTATATTTGAAATTTGTAGCTCGTATTTACAACCGAGATATATATATAATGTTTAATTAATGCATGAAGAAGATATCAGAAGATCTGATACACGTGTCGCAAATGTAAGATAATAATAACTTTTTAAAAATCCTTTTTGCGGACCTTCCTTTTTATAAAATATTTAATTTTCTCCCGTTGGACCCATAACAACACTTATATGGTTAAAAAACAACCAAGCAAAAGATGCACCTTGAACAAAGCCTTCATCAGATGATGACTTGGGGTCAAGCATGGTTTCGGAGACAAAGCATCATTGCCACTAACCCAAACCACCCAGCCATACCTTATGATACCACCGGGACGGTTGGCTTAAGTGGCCGTACAATTGCTGTTTTGTAGGGTGTTGCTTCCAGGATGTGTTCAAAACAGCGCATAGCATCCTCGTAGTTCCCATCTTGTTTCTTCTTCAAGCATTTCGTTAGAATCCAAGTGGTGCAGCTATACAGTAGGAATGACGCGGCTACAGCTTGGAAGAACGTGAATTCTTCAATCTAAGCGATACTTATTGGTAAGAATTAAATTTTTCCCCACATATAAAGATGACTTTGTCATATTGGTGCACCTATCTGTATGCGTTTATTCACTCCATATGAAAAAAAGCAAACGACTGTTTATAGAATGAATATTTCTACCTATTGTTCACTGATAGATAGATAAGAAACAGTGTTAAACTAACAGGGAGATAGATTGATAAGACACACACACACACACACATTGAAAATCGCCTAGGCGAGAGACTGACAGTTACCAAGCACCATTGACTTTGTCTTCGCTACCCTGCCATATATATATATATATGTGCACATTCAGCGTCTTCAAGTTTTTTTCTTTTTTTTTCCTTTTCATTTTTGCCATCTCCGTCTCTTTTTTTTTCCAGCTTGAAACTTGTGTATGAAGAAAGTGTGTGTGTGTGTATGGGGAGGGTTGAGGGTGGGTCCGGGAGAGAGGTAGACACACAAGCCACCTGCCGTCATCTTTTCCACCTGTCAATAATATTATTACACGCCGCCATCTTAAAAACGGTCTCCCTGTCGCCGTAAATAAGATCCCTGAATGATTGCCCGGATGTTTTAAATGGATAATTTGCATAAAATAAATTACAAGGGAGGCGACTGCGCACAGCTTCTTATCGATTATATTATTATTCTTATTATTGGAGTTGTTTGTTCTTTCTATTTTTATTTTATTCTATTTATTTTATTTTTTTTTTCATTTACTTATTTATTTATTTTTTCTTTGGTTAGTTACGCACGGACTGAATAGACAGTTTTTCAAATTAGCATAAATATCAAGTTATTTGACAAAAGGCGCGTACGTAGCCTGTCAATACGTGCTGGGTTAAATTTAAAATTGCTCTAAGTTAAACCAACGTAATTATAAGTAGAAAAAAAGTCTTTAATTTTTTTTAATGAATATGACAGAACCAAAAAAAAAAAAAAAAAACTCAAAAAAGTACTAGGATTCGGTGCCAAGGAAAGAGCCTTCCGCTTCCACAGAAAAAAACAGATGGGAATTTTCAGAAAGATTTCTACCTCCCAGAGAAGAGTTATTGGCTATCTGGTCTTAGAAACAGGAAATAACAGGAACTATTTGTCACCGGACATAAGTTTACACCGTATTAGCAATCAATAAGCAGTTGGGGTATAATAGGAATGACCAATGCATGTTTAGATTTGGAAGCAGGAAGTACTTGTAGTCACTAACTACTAGATATCAATTTGATGATGACACAATTTGTCATCTATCTATCTATAAGTAAAAGTAAGTCGACGGACGTGGCCTAAAGTCGGTATCAGCCAGACAGCGAGGGAGTCTATCCCCTTCTTACTAGCGCTAGACCAAAGAGATTATTTTTGCGTCTAAGGTGGAGCGCCACACCTACCATCAGCTCTTTACTTTACCGCACAGATCCCTGTGCTACTCATATGCTGAGTTGGCAAGGGCTGTTATCGAACCAGAAACCTTGTGATTCCTAGCCAAGTGCTCTACCGACTAGAACTAAACCGGCCCTTATATATATATATATATATATATATATATATATATATATATATATAATTTATTTATTTATTTATCTTATTATATTTTCCTATTGGAAATTTAGATGCCACTTAAAATATTGGAAAAATAAAGCAAACCTAGGGCAAAACAACGGTTATATATTAGTCCTCTGTTTTTTGTTCACTTTTTATATATTTCCTATTCTTCCAATATCACCGAAAATAAAGAAGCCTACCTGGACTCAACATCAACCAACAGTTATATGGAAAAAAATCGACAAAAAGTGAAAATATAAATTGAAAAAGTACAGATATTTTTCTCTTTTACCCCCTTCCATTAACTCTATTTTTGTTCCCTTTCTTTTCTTTTTCTTCCCACACTTTTTATTTTTGCCTCATTTCCGGCATTTTCCAATTTGTAGTTTGTTGATTCATTCCTGATAAAGTCTTTGATGAATTAAAGACGAAATCTTAATTTTTACCAACGATTTGAATTGATTGTATATTTACCTTTTTTCCATTTATATTTTCATGCACACACACACACACACATATATATATATATATATATATATATATATATATATAAGTTTGCTATGTTCATAAATAAAGAGTGCTCAGTATCAGTGATAGAGCATGCATACGAAGTTAGCATAGCGTAGACACAGACAGCGATATCCTAACTTTTATATAAATGGAGAGAGATGATCTGCTGTTGACACAGGAATGGAGTTATCGTACAAAAAAATGAAATCGGCAAGCAAGTTTCAAATTCTGGCTTAAGCTATTTTGGTTTCGCTTCTCCCTTGGGAAGGTAAACTCCTGCCAACATTTCATGTTCTATAGTGGTAGTTAAAGGCCCTTGTGTGTGTGTGTGATTAAAAGACAATAAAATAAGTCTTGCAATATATATCATTAATCTTCCTTCTCATTCCACCACCGGAATCAAGCCTTCACCTAGGTATGTAATGAGGATAAGGATGGGGTCTGCAAGTGAATATAAGCCACAATTTGGGTTCAAAGTTCAATTCAGTTGTCGGTTTTCACTTCGTATTGGCATGAACCATCTATTCTCCACCCGCAGGCATTAATAAAATAGTGAAGAAGGCTGGTGAAGCAGCCAGTCTAGGAGAAGGAAAACTATCCAAGCTTCCAGCAACCACCTTTATATGTTATTACTCTCCATATCTTTACTTACATTCGTTGGATGAATATACGGTACCGACACAAGAGAAATACCGGGATATGATTAGATTGAATACTGAGATGAATACAAATATAAAGAGACAGAGTGAACGACGGAAGAGGGTGGAAAAATGAGTCATAAAGAAGACATCGAAAAGTCCTGATTGATTGGCAAAACGGACATAGATTCTATGGTGGTATCAAGTGCCAATAATCACCAAACCGGAATATGTATTGAGTTAGAAGAGGGCACCCCGCCCCCCATCGCCACTGTTTATTCTTTTTATTTCTGATATAAACTGTTTCATTTTCGTATTGTTTATCCGTTCAATTCTCGAACCCCAGATCGAATTACTTTCAATATTCATAGCCTCAAACTTTCCGTTTATATAAAAATGACATTCGACACTAAACTCACAACAGAAAAGCTTACTGACTGTAACATCTGTATGAAAGGTGTTTGATTGGACCATGTGTCAAAAAAAGCAAAAAACAAAAAATAAAGAAATTTTTAAAAAATAAAGAAAAAAAGAGGCAAATAGATTGGTTGGTCTGTTGCAAGAATGGAACGAAGTCCCCGACTACAGACCATTGATCGCTAAAGCTAAGTAACTTCCTTATCCAGTTACCAAAGAATGGGCCAAGTGCACCAAGTGTGTTGTTTCTACCCCGTTTTGCTGATATATATATATATATATAGAGAGAGAGATAGTGGGGACATGGAGCCAACTAACGGCCCTTAGTTACTGACAGTTTCTCACTTATACGATTCTCAAACCAAGTTTGAGAATCGCATAAGCGAGAAACTGTCAGTAACCTAACACCGTTGACTTTTGTCCACGCTACCTTAACTTAAATATATATGTTCTATCCATGATATTGAGCACTATTTACTTTATATATATATATATATATATATATATATATATATATATATATATATATATATACTCACTTTCAGCATAATAATTGACAATCGCACCATGTCAAAATAATCCCTCAAATATTGTTTAAGTCATTATACCACGTAAAGGGTTGTCATAACAGTTATTTCTAAGTGATAGCGCATTTAAAAAATATACATTGATTTTAACAGCATGACAAAATATCTCTGGTTATTTTATGCCTATAAGTTATATATACACTGGTTTAGTCGGACTAGTCTTCATCTTGGTTGTTATTAGTTACAGCATTGAGGACTGCCGGATGGTACGTTATATATAATATATATATATATATATATATATCTCTTTTAGATGCGAAACAGTTTGATGTAGAGCTAATAATTTTGGTGTGTATACTTATTGGTCTCCGGGTAAAATTCTAATAGAAAAAAAGATAAGTGAATTATTTTAAAAAATTCCTTTAGCAATAAAGAACCTTTAATCAAGAAGGTTTCCATAGTAATAAACAATAATTAGCAGGAAGCCATGTTGCTGCAAGACGTAACGAATCGAAGAAAATTAACATTTCAAAGGCATTTATCACTTTGTAAGGACCAATAATTCACGAATTCACCAGTAATATTTATTAGAGAATTCGTTACTAAAAGCTGCTTAGGCATTAAATGCGTAATCTTAAAAATTAATCTGTTTGAAAATTATTAATGTTAGATAGGAATAATTGAAACCATATAATAGTGAAAAATATAAACCAGGAACCTTGAGGGTTTGTGATAATAATAATAGTCGTACCAATTGTAATTGGTGGCCTTGGAACGGTTTCCAAAGGTCTGGAAAAGAATTTGGGTGAATTGGAAATCAGAGAAAGCTGCGTAATCTTAAGAATAAATGCTAATCGTGGAGAAGAGATTAAGTCTGTACAAGTTTTTCATATCGGTGGGAAAACACTTAGGAAATATATGTCTAATCTTGAAGATATTTAAGCATTATTTTCCTAGTTATTGCGTTAGCATATCAGGTTTACTTATTAGAAATAATTAAATGAATAAATAAAAAATAAGCATCTGGCGTTGTTTTGGGTTATAGTAACTACAGATATTCGGTGGGTATTGCCTGAGACGTTGGGCACGTGATTAATGCAAATACAGAGAACTGACCCATCTCTCAACTTCAGATAACATTACTTACTAAAACAAGCAATGAGTAGTCGGTGACATGGGAGAATTGTTTCTATTCATTTTTAAGAGAAAAAAACAAAACAAAAAAAACTGGTCATTGTTGCTTGTATATTTGTCAGCCATTTTAAACTGTCGGCCATATTGGCTTTGTTGCTGTTTGTCGGTTGATATGTGAAGAACTCAGAACAGAGACATTAGTGTTTTCCTCGTTTAATTTATCGACAGCAACACTTTTGTGACCCGCTAAAAAAAGCAGCCATGAAATGGATGACTGATTCACGAGATTTGACTGCCTGGTCCCCGCGATTATGCCGAAGCCGGATTCAACTTACGCCTCAATTTAACAATAAATAAAACGAGTAAATAAATAAATAAAATACTTCACAAATAAAAACAAGAAAAGAGAAAGAAAAATGTTTTGTTGTTAAGCCGTAGCAAATTTTAAAAGAAAACCTAACAAGTTCACCGATAAGTGTGTGTGTGTGGTGGTGGTGGGGGCTATGCTATGAACAACAATCTTTACCTTGGTGTTGTCGAAGAAAACGGCCAACCTTTACACGTACTCGTCCCTTTGACGTCTGGACTTCAAATGTTTCAGTGGTTGAAAGGCACACACACATATATATATATATATATGGAATCACTGCACGTGTTTATTTATTACCATACATAAAAGACATCGGTGTTTCTTTTCTTTTCCCGATTACAGCTATCAAAGCTCCTGGAGGGAAATAGGAAAATTAATTTAAATAATAATAATATAAAAATACAAAAAGAATGCTTTCACACCTTCACACATTATTATGTCAAATACCTACAATGTTTTGGGGGCCTACTCTAGGTAACAATACATGTGCAGGCGTCTCTGGAAACAGGTAGCTGCAGTGAAATGTTTAGTTTAATCATTATACTATAATGGTATATAATGACACTGTATATCTGAATGTGTATAGGTTTACATATTTGTGAATATACATTGACTAAAAAAAGAATTGCCTCGCCCCAAATGACGATGCCGATTTTGACGTGGGTACGGCATGTGCATGCCGCTGGTGGGGTAGATATACTGATAAAAACTTCAAAAGTCTTCGGTGTAGAATAATATATCGCACTATGGTCTTGGCAATCTATACACTAACGCACAGGCCTCTTTTAATTACTTCAAAGAGGATATACAGTGTATGGAGTATGAGGTACTGTTAATAGACATCTTATTTTGGAACATGTGCACGCATTGAACTGTATATATGTACTGTAATCCGGCTATCATACCTGTATGGTTATTCTTGGTTAAATTGAAACACCTATTCAGGGTGCTACAATTTTATTTTCTCTCTTTATAATAGACGAACTAGTTTCATTTTGAATTATTGCAGATTTTATAAGTATATAAATGCACTGGATGTCATTGTGATAGGATGGTTATAGGTATGGCCACTTTGGAACAAAGGGAGGCTATAAGCATTTATTTTAACTTCACCCAAATTGTAATCTATTTCTTTTTTTCCGATGGGTTATGATATTTTTCATGAGTTATTTACTTCTATTACTCTAAATTTTTTTAGATGGGGCTTGATAATTATAATTATTTGGCCGAAACGTTGTACAGATAACAATGAAGACGAGGACAATAGTCCGAATAATACAAATAATACTAATTATCTCCTTCTGTTTCCATACCTAGATGATTATATTGTTGTATTGTACATGTCTTTCAATTGATTAGAGTCTGAATCAATTTTCAATACTGATTTTCTTTTTTTTTTTTTTTTTTTGCGTGACGAAAATATCGACCCGAAGCTTTGAAAAGTAAATACACTACAATACATTGCTACATTGAGTTAACACAATTAAAACACACATATGTATACATTTCTTAAGTATTTTGTGATACAACACCAAAACGCTGGCTTACGGTCAAGTCACGTTGAAAGCACCGGTTCCCGCTAGATCACCGAAGTTAAGCAGCGATGAGCCTGTTAAGTACTTAGATGGGTGACCATTTAAGCAACAACAAGTACTGTAAGTAAATCGAATATGAAAATGACTTGATTCGGCATTAAATAATCCGAAAAGAGTTGATTTGCCGTAAAAGAACCAACCAGCCGACTAAAAGACTAGGTCGTCTCATCGTGATGTAATGGTTAGCAAACTAGTCTCGCAGATCCATTACTACTGATTGCAAGTTCGACCCTCACTGGTTTCCCCATGCTTGTGACCTTGTCACCTCCACTCGTGGCGAACGGGTTGGTTAAAAAGGGTGCCACATCGTGGTGTGATGGTTAGCAAGCTAGTCTTGCAGATCCATTACTACTGTATAGCAAGTTTGATATTCGCTGGATGCCACATACTTGCAACCTTGTGTCACATCAAAATGTGGCGAACGGATTGGGTAAAAAGGGTGTCCCGTCGTGGTGCAATAGTTAGCAAGCTAGTCTCGCAGATCCATTACTGCTGAATAGCGAGTTCCTCGTAGTATGCCCTACATTTGCGACCTTGTGTCCCATCCTACTCGTGGGTAAATACTCACAACACCTAATGAATAGTGAACAATGACAATGAAATGTGATAAGTTTAAAACACACACAATATACATACAACACTCATACAGGCATTTAAAAAATGATTGCAAATATTAACCCAGACTAACAGATAGATTTGATAACTAAATATTTGTACTTTCTGTAACGCATGACTAGCAGGCCGTTGTTAGTGTGTTCGATTCTCACTGGATTACCCATACCTCTGGCTTTGGGCCAAACTAGGCTCATGTTAACTGTTTACAACGCCTCCAATGTGTACTACGTCATGAACATGTGGGGATCTAAATATTAAAAAATAAACAAACTAATAGTATTAGTTTTGGTGGAGGCGCTCGTAATTCGAGTTCAAATCCTGGATTAGGCTGTTTGCATTTCACTTCGCATTAATGCCTTTGGGAAAGGCAAGATTCCATCTTTTTTCTAACCCCCCCCCCCAGCTATAGTTAAATAGTAGGGTAGATTGGGTTCTATAGTTTTAGTTCAGCAATCAGTCGAGGAGAAGGAAAACTATGAATTTAAACCAAATGAACCCCCGCTTAAAAATTGGCATTGTGTCACATCCTGTCCGTAGTGGAGGGGTCCGATAAATACACGTATTGATTGTTGTTTATCTCGTTATCCAAAATAGCGTAAAGCAAAATTACTATTAATTCATACGGAAAATCTTTTTGAGCGAAACAAACAAAAAAAAAAAAATGTCTGATTGTATTGATGTCAAAGGTCGAGGTTCATTGTTTTGCAATGGGACAGTTTATGTCTGATTCCTTAGCCCCAAGCATTTTTTCTTTTTTCTTTTTTGTTTTCTATTATATTTAAGTTCAGGTCAGTTATTCAAGCTTGCTCGGGCACAAACAATTAACTTCCTCTGTAACCAGATTTTCAAATAAGCGCTATGTGCTTCATCACAACATGAGTGTTAATTTCAAAGATGTCAATGTGACTCTTGGTAAGGCTCTTTTTCCCGGGGGTCTTTTCCCCTGTTTCTCAGTTCCCATAGAATTGTTTCGTAGCAAATTGCATTCTCCTTGCCCGGATGAGGTTGAACACAGGTGACAATTTTCCGTAGAGTTGCTTCTTCTTGAGATGATGCCGCCACCTTTCAAGGCGTTAAGACTACCATTCACTGGTCGACACTCCCAGTGAAGGGTTGGTAGATGGTCATTGACCCATTGAAAGGTTAATATATCCTTAAAAATGTTTTGTTTTGAATCCCGCTGGGGATTCACTAGCCCTATTCCCAGTTAAGCCTGGTGGGAAAACCGGATTTACATTATATTGGTGGGTACTCAAACTACCCTGTAATCTTATTCTTGATAGCCGTGTCCTCTCAAAATCAAAGTCCTAATAGTGAGGTTCCGGAGCTATGGAGACTGTATATTGCCATTCATTATCATTGCTCCCAGACCCACTCTGAACCGGAATTGGTCGTACATACTAGAATCCTATCTACGAATCAAATAGATATGTTTTCAAATTATTTCTATTAGATATGAATACTTGATACCATATAACGATGTACAAACAAAAGATTATTATTATTAATATGGGAATAGTTACGCGAAACCATATGATTGTGTATTATTTATTAGATTGGAATACTTGATATCACATATCAGTGTGCAAAAAAGATAAATAATCAGAAATATAAAAATGTAAATATAAACGTAGAATCTACGCAATTCTCTAACCTCGGCATAAAATAACCCAAGACGGATTGACAAGCCGTTAAAACCAACCAACTAAACTGAAAGTATTTCCCGCATTCATTGCAGCAAAAACCTTACGTAAAGATATTTGAAAGAAGGGTCTGGGTCGCTCACCCCCCAAAAAAAATCCTGTATAAATTAATTTTAATAGCTTCTTCACTTTCCACCATTTCGGCTTATAATGGGGAACTCTGCTCTACGTTTAGTATAGTGAAAGGTTGTGTATTTATTTATTTATTTATTTACTAATCTTGGTTTAGGTTTTACATAAGGCTATAAGTTTTGGTCAGCTCTATCAGTATTAATAATCTATAAGATTATATTGCTATCTATTACGTTTGTAAATATAAGACACACACATATATATATATATATATATATATATATATATATATATATATATATTGGAAAGAAAATGCTGAATGGATAAAATAGATTTTATTTTACTGGTACGTGTTTTGGCCAGGAGTAGAATAAAATCAAATCTATTTTATCCATTAAGCATTTTCTTTCCTTTATTTTTCCTTTCAACATACCGTCGGATTCGCTTCCATTTCCAACTTACAAGCACACACACACACACACACACACACACACACACACACATATATATATGGTATGTGTCTGTGTGTCTTTTCGGGGATATGTTTTCTTATTTCAGATTAATTTACCCCTGTATCATTTTTTTGGTAGATCTGTGTATGTTAATGATCCCAACTGTTCCTTTTATCAAGAGGTGCTCGAGCATAACGGTTATCGTTGTTATAAATGGACATGGTGACCCGAGTTCAAATCCTGGACGACACTGTTTACATTTCATATAGTGCTAATAACCTTGAGAAAGCCATGAATTCAACCATTTCCCCCGGCTATGAGTAATTAGTATGACAGAATGAGTTTTTTAACCTTGGTATGGAAGAAAAACTCTTAATTCAAACCAGTTGTACGCTTTAAAAACGATCTTGTGTTGCATCCCGCTCGTCTCGGAGGGGTTGGGTAAATATGGGCTTTTCCTTTGTCATTCTCCTTCCTGCAATCGCCCATCCACTGCAAAACAAAACAAAAATTAAAATTCCAGCATTATTGGAAGTAACAAGGCATTCTCAAAAGTTAAGGAGACAACATTTAGTACTTTCAAGTTTTTGTGTTTGAAGTCAGTACGAATAACGGTATTTGGCCGTCTGGAAAAGGCCGAAATATTATTCGTCTCTTTGGATTGACTAATCGATAGAAAACAACCAGTTGCACCGGGAAGGGGTGGAGAAATGAAAGGAACCTGGTGGGAAGCGCTTGGAGGAGAGAATTAAAAAGGGAAAAATAAAGATATTAAAATTAATGATTTTTGTTGATTGACTTTCATCGTTCGTATTGAAACATAAGTAGATAGTAAAGAAGGAAAATAAGCTAATAAGAGGAAGAGGGGGGATATGAGAGTGAAGAGTATTGGGATAAAAGAAAAGAATACGTACAAACAACTGTGACGTCATAGATGTATTTTATATTACCAAATCACTACCCCTGATTGGAAAAGAATAAAAATCAAGGAATTATCCGATTTTAATTAAATTTTCAATGTTGATTTATCAATGAATGGATTTTTATAATACATTAGTTATTTTATCTAAAAACTTTCTGATTTTTTTTCAGGTCACTTAATTTTGACACCCCCTTATTTTTTGGTGCGCAAAATATCAGAACGTTTTTTTTTCTGATACTTTCTTACTTCTATCGCATTAAGACTTTGACAATAAAAATTAACTTTTTCAGGCAATTTTTCGTCGTTCGTCTGTAACGGTACGTAGAATATTGAAATAAAATGTATTTTAGCGGTCGAAAGTCCGGATACTAAAAATGAACAAATGTTGATTTTTTATATTCAATATTTGTTCATTTTTGGATCCTTTAGTATCCGAACTTTTTGAAGTATTGTTTTTACAGACCCATACGCCCAAAAGTAGTCCACGAAAGGGATTATAGAAATTGTATTTTACCGACTGAATGGAAAGTCATAATAAAGAAAAAGAAAAGAAAAAATAATTTTTAAATTAAAAAAAAACAAAAAAAAAAAAAAAAAAAAAAAAAACAAGGAAATAAATTTACACAAAAATTTTAAAGGTAACGTGAAACAGCAGAGGATTGAATACTTATTCAGTAAGCTTAGCTTAGTTATGATAAGGTCAGACGTATAGAGCACTCAGTGAGAATCGAACTCACTAATAGCCTGATCGCTAACTACGCAAGGCGCTCGAGAAAAAGGATCGAATAAATGAAAGGAGAGAAATATTTTTGTTTGAAACGAAAAGAAAAAAAATTTAAATAAAAAAAAAAAAAAACAAAAAAAAAACAATCAAATAACCTAACAAAAATGAAAACGTGAAAGATATGAGAATAAAGATTTATTTTTATTTTTTTCTAACAGCTTGCATAAAAAATATAATGTCAACGCACTTTAAAGTTTACATGTAAAGTTTGTTGACATTCTAATTTTTTCTTTCTTTTTTAATTCAACTTTTTAAAAAATGTATTTATTTATTTATTTACTTACATCTGTTCATGCGTCGATAGCTTGTGCAAAAGATTTCAAACAAATCTTGTTCTGATTTATTGACTTTAACGACATGTCAACCCGTCTAAGGTAGTTTTATAGGCAGAGGTTAGGTAATCGAGCTAATAGGTACTACCACTCTGGGTCAGAGGGGAACTGGGAGTAATGACAATGAAAGAATACTACATACTCCCCAGATCTCCAGAAATCGAGCCTCGCTGT
This sequence comes from Doryteuthis pealeii, assembly GCA_023376005.1. NCBI lineage: Eukaryota > Metazoa > Mollusca > Cephalopoda > Myopsida > Loliginidae > Doryteuthis > Doryteuthis pealeii. The sequence continues at coordinate 80,168,650 of CM042143.1, read as the reverse complement.
CAGATGCAGTTTAGTGTCATACGCAGATACTTTTTTCTTTTAATTCTACATTTAAAGTTCGTTGAAATATATATATATATATATATATATATATATATATATATATATATATATATATATATATTTGATGCGTCAATAGTTTTTTTTTCGATCTTAATGTTGTTAAAATGATGTGTCGACACCTTTTTTTTAGTCTCTCTCTCTCTCTCTCTCTCTCTCTCTCTCTCTCTCTCTCTCTCTCTCTCTCTCTCTCTCTCTCTCTTTCTCATACTTATGTACATTTTTTTCTCTATCTCTTTCATTTACGCTTTGTCTCAATTTGTTTTCACTTTATTTTTTCTTTCTTCCTCCGATTCTCTTTTTTTCCGTACTCCCATATTTAGAAATCAATAGTTCAGTGTTTAGCGTGCAGGGCACGCAAGTCATTGTTAATGACAATAAGAACTTATTGAATAAAGTTAGTATGATTTATTCGAACTCTAAATTTTTTCCTGGTCCTGTGTTAAACATGATTATATATATATATATATATATATATATATATATATATATATATATATATACCATGTGTTTCTGATGAGAGCCTCTTTTTGTTAGACAATATTTTGCAAATATATCCATTTTTTCCATTACCTATTATGGCATCCGTCAGTCTCGCCTGGATCTCGTCATAGGCTTGGGCGATGTTGTGTGGGAGACCGGCAGTTGCCCATGAAGCAGGTCTCCCCTCTTCACGACACTGATTTTTGTTCAAGGAAAGTGCTATACAAATTGATATTAGTGTCACTGCGGGAGTTGTCAGAAGAAGGTTGAACACAGGTGAAACTGCCTTGGGTTTTGAATGAAAAAAAATTGTTTTTTGTCCTATCATTTTGCCCAGAAATGGTGGAGTAGATGAGATAGATTTTTATTTTACTCAACATACATGCGAAGAAAATTTAATATCTGATCAATCTCACCTTCTATAAGATCAACAACAATTGGTAGCGCGTGGTGTAATGATTAGAGTCGTAGGAAATGTACTTGTCGACGAATCCTGGACGAAGCTGTTTGCATTTCACATAGCGCTAATACTCTTGGGAAAAGTATGCATCCAACCACTCTTCTTCCAGCTATGGGCAAATAGTAGGACAGGCTGAGCTCTGTAACCTTGGCTATGTAACCAGTCTAGAAGGAAAACTCTGAATTCAAACTTCTTAAATTCCGCTTAAGAAATTGACCTTGTGTCACATCCTACTCATGCGGAAGGGTTGGTATATATATATATATATATATATATATATATATATATATATATATATATATAAAGATCAACAACAGTTTTGTACATCATATCAAAGTCTCCGATCTCACACCATTTGGACAGAACTTAACCATTTTGCCATCTGATGGTCTGCAGTGACCTCGATGGTCAACCTCATATAAGCTTTGTTAGTGTCACAGGTCAAGTCAATATCTATGTAAAAAAAAAATAATGTCTCTTGGATTTTCTGTGACTTCCGGGCAGACACACAGAAACTTTGACATAGATGAAGCTGCTAAAATATTAACGACAGGTTTCTGCTACGGTGCAGGAAATCTGAAATGAAACGAGCTGAAACTGTGTCCCGATTATTAGCACATTGTAACTATATTACATGCACTTGAATTAGAGATTATCTTCCTCTAATAATTTCCTTTCTTATTCATTATCCGCTCGTAAAAACCTATTAAATAGTCATTCGACTTTAAGTAAGCTAAAGAATGCCTTAGTTCTTTTTTTTTTTTTTTTTTTTTGTATTTTTTCTAATGCTTCTCTATTATTCAACACTTGCAGCATAGTCATGAATGATCTTTCTAGTAGAACAGCTGACAGTGGCATTTTCAACTTACGCCTCCAAGGCCTGAAGATAATGAATGGATGAATGACATATTCAGCTAGCGTAGTAATTTTTTTTTTTTTTGTCTAAAAAAAAAAGAAGAAAAGTAGTTCAACCAGACGCTGTAGGAATTGAATATTTTAAAAGTCGAGTCGGGTGGTTGCAAGGGTTACAAAATAAATTGATCATTGCTACGATTTGAAACCACTTTTTAGTTTAAATTCGATGAACTTGGGATGAATGAAATTCAACACATATGACACGAAACTGCATCTGATTCTAACGAATCAAATGAAGACAGTGTAGGTTGAAAATTCTAGCATTATTTCAGAAGTGGGGATAACCTCATCGTCGGTCAGCTTCAGATATCTGAAGGAGGACAAAACAAGATTAGGAGACTAGTCAAATTATATATATATATATATATATTGCTTGAAGGCAATTACAATGCGCATATCGCATAAAATTCGATAATTATAGAAGATAATAATGACAAGTGAATTTCGCAAAGAATTACTCGGTGTGTAGAATATCGTACAGACTGTTTCAGCTTTATTAAGTCTCATCAGCGATATATACTAACGATTTCCCTTCGACAGAAATCGAAACCGGGACTTCAATTCCTGGTATCAGAGATTCAGAAAAAAAAACCCCGCAAAACAAAGCAAAAACAATGTATATTTGAAATTTGAATGAGAAAAAAGAAACTGTCTATTAGGAGTGTGCAAAGGTTCCCAGTGCCCCTTAAAAAAGAAAATGAAAAAAAAAAAAAAAAAAAACAATAGAAAAAGTTATATAGCACTGGAAACTTTTACACTTCATATAATTTAGTCGAATCTTAAACCGCATGTGTTTTCATGCATAATAAATAGTGTGTGTATATGATTCAGATTAAGATAAAACATATATATATATATAATGACGCAAATTTGGGTTAAAAAAAGCTATTTTGAAGGGAGTAGATTTGTAATTAAGTTGATAATCAAATATTTAATGCAATTAGTCACATCACTTGATTGTTGTCAGTCAAGCAAGTACTATTTGGTTTGAGTCAGACCTCCCATGTATCATACATCTGCTGTGAGGGGCTTACAGTCAATCACGCTGAAAGCAACGGTTCCCGCTAGATCACCGAAGTTAAGCAGCAATGAACCTGTTCAATACTTAGATGGGTGACCATTTAAGAAACCGTTTGTACAGTAAGCAACCTGATATCAAAATGGCTTGAATCGGCATTAAATGACCCGAAAAGGGTTGATATGCCGTAAAACAAAACAACCCACTAACCTGCTAAGGACTTAACTATTATGTTAACAACATGAGGACTACAAAGAAAAATGTTAAATGCCTGAATACTTCTGGTAAATGATTGATTGATTGATTGATTGATTGATTTTAATATGTCAAGGGTTATTCCTTGCCTAGGGGTTATGGAATTGCGTTTCTTGTACGTTCATATCTATATTTTTGCATGGTTGTTTTTTAAGAGTTCTTTGTACACGTTCCTATCGAATGCGAATAACTTTTAAACATTCATTTGACTTATCGAAGGGACCTTAACAGGTACCACCACTCTGGTTAGAGTGGACCTGGGAGTAATGGCAATGAAGGGGTGTTTCACACTCTCCAGATCTTCAGAACTGTAGCCTCACCATCAGATGCAGTTTAGTGTTTTATCCAGGACACCCTTGTTTTTTTTTTTGTTTTTTTTTTTTTTTTTTGGGGGGGTAACCCTCTGTAAGGGATAGTCCATGTATTTTAAGCCCCGTCGACAGGGCGAATTTCGCTTTAAGAAAACTAGTAATAGTAATTGGTAATCTTTCGGAAAAGAAGGACAGAAAAAGTTGAAACAAAACAGTCAAGTATATATAATTCCTGATCTCTGAGATTCAGACCCCCCCCAAAAAAAAAAAAAACAACAAAAAAAAAAAACGACGTATATTCCAAAATTGAATGAAAAAAATATTCCTATTAGGAGTGCGCAAAAGTTCCTAGCACACCTTAAAAAAGAAAATGAATAAGTTTCCAGCGCTATATAACTTTTTCTATTGTTATTGAAAAAGTTATATAGCGCTGGAAACTTTTACACCCCATATTTTTTAGTCGAGTCTTAAACTCTATCAAGCGCATGTCTTTTCATGCATAATAGTTATTAACCAAGTTTAGCTTAGATGCAAGGCCAGATCATGGAGCACCCAGTAAGAATCGAACTCACTAATTATGGTATGCAAATGTAGCTTGCTAACCATTACACATGCGTGCAGTGCAGTGCATTTGATTCAGATTAAGGTAAAAACTTGTGTGTGTGAGTGCGTGCGCGTGCGCGCGCACACACACATTCAATCGTTACTAATTCAATCGTTACTAATGCTTTTATTGACTATATGAATAACATTTCTAAAGCGTTTCACACAGGAATGAAACCTGAGGCAAAGGGGAGAGAACTCTAAATTGATTTGACTAAACTAGTATTGGTAAGAAGAAAAAAGAAAAAGAAGCTGAGGTGCGGGAAATTTAATTCACCGAGTTTTCCTACATTGTTTATCTATTTGTTATTTTTGTGAATCGTTCGTTTTCACGATTAATATTATATATATATATATATATATATATATATATATATATATGATTCTTTTTTTCTTCGCTATCTTTGTGCCTGTCTTCATTTACATATCCATGAATAGACAAACGATTTATTCATCTTTTTCTTTTTCATTTGGGACACCTCGCGTGATATTATGGTTAGCGAACATGATTCTTACTGGGTGGCCCATACTTATGACCTAGGACTAAACTAAGCTTAGTGAATATTGGCTATTTATCTTTGTTTCATTTTTCAAAATTCTCTAATTGATCATTGATTCATTTATTTTATTAATTAAAATGATCTATTAGGAACTGATGCACATGGACATATATTTCGGTGCCATGTATATTAACTATCAAATAGAAATGTATTATAGTTTTATGGTATTACTTTCAAGAAAAACTTAACCCGACAGAAACCGCACATCATAGCGATAATATAATAGAGCAATGCACTTATTGAATAAAACCATTTCCATTCCAGCTTGCAACTGAGTGATAATTTCTCACTGAACATTTTTCTGTTCTTATTCAATTATTTATGATCGCACAGTCGGTGGGGCTTTGAATATGCTAATTGTATCCCCTACAGAGGATTAGACCCCAAACCCCCCACCCACCACCGCTGGGTAGGTTTCTGGATATGACAATAATCTGATGGCGAGGCTCCAGATATGGGGAGTGTGGAGTATACCTTCATTGCCATTACTCCCAGGTCCACTCTTACCTGAAGTGTTAGTACCAAATAAATATGTTTAAGAATTCGTATTCGTATGCAAAAAAAGCAACTTTTAAGAAACAACGACACAAAAATGTAAATATGAACGCAATTCCTTAACCCTACCCTAGACGGATTGACATGCCGTTAAAATGAATCACCCAGAAGCATCGGTATCATCAATATGAACTGCTGCTTCAACGGGAAACGAAGTATTTTAATTAAAAAAATCCAATGGGTTAAAAAATGTGTACTGTAATTCCGTTTTAGAGGCTTCTATGCGTGTTCCTAAGGGGACCATCCTCCCAGGCAACACCTGCCCCCACCTTCGATTTACACTTTACAGGGATTGGTTTATTTCCCGGTCTTTGAGGCGCCCCAAAAGTGGAATATACCGACGGGAACCACACATTTTTTTTGCAGTAGCCATCGCATGAGCATCGGTTTGTGCATGGCTCCCCACATTAAGACCTTGTGTCGCATCCTAACCTAATGGGAGGTGAAGTAAATAGATGAAAGACTGAATTTAATATTGGGTGATTTCATCATTAAAGTTCGTTCATAGACTTTAATTGATTAACATTTTTAATTCATTCGACACCAAAGTTAGCAATAGTTTGATTTAAAAAGAAATAAGCCCCCTCCAAAAAAATGAATTTAGTCGTCGTATTAAAAAAATGTATTTTTGCGAAGATTATAATTTTTTTAGTTTATGTACTTTTTCGCCCATATCTGCTTTTCGTAGTATCAGCATCATCATCGAATGTTAGTCAGTGAGTAAAAAAGAAGAAAAAAAAGTGATATCTAAATGCAAACACTTCGAGTCACTGATTACTGTCTCTATCATAATATCAAAATATTTCCGAACCGGTTGTTGTATGATATCCTACCTTTGTATATGTATTCAACTGTTTCCGAAAAAAAAAAAATGAATGAATTAAAAGCTGTGAAATAACGGGGACGAAAAGGTCGGCTCTAGGCAATGAATGATGATGACGACTATTATTACTGCTATTGACTGCTACAACATGTAACTACGATAATTTTGCTATTGACCAGTTGTTGTGAATGGTTAGAAGAGGAAAAAGTAGAAATGCTGATTTCAAAGAACTAGAAGAGGGAGGATGAAGAAGGTGGTACACACTATGAGACACACACACACACACACACACACACACACACACACACACACACACACACACACGACTAACAGGAACAGAGTAAAAGTTAACTGTACGATACTACTTCTTATTTTATATATTTTAGATCTCTCATCTTATTTCATGTATGTGTTAATCTATTTCAAATTTATACCTGACGGATATGAACTTTTTATTTATTGAATTTAACGGTAGACTGTGAATTCAGGGACATAAATTTTTAACATGGTCTACTGGATAGATGTTAGTTGAATATGAAATGAATTCAAATGTATATATTTTTAATTTCTGAACTGGAATTAATACTTTTAATAAAAATGAAACTCTAAGGAAAACATAACTTAATACGTTAATTCATTTATAAGTTTGTTTGTTTTTTTTTTTGTTTTTTTTTAATTAAAGGACAGCATTAATTTGATGTTGTATAGAATTTGTTGCGTAGTGATTCAGTTATACACTTTTGACCCCAGAACTGCAAAAGTTTTTTTTTTATTTTATTTTTTATTTATTTATTGTTATTCTGAAATAGAAATATCATTCTCAGCCAAATTACCAGCGAATAGTAATTTTCAGTTTATTTCAGTATAGGACATGAAAAGTTTATAATCTCAACTCCCTTGAAATAACGTTGAGGCCAAAAAAGTGATGTAATTTTTTTTTTTTTTTTTACTAATCGAAACAAAATATGCACAGGATCTTTTGGAACATCCATGTCTTTTTTTCTCTCTCACACACACACACACACACACACACATACATACATACATACATTCTGAATTTGTCATCATAAACTGTTATGTCAGTTTTCAACGAACAGGGTCAGTGACCTAATCTTGTCTCATAGCTTTTAAAAAGTGCCGTAAAGAAATCGAGTGTCGTAAAACAGCCATCGTGAAACCAATTTTGCTATCGCTGCAATTTTCATGTGCTAATAAATTACTGGTGAAATTTCTGCATGCTACCCAAAAGTACGGGGAATTTGGACGAGTTGATCAATCAAACTTGTCAAATTTAAGCTACTACGTCGTTGTGACTCTTCGCTCATTTCAATCATCTATCACTAAGAAAAAAATAAATAATTTTGTTTTTAAACTTAAAAAAAAATTTTTTCTATTTTTTTCTTTAAGAAATCTATTTCACATATTAGTGTTCCAAAACTTTTAGTAACACTTTGTGTATATGTATGTATGTATGTATGTATGTTGCATGTGCCCGTGAATACACTAGCCTTCACCAATAGAAACAAATCAAGTCCTGCAGTTCACATCGACCACACACACACACACATGTGCGTATATATATATATATATATATATATATATATATATATACGCACACGTGTGTATTGATAGATAATTTGATATCTCCCTGTGTGGTTAAGATATGTAACTGCAAACAAAACAAAAAGAAAGAAAAGAAAATCAAGTTGTTGAAATTAACAATTTATTCATAAAACTTGTTTTTATTTAACAACTTCATCAGGCATTATTTCCAAATAATACAAAAACAATCTCTCTGGTCTAGTGTTAACGAAAAGGGGCCAGACTCCCTCGCTGTTCGGCTGATACCGACAATAGGCCACTCTTTATATTATATATATATATATATATATATATATATATATATATATAGCAAATGTACACAATGGAAAAGACTATATCTAAATCAGTATCAAAATTTTGAATCAACTACATGTAATTGTATGTTAATCTAAACTAAAACTTTTTTTTTGTCACCATGTTTTCTATGAAGAATTTCGGTGCATAGCATCCATCTGTTCACTGCATAATATCGTAAAGTTTTTTTATTTCTCAAAACTTAAGGAAATGTTTAAGAGGAAGACAGCCTGTTGGATTACTGATGAAATTTGATCTGGGCAAGTGGATAGAGTTATTTCTTTTGATAAAGGCAAGGCAGGATTTCAGGTTAGAGATCCTTTCTGTGAAAGCCATTCACAATCTAATATGATACACATTGCTTTGAATGATATGTATCTTTTCTGGGTACATTCTGACATTGTTTCATTGCTTTTTATGGTAATTTCATTACTGTTAAAGCTATGATCTTTTTTTCATGTCCATGTGTGTAAACATTCAGGATATACCGCTCATAAGTATTTGAACAAGCAGACGATTTGCTTCTAATCTTTTAATTCAAAGAATTTAAAAACAACAAAAGCCAAATTCCTTTTGTAATCAACATAACAAGACATACATTTAATCAGGTTTTGTATTTTCAGAAAGTATTTTTTTAATAAAATTTACATTTGTCAAATGAACAAAAAAAAAAAAAAGAAAGTTTTTTTCTATCCTTTTTAAAGGAGATTGAAAAGGTAAACTGGTTATTTCCTATAAATCTAACATAAACAAAGGGGAACCGCTCTTTGATAAATTATTTATTTATTGATCTACTAGGAAAAAAGAAGACGGGGTTAGTGTTTCGGGTTTCGGGTTAGGGTTTAGGTTTAGTTTAATGGGAAATAAATAAATAATTTATCAGTCAAGAGTGGTCCCCTTTGTTTATGTTAGACTTATAGGAAACAACCGGTGAACTCATTAAGAGAGCCCTGTCGGTGGAGCTTAGAATATGTTGACTTATAATCTGCAGAGGGGTAATACCCACTCCCATTAAAAATGTTTATTTGACGGTGAGGCTCCGGATCTGGTATGTGGTGTACCAATTCATTACTATTACTCCCAGGTCCACTTTGATCCGGAGTGATAGTACATGTTAGGGTCCCATCTATGGGTAAAATAGATATCTTTAAAAATTATTTGTATTCGGCAGTACTGTATGCAAAATTTACCCCCCCCCAACAAATAAAATTACGAAACAACTACACAAAAAATGTAAATATAAACATAATAATATGAACACAATTCCCTAACCCCTTAGCATAAAATAACCTTAGATGGAGTTCTTATGTAGTTTGATCTGCTTTTTTTTTTGGGGGGGGGAATGTTTTTCATTTCTTTTGGATATTACTATTGTTTACTTAATCAGATCTTAATCTTAGATTATCCAAATGATAAATTGAGAGGGACATGGAATTAAGATATTTAGAAGTTTTGTTTTTTCTCTGGTCACATCTTCTTGAATACAAGTAACCAAGATTTTAATAGGATTGCAGTTCCATTATGTTTGCAATTCTGTACAGTATTATTAGAAAGATCATGATAGATTTTATTTGAGTGTGTTTTTTTAAAGATTCTTTTGTCGTCAAGCAATTTGGTTGTAAATCTTTAGACAAAATGGTGAAGTTTTCTTATCTTGTTCGTCCATCGTTTGGCATTTAAATGAATGAATTTTGTCAAAATGATAAAGTTTATTACTTGTGAGATATTAAAGCCAATATGATGGTAAAATAACTCATTTCAAAAAGAAATAAACAGATAAACAAATATATATTAAATGTATCATAACATTTTCTGCTCCTGCTGTTATGATAACTACTACAACTATCAGGTTGGAACAAAATAAATAGCAGTTTTGAACCACACATTTTAAAACGTCATAACTCAGCTTAAATAGAACATTATTTGTCAAAGTAAGCACCATTAGAAACAAATTTCTGATCTGTGCCAGATGAATTCTGACTGTTGTTGTTGTTGTTGTTGTATGGGCTACTCCCAGTTTTGTTTCCAACGATAGAAGAGTGTTTGTTTCTGGATGAGCTACTCTCAATTCTTCATTGTCGAATAACGACTTGTGATCATAACCAGACTTATTTTGAACATCCAGATCAACACAAGTTCAAGTTTTGGAACCAACGACATATGGTTTTTTCTCAAGTTGACTCCAAGCGCCATACATTGTTGTCATGTTCCAAGTGCTTCCAGCAGCACAATGGCCAAGTTTGAACTCGTATAGTATATTAAAACAAACAAAATAAATAATGTTTATTTATCTTTGCTTTAATAGTCTTTCAGAAAATAAATCAAAGTAATTAGAACGTTTCGAACAACTCCCAAAAGAATAACAAAGTTTAAAATGATATATTGTAATTATTCGTAACACGCACATATTTTCCCCATTTTTAAGGGGTGCGTATTATACACAAGAACTAAATATTAACCTTTCATCCAGCTACACACATCACCATATTCAGGACGGTATAACCGAATTATATCTATGATCCAAACTAAATAATGTATAACAAACACTTTTGTTTTATGCCTCTCCAAAGAAAATTGCCACTGGAATGTGTGTTTGTTTTTTTTTTTGTATCTCTTAGTTTGAGTTTATTTTGCCACAGGCCTGTTGCATTTGTGCTCAACGTGTCTGCTTTAAATAACGTGTAAAAATTGTTTTCAAAATAAAAGTAAACTGTATACATTTTTGTTTTTAGTCTTTACGATCCAGATAAAAAGTTGAAAAAATTCTAAATTTAGCTGCTACAAATTCTAAAAGTCAGCGCGTATTATATACTCGATACTTATTTTCAGAGTTTCGTAACCCAAATTTAGGGATATGTGTTATACACAAATAATTACGGTATATGTAGAGATATACATATTAAAAAGAAAAGGACAATACAAAAAACATCCAACTACAGGGATAAGTAAAAGTGAACCGTCGAACTAAAGAAAAGGAGGAAGGCTCCCCACCCCGCCCTCTGGAACCAAGCTTAATTAAGTAAGATCAAGGTAAAGAGGAGGATAAGTGTTAAAACTTTTAACACTGCTGCAAATGTGGTTGTTTTTGACCATCCAAATTGAATGCAATTTTTTCTTATATTGGATCAGTTTCTGGAATAACTTCAACCAAATTATGGAAGCACGCGTGTACACCACACACACACACACACACACTCTCTCTCTCTCTCTCTCTCTCTCTCTCTCTCTCTCTCTCTCTCTCTCTCTCTCTCTCTCTCTCTCTCTCTCTCTCTCTCTCAATTTGTTCATGTAATTATCAACTTATTTCTTTATACAATTTTAGTTATTTGCTTACAAAGGGAGTTAACTCACAAATTTTAAAATCATTTTTCCTATTGTTATAGTTTACATATTTTTTAAATTAATTTTATTATGATTGTTATGGCTCATATATTTGTTATCAATTTTATTTTTATTAATTCCTTCATTGAATACAAAAGGTTTTTAGCTCCTTTTGAATGTTGAAGTCAATAAATAAATATGATGTGTATGGGCTTCCATAATTATAAATAAAACTGAATGAACTCAAACCAGATATGATGTAACAAAAATCTCCTAATGAAATTAATCAATTTGGATGGTTACTTAAATGAGAGGGGGGCAGGTGCATATGAATAGCAGCAAAAATTACCTGGTGTCTCAATGGATCCTGTTTTGTTTTTGGTCACAAAGATGATGATTACATTATACTCTCTTATAGAATAGTGAGTTGTCATGGCTTTGGTCATGATGATGATGACATAAGAACATCTTACGGAATACTGAGTTTTAATCTTGAATCTGAATTCCTGCTATTTAAATAGGTTTATATGTATATGCACATATATGCATAAAACATATACATGTAGACTGTGGTCTTTCTATACACAGAAAACATAGAAATGTCTATTTGCAGACAATAGCATTTATGGATATGAAAGTACAACCAATGTACACATGCATATATGCACACGCACACATTAATAACTCTGGTAAAATTCAAGCAATTTCTCTGGTCTGAATAACCTTGTAGTGTCTGCTTACAAATTAGGCAGAAATTTAAAAACATTCTCTCAAAGTAACAGTAGAACACAGAAATGTTATTAAGTGGTTGTGTTTAGTGCTTATCTCTGGGAAATGGATAGTGTTGAAATTCTAAATGGCTAGTTAGAAAAATGTGGCGTGTGTGCTTATATATATATATATTATAATCACTAATAATAATGATAATAATAGTAATAACAACAAACATTTTCTTTTATCAAAGTGACTCAGTTAATTTTTGGCTGCTATGAACAGGAATAGTTTTTTTAAAGATTTATTTAAAAGTTGTATACTGAGATTTAAGAAACAAATTAAGGTAAGCTTTCCACATCTCTCTCTCTCTCTCTCTCTCTCTCTCTCTCCTCTCTCTCTCTTCTCTATCTATCTATCTATCTATCTATCTATCTATATATATATATCTCCTCTCTCTCTCCATATATATGAACTCGGCTCACTCTATTCCATTTCCTATGACAATACCCATTACGCTATTGATTAAGTATTAAGTAAGGCTATTTAGAAGAGACATTGTGTGGCCCACTTCATGATAATGATATTTATGATGTTTTCTCTAAAAGTTCATGCATTTCATTTGCTTCTATTTGAGAGGAAAAAGAAAAAAAATTAATCTTTGAATAAAAATTTACTTTATCAATCATCATCAAGTGTAATTTTAAAAAAGTTCTTGGATTTTTACCCTAGAGAAAAGAAATGATATATATATATATATATATATATAATAGAACATTTTTAGAAAAAACAAATGATGTTATTTTTTTTTTTTTTTAAATTAAAAAATTTTCTATTCATACTGTTGGATTTACTTCATATATATATATTTTTTTTTTCCTTTCATATTTAAGTGAGGAAAGTGGAAAAATACCAAAATATCTTGTCCTGATGAAGACTGTTTTTTTTTTTTTTTAATACTTAAATTTGATGTTTCTCTATCATTATTATTTTATTTATTTTTTATTTAAAATAATAGATATATATATTTATATATAAATATATATTATATATTTAAAATAGAATACCATGTATACAAGGAAAAACTCTTGGTCAAAACATGTGTCGGCATCTCAATAAATAATTTTTATCTTATATAACATTTTCTTTTCTACAACATATATATATATATAATAAGTCTATCTATATTTTATCTATACAACATTTTCTTTTTTCAACACATATATATATAAGTCGTCAGGGTGGCCTAAAGTCAGTATCAGCCTGACAGCGAGGGAGTCTACCCTATTTTCACTAGTGCTAGACCAAGGAGATTGTTTTTTAGCATTTGAGGTGGAGTGCCACACCTACCATCAGCTCCTCACATTACCGCACATATCCATGTGCTACTCATACATTGAGTTGGCGAGGGCCAGTATCAAACCAGGAACCCTGAGGTTCCCAGCCGGACACTCTGCTGACTGAGCTAAGCTGGCATGCCTTCAAATATCTGCTCTTTTCTTTTTTTTTCCCTCCACTTCAGAAATATAAGCAGATGCTGTCAAATGTTTGTAAGATAAATTTGACCTGATACATTTGTTTCTTTATGTAATAAACTGCCTGATTTCTTAAAATTGAATACTATATTCAGATCTTCTTGAAAGATTTCTGGTAGACATCAAGGATTAAAAAAAGAGAAAAAATTTTTAAATTGAATGTACGCTGGTAGGCAAAGAATGGATGCTCAAATAAGTCTAGTTCACATTAATCTTTTGAACTTCTATGTCTCTGTGCCTTTCTTCTTCTAAGGCAGGGTTGAACTATCTGATACAGTATACCAATAAAGGAATGGATGCTCAAATGAGGCTAGTTCACAACAATCATTTCAACCGCTATGCCTCTGAATATAGTATTTCCACTGGACTAATATTGCAGCATAAAATTTACATACACATAAATTCTACACTTAAGGTTTGCATTCTTTATGAAATCCCCTGTATAAGCATTAACAGAAATATTTGTTAATCTTTTTTTTACTTTTCACCATTAATCTTATTTAACCAGACTAGAATATTTTGTTGTACTTTTAGCATTTAAAAAATTTTTTTTTTTTTTAGTGTTCCTCCCCAGATGCTAAACACGTGTGCCTTAATTTTAAGTTTTGTTTCTTTTGTAAATTTTTGTTTGTTTTTGTTTTCTACTACCCAAGTTCTCATTAAAATGATGGGATTATTTATGGATGGATCGGAACTTCTGCCTTAGATCAAAAAGTAAAGTGATTTTCTATGGTATTTCTGTTTCAGATCAGTTTACCAACCAGTTTTTGGGCTGGGATCAAATTGTAGTAATTGTTCCTCCTTCCTTAGATATATATATATATATATATATATATATATATATATATATATATATATATATATTTGTTTTTTGTGTCCTAATGTCAGTATAAGCCAATTAGCGAGGGAGTCTATCCCCTTTTCACTAGCGCTAGACAAGGAGATTGTTTTTAGCATCTGAGGTGGAGCGCCACACCTACCATCATCTCCTTACTTTACCGCACAGATCCCTGTGCTACTCATACACTGAGTTGGCAAGGGCCGGTATCGAACTAGGAACCTTGTGGTTTCTAGCCGAACGCTCTACCGACTGAGCTAAGCTGGCCCTTATATATATATATATATATATTATATATATATATATATATAAATAACCTAAATTGAGTCAGACACTACCTAGCTAGATAGTCCCTGACTCAAATTAGGTTTTCTATATTTTGCTCTACTTAGTGTATTGAACACCTTTTACATATTCACTCAGTTGACTCTTTCAGTTGCTTTTTCTTTTTGCCGGTGAGTTTTGTACAGTTTGATTTTTTTCAAACCGTATGGATGATTTGACTTTTTCTTTTTTGCATTTTTTTTTTCTCCAGCTTCCTAATTGGATAATTGTTTGTTTTTTCACCGTTTGAGTCATAAACATAAGAAATATATATACATATATATATATATATATATATATGCGTATGAAAAGGTGGAATGAAAACATCACACAATGCTGTTAAAGAGAAAACAATTTATAACAATCTCTTTAACAGCATTGTGTGATGTTTTCATTCCACCTTTTCATATGCATACTGTCGGATTCATTTCCTTTCTTTTAACTTATATAATTAAAAAAGTAGAAATATATAAAATGTGAAAGAAAAATTATAAAATTATATTTATTTAAACATGTATTTATATATCTTTTAAATTGATTAATTTGGAATAAATGTTAATAATAAGTTTAGTCATATCTCATAATGGGCACATTCTCAATTTTGATTGAAACACTATTTTTGTATTCTTTTGTGTTTTAATAGACCAAACATCCTTATATAATTGTCTTCACTTGAATTTGAAGATATGTTTTAGATTTTTCAAAAGCTATTATACTGAAATCATGCTCGGGGTCCCATTAGTGATTCCCAAAAAATTGGGGGGCCTAAAACTCTAACCATTTTCTGATTACCGTCACATGGAGAGAAAAAAACATTTGCTGAATGATATTAAGATGTTTGTTAAATAACAAAAACTTGTTTATATAGAAACAAGTTTGTTCCCCATGACAACTTCACCTATTTTCAATGAAGATCATCATCTTTTTATAATTATTTTTATTCTCTTTTCTTTTTCTTTTTTTTTTTTTTCACTCTTTTCCTTCGTCGGCTTGTTGTCACTTTTCCTTTTCTTCCTTTAACCTTCTATCCCAACAAAAGTCTTCTTCTTCTTCCTCCTCCCACACTGCAAACCTCCCCAACCTCCACTTGTGCAGACACCTCCTCCCAATGTCCTGTTTTATCCAATTTGCATGTTGTCCTCACGGTGATATTCTGTCTGACTTGAGGGGAATTCATGCATGTCTGTCTCCAACTGACAAAGGTGTGCAGGTGACAGTCTAGATGAGAAGTCAATGAATGCAAACAGGTATTGCTGGGGTGATGGATAAAACAGGAAGGCATGGTGGAAGGTGGGGTAGGCTTCTGAGAGTAGACACTTCTATAGCATCTTACTTTCAACAAAAAGTCTTCATCCTGTCACATCTTCCCAGCACTAAATACCATCATCCCCACCCTCAACTTTTGACTTTTGACTCATCTGCTACTCTCAATGGGAAATGCATACTTCTATTTTAGAAATATATTTGGAATATCCTAAAATGTAACTTCTATTAGCATTAAAACTCACTAACCAAAAATAAAATGGCAACACCAATGTAACCAATATATATATATATATATATATATATATATATATATATATATATTCTTGGTTTAAAAATTACAGATGAAAAACTGTCAGAAACCAAACGCCTTTGACTTCATGTCCTCAATACCCTGACGTAGATATACATGCTCTATCAACGATATTGAGCACTATTTATAAAAATAGCACTCTATCAATTTTAGTGTGTGCGTGTGTGTGTGTGTGTGTGTGTGATATATATATATATATAATATATATATATATATATATATATGTGAGGTGTACTTATTTTTGAACTGGTCAATATTCTTATTTCGGGTTACAGAATTTCAATAGTGTAGAGTTTGGTAATAAATAATGCCTAATAATAATCATTTTGATTGTATAATGTTTCACTAAAAATAACAACCCGGTGCCATTGGTTTGGAAGAAAATTAATTATTCTTTTTTAAATTAGTAGGGCTGTGTTTATCTATGGGAGATACTATATTTACATGCACACACAACTATATATATATATATATATATATATATATATATATATGCATTATCAAAACATATTTTTATATATATTATATATAGATTTGCATGCACAAACGCACACACACATACTTTATATATATATATATATATATATATATATAATGAGAGAAATATTTGTAGATGTATATGTGTATAATTCTGTGTGTGTATGTTTTGTTTGAAAATTCTCCTGTTTTTGATGAAGTTAATTTTGAATTTTGTGACTAGATCTTTCAAATGTCTCTTATAATCTTTTTTTCTTTTTGCCAGTGAATTTTGTAAATTGAGAAATATTCCAGATGTTTGTTAAGTCTCTCATCTTCCATTCATCAAATTATTTCATTGCTTTTTACTTTCCTAGAATTGCATTCATCATCTTTATTTTTTTATTTCATTTATTTATTTATTTTGTCTCCTACACTTTTACTTCCGGCATTTTCTTTTTCATTCAGTTTTTCAAAATTATTTTTCAAATCTTTTTCAGTTGATCACAGCTCCCACCCCCTTTCACTCTGTCAAATCTTTATTTTTCACTCTCTCTCTCTCTCTCTCTCTCTCTCTCTCTCTCTCTCTCTCTCTCTCTCTCTCTCACACACACACATTTCGTTTCTTTCTTTCATTCTCTTCTTTCACTTTTTTTTCCTCTTTACTTACTTATTTATACTTTCTTTTATATTTCATTTTCCTTCATGTTCTTTTTCTTTCTTTCATTTTCTTCTTTCACCTCTTTTTTCTTCCTCCACTTTCTTATTTTATTATATTTTATTTTCCTTCATGTTCATTTTCTCTTTCTTTTGTGTTCTTTCTTTCTTTCTTTTTATATTTCAGCATAATTTCCTTTCATTCTCATTCTTCCAATTGTTTTCTTATTCCTTTCATTCTCATTCTTCCAATTGTTTTCTTATTCCTTCATTCCCTTTTGCCTTCCATTTTCACATTTCATGATAATTAAATTTTTCAAAATTTTCACTTATACTTCATTTTTATTTATCTTTTACTTTAAAATTTTCTTTTTTAGCTTTTATGTGATCATAAATCATATACTTGTAAATTCTCTAATTCCCTCTGTCAAATAAAATCTCAGTTAGGGATTTTAAAGAACTTCTATGATATCCTCATTAAATCTCTATACACTATTTTCTAATAATGCTTCTTTTTTTTTTTTTAATAAAATGGGATTTAATCTCCTCAGTGAGCTAAAATCCTAGAACTACAAAAAAGATTTCATGTTTGCTATTATTCATTATTCATTATTTCAAGTGTGAATTTATTTATTAAATGAAACTTAGTTTTCTCTTAACAAAACAAAGAAAAATGTATTGAAAATGAGAGGCATTATGAATATGCAGTAGAAGAAATGGGATAGTGAAAAGAGTAAAATAGTAAAGTTGGTGGTGTGGGTTATTGTTGGTATCAGCCAGACGAGGAAGTATATCCCCTTATTAATAGTACTACACCAGTAAGTATATCCCCTTATTAATAGTACCAGTAAGTATATCCCCTTATTAATAGTACTACACCAGTGAGTATATCCCCTTTTTAATAGTACTACACCAGTGAGTATATCCCCTTTTTAATAGTACTACACCAGTGAGTATATCCCCTTTTTAATAGTACTACACCAGGGAGTAAATCCCCTTTTCAATAGTACTACACCAGGGAGTATATCCCCTTTTTAATAGTACTACACCAGGGAGTATATCCCCTTTTTAATAGTACTACACCAATGAGATTGTTTTTGCATCTGAAGTGTAGAGCCACACCTACTAACAGCTCTTGATTTTATCATACAGATCCAAGCTGTGCTACTCATGCACTGAATTGGCAAGGGCCAGTATTGAACCTAGAAACTTGTGGTTCCTGTGGAGGAGAAAGGAAAGAGTGATGGTGAAACAGGATTAAGAATGAAGGAAAGGGAAAATGAAAATAAAATTAATGTGAGAAGTAAAGAGAGAAAGATGGAAGTAAAGGGAAAGAGAAGAATAAAGAGGGGGTAAACAGAAAAAATTAAGGTGGAGAAGGGAAAGATGGAAGTAAAGAGAAGATGGAAAAGGAGTGGAGAAAGGAAAAAAATGGAAAAAAAGAAAGAGAGAAAAAAAAAAAAGAAAGAAAGGAAAGGGGGAAAGGAGGAGAAAAAAGGATAGAAAAAAAAGAAAGGTGAGGGGGTAAGAAATGAAGTGTAGAGAAACGAAACGAAAAGAAAAAAAAACAGAAGTGGGATGAGACTTTGGGATGGGACTTTATTTGAATAGAACAAGTTATGATGTGAATAGATAGTAAACTTTGAAGTATCCTTTGTGCAGGTAAAGATACCAAGAAATATTGGCACAGCATTGGGAAAGTTTTGTAGGCAAAGAGTTAAAAGACAATATTTTGTGGAATGAAATCTAAAAGCTACTGTTAGCCAAGACGAATTCAACAAGATCTGTAAAACTAGACTCAAACTAGTAAAATTACTAAATCAAACTTAATGCTTTTAAACAATTGTGAAGTATCATAAATTAAACCTTTCTCAAGTTGCTAATTATCTCTCAAATAATCTGTCCCATTATTATATACAATATTAAATTCTCTCCTTTGCGGTACCCCCCCCCCTTCTTGCCAACCATCTACTTGTTATTGAAACCTTTCTAATTGTTATACTTATCAGCTATCTCAAAGATATGTCTCCATTTCAAAACCATATCTCATTTTCTTTGTAAATGGATTTTGATAGCTCAAAACAGGCAATCAACAGGATGTGGAGATCAGATATACATTGCTTTATTTTAATACTTTCAAGCTCTGTTCATATATATATATATATATATATATATATATATATATATTACATAGGAATTTCTGTGACCAGGGGTTTCATGCAGAGGTTGATTCATCAGAAGAGTACACCACTGCATGAAACCTGACCATTACACCACTGTGTGAAACCCCGGGTTACAGAAATTCCCATGTAATGTGTATATATATATATATATATATATATATATATATATATATATTAACAGCTCTATCACTGATATTGAGCACTCTTCTAATAATACTGCAAAAAAATATGCTCCACTACTAACACCAAGTGAGCCAGTGATAACCGTATATTGCCACACACACACACACACACACACATATATATATATATATATAAAGTTAGGATAATGTTGACATAGGTGAGAAACTGACAGTCACCAACTGTTGTTGATACTATGTCTACACTATCCTTTGATATATCTACCACTGATATTGTATACCTTTATTTATAGATGTAGTAAACTATATTATCAATATATATATATATATATATATATATATATTATATATATATATATATATATTATGCGTGTTGTTAATTATTAAACCGAGTAAAGCTCATTAAAATTCTGAGTATTCCTTCTCCTAGTCTGGTTGCTTAACCTGCTCTATTATTTACTAAAAATGGTTTCCATTTATTTTTTAAAATTACTTGTCCCTTGTTGGACAATCTAATATATATATATATATATATATATATATATATTTGTGTGTGTGATTACTGTAATCTTGGATTTGAGTATGGACATCACATTTACAATACTGTAACAATCCCCGATGTCAAACAATATCTGTACATGTATCCAAAAAGAAGAGCCAGCTTGCATCATTGGATGTTATTGAAGCTACAGATTTTACATCACAGTGCCGTTCTTCTATACAAATGGTTCAACAACATCTAAAGATCCATCACTGTGAGTTTTTATATCAATGTCTTTCTACTTGATGGATGATTGATCAAAATCTTGGTATCCATCATGGTATGCATGTGCAAAATGTCCGCTGATCCTAAAAGAAGGTTCATCTTCTCTTTGACAGATCTTATTTTTCATCCTGTCATGTGTCTAGCTACCTTCCTTACTAGGTAAGTCTAGTCAAAGAATATATATATATATATATATATATATATCACTAGCTCAATGGTGAGTTGATGGTGAACTGTTTGCTTTTTTTTTTTGGTGAGTTGATGTGGACGGTTGCTTTTTTTTTTTTTTTTTTTTTGCTGTATTATTAGTAGAGTCTCAATATCAGTGATAGAGCTGTTATATATATAAATATATATATATTGTGTGTGTATATATATATATATATATATATATATATATATATGTCTAGCCATCCTCCTCACCAGACAAGCTTGGTGGGATAACCGGTTTAGTCACCGATAACCCGACTATGAGACAGGTAGCACTAGGTTACATAGTACCAGTAGCGCTTTATGCGACCTGACTAAATTATATATATATATATTTGGTGTAGTGAATTTTCCATTTCAGATTGTTTATTAAAAAAAGTTTGAAACCAACCGTATACAGCATGAGCAGTTGAAATGAGATATTCGCAAGTAGACAACCAAGGGCTTCAAATCGGTCTACTATGTGACCAGTGTGGAAGGCTATGTATGAACAAGGCTGGCCTGATCAGTCACCAATCTGTGCATTGGCGGGATGGACTAATAAAATACCCTGTGCTCCCTGGAATTACCTGTAAATGTGGGAAGATGTGCAAGACTTTGGCAACTAAAGAGTTACTTTCGTGCAGTTCATTGTTGAACTTTTTGAAGCTCACCGTTATATTCTTTGAACTGTTGAACTTCAAAAAATTTTTTTATTTTTTATCAAGCAATGGCAATACTTGAACACGAATTTGCTGCCATCATATATATATATATATATATTACATGGATATTTCTGTAGCCCAGGGTTTCATGCAGTGGTGTATTCATCAGACATAATCTGTCTGACAAATGCACCACCACATGAAACCTCAGATTCCCATGTAATATATATTCTTATATCTAAGTTAAGGTAGCATGGACATGGGTCAACAGCGCCTAGTTACTGACAGTTTCTTCCCTATGTGATCTTCAGACCAAGTGGAAAGCATGTAGCTCAACTGCTGAATCCTCTTTCCATTTGCTCTGAAGATCGCATTGGCGAGAAACTATCACTAACCAGGTGGTGTTGACTCATGTCCACTCTATCTTAACTTAGATTTGAGTGCTCTATCCATGATATAGAGGACTGTTCACTTATAAATATAGGGCCCAAATCATCTATCAATTTATTTCTCTCTCTCTCTCTCTCTCTCTCTCTCTCTCTTATATATATATATATATATATATATATATATATATATATATAATATGATAATAATAATGATATTTGTAGAGGAAAAGAGTTAGGGGTCTACCATGGTTTCATTCCAAATGATTTCATTATTACTGCACTATGTTTTTTAATATATTGTGCACTTTTGGATTATTTACTGATGCCACTGCAACGGAAAAGTTAAAACGGCAATTGGATACTAATATATATATATATATATATAATCTCCATAATGAATTAGGAAATCTCAATTGAAACTATTATAAGAGCTGATGGCTTCAGATATTGTTGATTGTTTCATCATTATTTAGTAATCTGTAAATTTGACAGGAGGGTTTGTTTTTTTATAAAAGAAAGTCTATTGTATAAAGCAAATGAAGGAGGAAGTAATGACTGACTTGTCAATTGTTCAATGTATGCTTCATGATTGAAGATCTACTCAGGTGTTCAAGATGGGTAAAGGTCATTTATAGTTGATTAAATTAACTTCATATACTACTACTACTACTTTTCTTCTTCTTCTTTTGTAATTCTCATACTATTAGTTTGTAAACTTTTAAAACTTTTACAAGACTTTAATTTCATCTTAGTAATCATTGAAATCAAAATTTCTAATTGAAAAATGTATACCAGGAATTATTTCCTTTGGTTTAACATTGAAATATACAGAAAAATAGACCATTATCTGGGTGAAGGTGTCCTATTATGGTGTAATGGTTAGCAAGCTAGTCTTCCAGATCCATAACTACTGAATAGTGAGTTCGATTTTTGCTGTTACCTCATTCTTGTGACCTTGCATCAAATGGGTTGGGTAAATACTTGTGATATATTTGCAATATAATGATAACAATCTAAGTGATTGTTATCATTATATTGCAAATTGGGTTGGAAATTGAGTTATTCTCTAGAACAATGGTTCCCAAACTTGATTTTCCCCAAATCACAGAACACATAATTATATTTTAGAGACAACTCCTGCAGTCCTCACACTATTTCCATTGGTGTTGCAGTGCTTGGATCCCATTAGTAAAAAAAAAAAAAATCAGCAGCAGCAAATATGACATCATCATATGAACTTTTCAGCCAACACTTGTACTTATAAACTTACACTGATTAAATTTTAACTTCAAAAGATTATCATTTGTAACCTAAGGGAGGTAATCAAGTTTATATTGCCATTACCTTAGCTATTGTCATTAAGATTAATGGTAATTTCTAATTTGTACTTTTATTTTTTAATAGTTGTTTTTTTATATTCACATTATCCTCAGAAAATAATCATTGTTAATCAAATATTAATTATCTAAGCATGTTTTTTTGTGTGTCTGACAGATGAGATGTATTGTTTGATTTCATATATTTACCTATTTATGTCTGTAAAATTCAGCCCTTTTTCATATCCTGTCCCCTGCAGGTCCAAATATCTCAACAAATGGTTGCTTTTATTTATATAGGGCTAAATCATATGAACATTTAATAAACTTTCCTTGTCATTCATCAAAATTTGTGTATGCAGAGTGTTTAATTAAATCAAGATTGAGTCTGAATCCTCCCCCTTCCTCCTTTGGTTCCTTGTTGTTTTCTTTCTTGTCTTCCCTTATTTTTTTTTCATCTCAACAAAAATCTAGTTTATACCCCCCTATATACACATTGCCTAATTCGCTCTTCCTCCTCCTCCTCCTCCTCATTACTCCTTCATTCAATTTTCGGGTTCCTCAACTCAAACCTCTCCCCACCACCCAGTTCCTTCCTCTTCCTCTTTTCCCCTATTTATTTATTTATTTATTTGTAAACTTCCATGTCTTCTTTTTGATGGAATTTAGCTTCTTTGTCCCCCTCTTGCTATTCCTCAACTCCCCTTACTTATTTTTTTCTGTTCTCCTCATCTTACTTCTTGTCATTTGTTACTCTCTATCATTCTCCTATTCTTTTTTCTTCTTGCTCTCCTCTTATTATCTTATCTCCTCTTACTTGCCCTCTTCTTCTTTATCTCCTCTTACTTGCCCTCTTCTTATTTATCTCCTCTTACTTGCCCTCTTCTTATTTATCTCCTCTTACTTGCCCTCTTCTTATTTATTTATCTCCTCTTACTTGCCCTCTTCTTATTTATCTCCTCTTACTCTTTTCATATCACATTGACTTCTTCTCCTTTTGTAATTTTCAAACTATTAGTTTGTAAAATTCTAAAACTTTTACAAGTCTTTGATTTCATCTCATACTTTTAGGACATATTTAGTCATTGAAATAAAAATTTCATATTGAAAAATATACACCGGAAGTTATCTTGATAGTAAGTTCAATCCTGGCTGGATGCGACCTTGTGGCAAATGTTTGGGTAAATACTAATCTCAGTGATTGTTATTAACATATTGCAAATTGGGTTGGAAATTGCTTTATTCCCAAGAACAGCAATTGCCAAACTTGATTTTCCTCAAATCACAGAACCCATATCTAGATTTTATAGAAAACTCTTGACACTTTTATGAGGCATTTTTATATCATTTATGAAACAAAAATGTTTTAGGGAGAGAATTTATTCATGTAAGAAAAGTTGAAACCAAAAATCAAACAATACCAGTTCACTTATTTTAGTGATTGGGCTAACGACTCGATGGATCAGCTGAAACAGTGTTAGAACAACAAAAACAATGAGATCAATAGTTTGAACAACTCTTGGAAATGATAATGACCCCTTCCTTCCTTATTGGACTGTACAACCAAAGAAGGCTGTAGAATGGATTGGTTGAAGCATTGTGGGAGCAAGAAAAACAATGAGATCAATAGGCAAGGGACATGTATTCAAATGAAGGCAACGTTTAACTTATTTTGAAAATGGTGGAGCCTATTTTTTTTTTTTTTTTTTTTTTTTTTTTTTTTGTAAAATTAATTTTCATTAAATTCTAAGATACCTTATCTCATGGAAGTCCAGATGGTAATATACAAATATCCCAAAATTGGATCATTCTGGTATGAATAGATGAATATGAGCAGAACTAGTTTTGTTTGAGATTTGTTATTTATATTCAATGATTTTAGTGGGTCCATCTTTATTTTCATTTTTTGTTTCCTGTTATGTTTTTTGGCCAGTTCATTCACTTCCTTTGTCAAGTGTCATGTCTGTTGTTGACATATTATAGCTGCACTTCATTGTGCGATGTCATAGACAGACTTCATTCTCTAGACAAAATTTTGCCTGAAGATGGTTGGAAAATGAACTGAGCAAAATGTTGCAAAGAAAAAAAAAATTAAAATAAGGGCCTGCTTCATAGCTAAAGTGCATATTTGCCAATGGTGTTAGAGGTTGGTGTTCAAGTAAAGGCAGAAGCCAAGATTTTGAATGCTGATTTTTAAGGCAAACTGTATTTTTTTATTTTTATATAAAGCTTGAGAAATCTCCATCCCTCATTTGTCCTAAGTTTTGTAAATAACATCAATATAGGCAAATGAACCCCCTTCTCCCTGCATTACAGTCAAGTCATGCTGAAAGCACAGGTTCCTGCTAAATCACCAAAATTTAAGCAGCCATAAGCCTGTTCAATACTTAAATAGGTGACCATTTAAGCAACAGCAGGTATTGTAAGAAACTGAATATTAAAATGACTTGATTCGGCATTAAATGACCTGAAAAGGGTTGATATGCCGTAAAACAGAACAACCAACCATCATATACCTTGACTCTGATAAAAACAATATGCACACACTCACCCTAATTATAATTTTGATTTTTCGGACTGCTGAGCTTGTTTTTGGTAAAAAGTAATAATTAGATGAGGACAACAGTCCATAAATTCAAGATTATACACATTAAACCTCATCTCAAAAATTCAGACAAATAATCACCCTAATTAATATTAAGTTGTTTTACTGTCATTGTAATCAATTATGTTTTAAGATTTGGTCTCTTATCTGGTGTGTAGATGGGTACTTCATCTTGTGTGTGTGTGTGTGTGTGTATATATATATATATTTGGTGACTGTCAGTTTCTCACCAACCAAACTTAAGCAGTGATGAGCCTATTCAATATTCGATTGGGTGACCACTTAAGCCACAGAAGGTAATGTAAGTAACCTGAGTTCTTTGTTTATCTAAATGACCTGAAAAGGGTTGATATGCTGTAAAAGAAAACAACTACCCCCTCCCTTCGTGCACTCCCTCTCCTCTAATAAATCTTAGAGATGTTATTGGTTGTGGCAGAGTCCCCTACCACCTCTTCCTTTTTTTTCTCCATCACATTTTATTAATAACATTTTTTTCATATATAAAAACCATCGAAAAAAAAAAGGATGATTAACAGCTTGCAAGATCAGCACATTACTCTCTAGAATTCTTTAAGTCATTATCATTAAAGGAAATCAAAAAATCTATTTGGAATTTGTTTTCAATCTCCTTTCCACCCTGTTCTTTCTTTCCAATTGTGTTTAGTTGGTTGTTGGATTTTACAGCATGTCAACTCTTGTTGGATTATTTTATGCCAAAGACATTTTTTTATTCATTCTTGTTGGGGATTCAATTTTTTTTTTTCAAACTCATTTTTTTCAAAACACAATTTTTTTAATCTATTTATCCCATAGAATAGATGGGACTCTAACAGGTACTACCAATCCGGGTTAGGATGGAACTGGGAGTAATGTCGATAAAAGGTATACCACATTCCCCAGAGTTCCAGATTGGAACTTTACCACTAGATGCAGTTTAACCCATTCGGCCATCACCTTTCTAAGCATATGACTTGACTAGCTGATTAATTGCAGGGGGCTTCTACAACCACCAATCTAGCCTAAATAAAGTTAAAAGTGGAGTGTTGTATGTCATGAACTATTAAGCCACCAGGATTTCATCCTTAAGCATCACGGGTTCCCATCCACGGCTAACAGTTGACCCCATTAGGGGGATTTTACCCCTTTGCAGAGGTGCCGATGGTGTATTCTATTCCCTCACCGACAGGGCATAATCATGTTTGGCTTAGTATGTTTCAGCAGATATTCAGACAATGTGAACTCATAAATGGAATTCAAAAACTTTGACAATGATTACAAACTAAAATGTATATAAACATTTTTAGAGTCCAGTGACAAAGTAATTATAGTAAAGACCCTCTTTATCAGTGGTAGATAGATTTCAAGACCTCCACCCGCCACACTCAGGTGGTGAAATAAAGGATAATAGCAACAATTAACAATGTCTAAAAATGTTCACCCATTGAAAATTGACATACTATTTTTTTAAAAATCTAATTGTCTGTATCAGTGCTTTGGTACCATTATTAATGAAATGTACGAGTATCAAATTTAAATTGAGTTGAACACTAGCTATGTGATACTGCTGATGCAAACCCCTTTGATGAGTGAAGGGACACAATTCTACCACCCTTACTAAGAAATGTATTTGATTTACAGATAAACCTACACTGCCAATGAAATTCGTTACATAAAAAACATTCCAGTACATGATGAATTATTACTGTATATACTCGAATATCATACAAATTTCTGGGACCTAAATATTATCCTAATATTAGGGGGTTGTTTCATATGCAAGATACAAACTAGGCCTAGCCTTGACCAAATATTAATAGCATAAAGTTTGTATCTCGTGAATGGTTTGAGCCCTAATCTTAGGCTAAAATTTAGGTTTCAGAAAGTTGCATGATACACAAGTATGTATGTATTTATCCAACCCCTCCACACGAGCAGGATGTGACACAAGGTCAATTTCTCAAGCGAAGTTTAACAGATTTGAATTCAAAGTTTTCCTTCTCCTAGATTGGTTGCCTAAACAAGGTTAAAGAGCCCAATCTGCCCTATTATTTACCCATAGCTGGAGGAACAATGATTAGATGCATACCTTTCCCAAGGTATTAGCATTATATGAAATGCAAACAGCCTCATCCAGGATTTGAACTTGTGTCGATGAGTCCATTTCATTCGACAGTAATCTTCTATAAAAAAAAAAACTAAGACTAGTTTAGGTTTGGCACAAGGCCACCAGAAATGGGGATCTAGTGAGAATCAAACTCACTGTTCAGTAGGAATGGATCTGAAAGGTTTACTTGCTTATCATTATACCATGCAGTATACAGTATTTTTTCAATTTTTTAGATTTCAGCTTTTTCCCTTAAGATCAGATGATTCAAACTTTGAAAACATGTTACATATTTATGAGCAGTTATGAATTATGAACGTACCTTTAGTTAGAATTTGGAATAGGGTCTGTTAAACTTAAAAATGACGGAATCCGTGGAAAGTTACTGGGCCGATGAGTGACAATGGTGACACTCCAACTGACCTTCTGATATACAGACGTGAGAATAAGTTTTAGTTTAGTTAGTCAGATGCAAGCCGGCACCCTATCAGAGAGGATATCTCTTAGGGTTTCCAACTCAACCATGTCAGAATCAAATGGGCAAGGTTGAAAATAAAAGCTTGATCAAATAATAAATTAATAAATAGATCACTAAATAGGACTGAGCCTATTCTAGTAGTGACCATCCCAAGCAGGTTTGAATTCAGAGTTTTCCTTCTCCTAGACTGGTTGCCTAACCAAGGTTAAAGAGCCCATAGCTGGATGGAGAATAGTTGGATTCATACTTTTCTCAAGGGTATTAGCACTATGTGAACTGTGGCTTCATCCGGGATTTGAACTCAGGTCGACAAGTCTATTTCCTATAAATCTAACCAGTACATCACACGCCTCCCTAAGAAACAAACAAGTCTTGTTGTGTTTATTAAATGTTAAAACAAGCAATGTCCAGCCCAGCACAAAGAAAAACCAACCCTTAACAGAAACTCAAAGAAAATGGCCGATGAGTTAGGACCAGTAAACAAGTAGAAGTGTAACAAATAAGAAAGACCATCATCTCTCCTATTCTATTTAACTGTCTGTCTCTCTCCAGTATATATCTGAGTATGTTAAAAGGGTATATAACAAACATTTTAAAATAATAAAACATTTAAATTCCGAGTGAATCTCTGAGATGACTATCCACACTCAATTTTGAGTTTCATTTTAGCTGAATGTGTGACTATTGTAGCTTTCTTAAGATATCTTTTGTTATTTTCTAAAGGTTTGTCTTCACATAAGTGCTTATCCATAAAATTAGTGAAAAGGATCATTGAAGCTTATCTTATGACCCTATAACCCTATAGCTCTAGTGCTTTTGGAGCTATATTATAGCTCCACTGCTTTTGCATGTATTAATTGAATCCATTGTTAATTATCAACATACGAGTCACATTTTTTAATTCAGTGTCCATCATTTTTTTGTATATAAAAATGTAACAGTAAGTAATAGTTTTTATGTATAGATTTTATAAGAAAACCAAAAAGTTATTTTAATTTTATCAAGTTTTAAGGAAAAGCTGAAATTTGCATTGTTCATTAGCGTTTAGGCTTTTTCGTTGCTTTTGAACAAATTCTCCACCCCCACAGACATGTGTATGCAAATAAACAGACATGAAATGAAGAATTAAAAATATTGTTTTGTGATGAGAATAATGGAAATAAAAACATAAACATCCACATAGCTCTAAATATTGGTGTGTGTGTGTTTATCTTATAACCCAATAGCTCTAGTGCTTTTTGCATGACTTGACTATAAGTAGTATCTTGGGAAACCTTCTGGAAGTTTCTTTCTTTCTCTGGAAACTTCTGGAAGTTTCTTTCTTTCTCTGGAAACTTCTGGAAGTTTCTTTCTTTCTCTGGAAACTTCTGGAAGTTTCTTTCTTTCTCTGGAACCTTCTCGAAGTTTCTTTATTTAATTCTACTTGAGTGGAATTGTCATTACTTATTTTTTTTCTCACTGAATAAGAGTTATTGCTTTTTTACAAACTGTCTGACCCTTGAACCCATGACCACCAGGCATGAGATAAACTTTGATCCTTGGTTCTTCCCACACTACTATTGTCCTGTAAGGCAGTATAGAGTGAAAAGCACTAAAGTCACTGTCATCTTGTCTGCCTATTCAACTGAATCAGAGTATAACTTGTTAGTTCCTAATCTAATTATAATAACTAGCTGGACCTGTGGATATACCATAGTATGATAATTTAATTATTCTTTCTCACTCTTTTTTTCTTTCTTTCCTTCTTTTCATCTTTTTATTATGTTTGATTGAAACAGATTAGCATTATTATTCCCTTGCGATCACCCACTCTCTCTCTCTCTCTTCCCCCACTCTCTCTTTTTCCCTACTCTCTCTATCTTTCCCCTACTCTCTCTCTCTCTTTCCCCTACTCTCTCTCTCTTCTCTTTCTTATTATATTTTTTTCTGTGTAGCATGACTATTATTATTATTATTATTATTATTATTATTATTATTATTATACTTTTAAAAGTATTTTGCAAATTAGTTTTAGTTTAATAAAAAATTTTAAACATAAATGTTGTTGATTTGCTCAAATGGGGATAGTGAAATCTTATTGTATTATATATGATAATAGACTGTACTTATTGTATAGTTGGACCAAGTGGACTTTAATGAAAAACGCCTTTAGAAAAATCTAGATGAAACCTACACAAGGATGCTGTATGCTCTTTTGAAAAAAATATCAGAAGCAGCACTCCACAAAACACCAGCTGTATGGCTATTTACTGTCCATCTTGCAAACAATCAAAGAAAGATGAGTAAGACATGCTGGACACTGCTGGAGAAGTAAGGATGAATTCATAAGCAATGTTCTCCGACCAGCAAAAACTTACATTGATCAGCTCTGTGCAGATACTGGATGCTGTCTAGAAAATTACTGAGAACAATGGCCAATAGGGACAAGGGAATGCATGGTGTCAGTATTCCTTGATAATAAATAATAAATACTGTTCATCCATCATTAACAGTAAGGACCATTAACTAAGCAGAAGATTACACTGGTCCATGATAACATTTTGTCATTGGCAAAAGGAGTTCAAATCCTGGACAAAGCTGTTTGCATTTCACATAGCTCTATAACCCTTGGGAAAGGTAGGAATCCAATAATTTGGAATTATATAAGTTTGGCCACCCCTGGTCTATAAGTTGTTCAACTGTGCATAAATCTTAAATTTAAATTTTGAATTTTGAAATAAATTTTTTTTAAATCAAATGATTGATACTTCTTGATTTCAGCTCTTTTAAACACATTTTTCTTTTGTTAGTAACTGCAATATTTGAGTTAACAACTTCATAATTAAACAGGAATAGCACATGAGTAGCACAGCTTGGGTAATCTGATCTGTGCAGTAAAGCATCTGGGAGCTGATGGTAGTTGTAGCGCTCTACCTCAGAAAAAAAAAATCTCCCTAGTCTAGCATTAGCAAAAAGTGGATAGACTCCCTCACTATTTGGCTGATACTGACAATAGGCCACTCCACTAACTTTACTTTTTACAATTACTATAAAGATTAGATATTAAAATCATTTCATTTTTTTTCTTTTAAACTCTACATTATTTACTTTTAAAAATATTTGATTAGATGTGTGTATATATTTTTGAGGGGATAAGCTCTGTGTTAAATTCTATGTACATGTATCTGAATTATGTTTCATACTTATCACTGTAGAATCATGCCCCCCCCCCTCTCTCGCCCCAACACAGCCACATCAACTCTGTCTGCTTCTCTGACCTCCTTCCTGACTCATCTGCATTTAACTATTTACTTATGAGCATTGCATATATTAATTGAATTGATCCTCTTTCCTCAGAATTGCTCATATGTCAAATCATTCACTCATTTCCTGAAATGGCAAATCAAGGCAATTGATTAATACAATTCCCTTTGGAATGTCTCTTTCTAAACTGAAACACTTCATTCTAGAATTCATTTTCAAATCACAATGGCAATTATACTAACAGGCTACAAAAGAACAGTTCTGTTTGTTCTTGGGATTCTTAAAAAGTATATTGTTTGGGGCATTTACTAAACATGAATTAATTTCTTCTCCCACCAGCTATGGATAAAATAGGACAGATAAGGTTTTTTTAGCCTTTGCGAGCAACCTATCTAGGAGAATGAGAACATTGTATTTTAAACCAGGAAATGCAGACCCTAAGGCAGTTTGACATTATTTTCAATTTCATTCAGGCAACTCTTACAATAATACTGATGCCAAGCTGTATTGATCCTTGTCTTCCCTTGTATATATATATATATATATATACAGTCAGGTTTCACTCCTGGTCAGAGGTAGTTGCTGTGTCTAGCAACACTGAAGAGATGTGCAACATCGAAACACAGTGTCTGTGGATGACCTGTATACATTATATATATATATATATATATATATATATATATATATATATATATATATATAAAGTCTTGGCCAGAATTAAGAACTTCAGTTCCAAGAAACTGTCCCTTTGGGTAACACCAGCCCCCTTGTCTTGGCCTGTTTACCAAAACTTTTCTATGGGTCAAATAGATATGTTTAAAAATCATTTGTATTCGATAGGACTGTGTAAAAAGAAAAAAAAACTTAAGAAGTAACTATACAAAAAAAGGAAATATGAATGTACAATAAATGTGATTCCCTAACGTCTAAGCATAAAATAAACCTAGACGGGTTGACATGCCATTAAAATCAATCAATAAATCCCAACATTTTGGCTGATGCATTCTTTGGCTATCCTCAGGTGTAACCCCATTAAGTAAAGAGACACTTTTTCTCATTACTATCTTCAGAGGCTGGTTGCATTTCCTTTAGCACTAATACCCCTGGGAAAGGTATGCATCCAACTATTCTCCCTCCAGCTATAAGTAAATAGTAGAGCAGACTGGGCTTTTTTAACTTAGGTTAGGCAACCAGTAAAGGAGAAGGAAAAACTCTGAATTCAAACCTGTTAAACTCTACTTGAGAAATTGACCTTGTGTCACATCGTACTCATGTGGAGGGGTTGGTAAATATGTATCTTCAATTTTGTGAAAAGTAAGAATACTATCAAACAGATTTTTAAAAATATGATAACAGCAAATGCAAGCAATTCATCTTGTATCACAGTTTCTTTTGACATAATTTCTGACCCATAAAAATATAAGTTTTACTATAAGATGGGGCCGGGTTAGCTCAGTCGGTAGAGCGTTCAGCTAGAAACCACAAGGTTCCTAGTTCAAAACCGGTCCTCGCCAACTCAGCGTATGAGTAGCACAGGGATCTGTGCAGTAAAGTAAGGAGCTGATGGTAGGTGTGGCGCTCCACCTCAGATGCTAAAAACAATCTCCTTGGTCTAGCACTAGTGAAAAGGGGATAGACTCCCTCGCTGACTGGCTGATACCGACTTTAGGCTGCCCCGTCAACTTTACTTACTTACTATAAGAATATTAACAACTTATCTTTAAGCTTTTAACACTTTGCCTACCAATTTTTCCTGGTATTTTTTTAACTGGTTCCCTATTGCAAAAGGAACAAGTACCAGCCTCTGGGTTGGTTCACAGAGAAAGCAAAAGATGGCAGGGGTGTTCACGTAGTGATTTTTCAGTGTAAACAAGTAACGCATGTGAGAGCCACTGCCAGAGGTTTACGGTAGGAACACAGTATGAGCAATTTAAAGTACAAAACGAGTTAAACAGTTCTCCATTTTACATGAACATTTTTAGTTTTCTTCTTTGTTTAAAAGTTGCTATTTTCTTCTTTATTTTATTGTCCTGAAATATTCTGTCTATTCTTTTATTAACTTTCTCTACTTAAAAGTCAATCTTGTATAATTTTTCATGAGATTTTACATAGAGGCCTTTTTATTTTGTTTTATCTTATTTTTGTCAAATCTGACATTTGCTTTCACGGTGGAAGTTTCATTGCTAATTAAGCAGAAACTCTACTGCTCACATCAGTCTCTCATCTTTGATGTCCGTCTTTATCAGGGAAATTGTTTGCTTTAGCAAACATTTGAGCAAATGAAGAGAAAATCAGTTTGAGAGAGAGAGAGAGAGAGAGCAAAATTAGAATAATCTACTGTTGCTTGTTAATATCTCTAAGTGTCTGCTCTTTGATGGGCAATTCTGATGACTTATAATGGGTGCCTGGGTGGATTAAGGGTAGGAAACAGTGGAATTAAGCTTTGAAGCAGCCTTAATGAAAGCTTTATTAATTAGCACTTGGTATGCAGTGGACACTGTCCTTAGCGAATATTGATTAGTCTGGATGACGCCCAAATATCTTTGATGTATGCAAATTAACTGACCTTCTCCTTTGCCATTCTCGTCTGATATGGAAATGGAATCACTTCTATTACTGCCTCCTCTTGAAGCAAGAATTAGTTCTTGTATAAATTATTTCTGACACATATCTGCACATATAAATGCCTATATATATATATATATATATATATATATATATATATATATATATATATATATGTGTGTGTGTGTGTGTGTGTGTGTGTGTGTGTGTCTGTGTGGATACATATATTTGTATAAATACATATGTTTATACATAAGTATTTAAATAAACATATAATTGTATGTATGTGTGTATGTATGTATATATATATATATTATAGGCATCCTTCCATCTGTGAAAAACAATAGCGTAGTGTCCAAATAAAAAAAATTTTTTTTAACTACATAGCCTGGGTTGGTTCATATGAAGGATGTGCAGTTGCCCAAGCAGCAGATCCCCCCTCTCCACACTGCCAGTGGTCCAAATGAAATCAGCATCAGGCGAATTTCTGGTCCAACTTAGATATTTTCCGGATTGTGTTTGATATCACTTTTTTTGTCGGCAAATTAATGTATATATTTTAAACACCTCCCTCCAGATTTTTATCGGCAAATCAATGTAAATAAATAAGAGTGAGATAGGATTAAATCAAGATTATTATACTTTTTACATATTGAACTATTTTGCAATATCTATTAAGTAAACATATCAATTGTTGTAATAATTAAATTATCATACTGTGGTATATCTACAGGTCCGCTATAGTTATAATATGTTGTCTTAAATCTTTGTTTTTTAATGAGTTAAATAACAGTTACCTCCCTTGATTTTTTTTTCTAAGAATAACAACTGGAAAATACAGGATAGCAGAAGTTGGACCACAGTTCACTTGGTTTTGTGTTGTCAGCTTTTGACAACTTCAATTGCTTGATTTCCTTTTGCCCCACCATCTTTACTTTATAAACTCTCTTTTTTATACATTAAATCTCACACTCTATTTTTTTCTTTCTACTTCTCTCTCTCCTTCTTTTACTCTCTCTCTCTCTCTCTCTCTCTCTCTCTCTCTCTCTCTCTCTCTCACCACTTCTCTTTCTTTCTATTAATCTTTTTCTCTTTGCTATTTACATTCTACTTTTATGTATTTCACTTACGCAAGTTTTTCCCCTCCCATTTTTATTTTATTTACTTGATTTCTTTTCTTTTCTCCTTTTCCTTCTCTCTCTCTCTCTTCTCATATTCTGCCTCTCCCTCTTCTATTACTCTTTCACTTTTCATTTATTTTCTCTCCCCCTTCATATTACTTTCTATTTTTATATCTCAGTATCTGTCACTCATTTTTTTTATTCATTTTCTCTTTTTTTCCTATTAATTTCTACCTTTATGTATCACTCTCTCTTTCTTCTTATTCACACACACACACACACACACACACACACACACACACACTCTCTCTCTCTCTCTCTCTCTCTCTCTCTCTCTCTCTCTCTCTCTCTCTTCTGTAATCCTACTTTCTTTTTTATATTTATTTACTTCTCTTCCTATTACTTTCTCTCTACTTATTCTACTTTTTAAAAATTCATTTTCTCTCTTTCTATTTTACCTTTTCCCTTAATATCTTTTTTCTTCATTTTCTTCTGTTTCTCTCTCTCCCCCCTCTCTCTCCACTTAGTACTTTCTCTTTATTTTTTTTAACACTCCTATTTCACTACCCTCTCCCATTTCACTATCCTCTTCCTATTTTTTCTCTCTTTTTCTCCTTAGTACTTTCTCTTTCTTTCATACTTTTTCAATCCAATGTTGTACATGTTTGCCATTCAAACCAGCATAAAAAAAACGTGTCTTGGAGGTGGAAACAAAATCTTTTGAACAGCCTCCATGCCGTTTCCGGATGACTGCACATTGCACTGCCATCAGTTGTGACTTTGCGTCTGCCTGCCAAAATTTCTCTGATTAACTTCGAGGGACGGCAGACTTTGGGGGTTTTTGACACAAGGAACCCAGTTGTGTTGACTCCATTGTGACAGTCTTCAACCTTGTCAGGCCCACTTACATCAACCACATTTCATTATTCAAAGGCTTTCCACTTAAATGAACAAATTTTCACAATTTCTGGTTTTGGAAATTGTTTTTTTTTTGTTTGTTTGTTTTTTGTTTCTTTTTAATGTGTATGTTTTATTTTTTTATTGTGATTAATTTTTTTTTGTTTTTGTTATTTTTTTCTTGTTTTTGTTATTTTTTTCTTTGTGGTATTTTTTATTTTCTGTAGATTTTGAAATATACACAATGTGCATTGTCCTATGATAAGAATGGTAAGATTTGAATCGGCACTGTACTTTCTGACTTGGTACAGTCATTCCGTGCAAGATACCAACTTTAAAATTTCTTGTCAGTCCTGATTTTAGCCCTGCCATTCTCAGACTTATGCCATAAGAAAAAAAATTGTTACCATCCGCCCCCCACAATACTATTTTTTATTTCTTCATTTCTTTTGATGATATAGTTCCATACAAGAGTTAGACCAAGGATTCATTATGTATAAATGAGGCCTGTTGGTTGGATTTGTCAACTCTTGTTGGGTTATTTTATGCTGAAGACATTTTGTTTTATTCATTCATCATGGGTATTCAAATTTTAGAATTTAAACTCAATTTAAAAAAAACTAATTTAGTCTATTTAACTCATAGATGGAACCCTAACAGGTACTACCACTCTGGGTCAGGGTGGACCTGGGAGTGATAGTATTAAGGGGTACACCACATTCCCCAGAGTTCCAGAATTGGAACTTCACCACCAGATGCAGTTTAATGTCATAACCAGAATACTAAGACCCTCAGCCACTGCCTTCTAGCACATATATGATAAAAAGGGTTGGTGTTTGCCATAAGGGCAATAGGGTCAGGACAATCATATAGGTGCTAAGACTTGATGTGATCAGCCGATTGATTGGAGGAGGTCTGACTGCCCATCTAGTCTAAGTAAGGGCCAAAGTGGAGTGTTGCATGTCATGGACTGCTCAGGCACCAGGATTCCATCCTTAAGCATAATGAGTCACCATCTACGTGGGAATTTTACCCCTCTGCAGAGGTGCGGTGGGTGTATTCTACCACCCCAGCCGACATGGTGGAATCTTACATTGTGTTGTAACTCGAGTATCAGAGTTAACAGAGAAATGATAGGAAGAAACTTGAGTATTAATGATATGGGAAAAGGTTTACTAAGCAAAAATACAAGGTAAACAGGGTAATAAGCAATTAGATAGGTTGAATTAACAAGTCACATGAGATCTTG
Organism: Doryteuthis pealeii; assembly: GCA_023376005.1. Lineage (NCBI taxonomy): Eukaryota > Metazoa > Mollusca > Cephalopoda > Myopsida > Loliginidae > Doryteuthis > Doryteuthis pealeii. Next base: position 80,131,383 of record CM042143.1, on the reverse strand, counting down.
TTTCACTTTTCCGAGGATTTGTCAGATATTGTTTATAGGAAAAACAGATGATTCCATTCCCATTATTTAGGTACTATATGATACATTGGTGAAACCAGTGATATATCTATATTAATAATCGGAAAGTTTTTTTGTCTGTTTTCTTTTCATGACCAAATGGTTTGATATAGATTTGATATGCATAATTATTGGATCCTGGGTAAGATCTTGATATGCGAAAAGATTTTGGTTCCTCATGGGGGAAAAACAGGGTTTTTGGTGGGTGCATCTGAAATAATAAACAATAATCAGTGGGATGCCATGTTGCTGCAAATCATCTAATCATCTAAAAGATTAGATACAAAGCAGAAGGTTTCTATGAAATAAAATGATAAGAATGAATTTTCATTATCATATGGAACCTCATGGTGATTATCAATTCATATCAAAAAAATATTTTTTGTTTAAGCAGAAGCAAAAAAAGCACTTAACATTGTCTATTTTTATGCCATATATTTTCCACTTTTGGATTTTGATTAGATTTAAAAGATAGGAAACTCTTCAACCATACGTTATCCTTAATAAGGTTTTCTTGGCGATGTTTAAAGGGATTTTTTACTCACTTATTTTCATCTTTTTTTTTTTTTAAATTATTCATTTATCTGTTTTTTTGTTTTGTGGTTTGTTTTTTTGTCTTTTTAAAAAAATATATTTGCTTCTTTGTCTTCTTCCATTTTTCTTGTTTTTTTTTGTTTTTTAAATCTATTTTATTCCTTACTGTTTTATTTCCAGTCATTTTCTTTAACAAAAAAAAAAAATGCTTTTTTTAAAAATAATTTTGTCCTTTCCAAATCCAATCATCAATCCACAGAAATATTTTAGATTAACTGAAAGAACATTTGCAAAATAAGGAAGAGAAGAGTGAAAGAATTGGAAAAATAAATATACTAATGGGGGTGGGGAGAAAAATGAAAGAGAATGAAGAATGGACAAAGATCAGAAACAAAAAAGAAAAGAACAAAGAAAATGAAAGTTTAAAAAAAAAAAGAATTAAAAAAGAAGGGTAAAAAAGAAGAAAAAAAAAGCTGGAGTTAAAATAATAAGGACTTAATGAATAGAGGGGGAAAATAAACATTGGCTTACTAGTCATTAAAAGGCAGAGGGGAGGTGCCCTCCCCAATTCAACTAGAACAGAGGTAGCAGGAAGGGGGTTGAATTCTGCTAGAATTCTCTTTTTATCTGTATAAAATTTCAGCAAATCAACCTCTATGTCACTTTTAACTAAAGTATAATCATCTACCCATGGAGAAAAAAAGAAAGAAAAATATATTGTCCTCCTCCTTTGCTCTGTGCTCATAAATTCTTATTAAAGAATCTCGGCTAATAATCAACTGAGACCAAGTGAACCAATTTTGTACCTTCTTTCAACTCAGGTTTACACAAAGGACTGTATATCACATTCTTTTGATCATTTATTGCAGTGGTTCTGAAACTGGGGCCATATGCCCTCTCTCGGGTGACCATATAACATTCTTTGGGGTCCAGGTAAGCAAAAAATATTTAATCATGAAAACAGAATTTTTACACATCTATCCATCATAGTAAAATAGGAATCAAAGGGATCCACTAGTAAAAAAAAAAAAAAAAAAAGGTGGAGAACCACTGATTTATAAGATCCATGCCATTTTAAAAGCTTTTAAATTGTATCAGTTTTCTAAGAGACTCTCTTTGTTGGTTTCCGTCTTTGCAAATGATTGATTGACTTTAATTTTTAAGGTTATTTTACGGAATTGCATTCATTGTATATTTATATTTATATTTTTGTGTAGTTGTTTCTTTTGAGGTGTTTTCATTTAAAAAATTTTTTTTTTTTGTACATGTTCCAATCGAATACAAATAAGCGAGAAGCCTGAAACGGTTGTGATGTAGATGTGTTGATGGATTGATTGATTGATTTTAATGGCATGTCAACTCATCTAGCGGAACTGGTGAAACTGGAAGGAAGTAATGTTTGTTCTCTATAGAAGGCTAAACTGTTATGAAGTAGTCATATACATGGATTTTACAGCATGTCAACCCTTGTTGGGTTATTTTATGCCAAAGACATTTTGTTTTATTCATTCTTGATGGCATTCAATTTTTTTTTTTTTCAAACTCATTTTTTCTATTTAACCCATAGATGGGACCCTAACTGGTACTACCACTGTGGATCAGAGTGGACATGGGAGTAATGGCAATAAAGGGGTACTCCACACTCCTCAGAGCTTCAGAATTGAAGCTTCACCATTAGATGCAGTTTAAAGCCATACCCAGGACAAAGTTTAGTTTGGTATAAGGTCAGATGTAAGGGGCACTCACTGAGAATCAAATCCACCATTGATAGTCTGTTAACCATTACACTAAACAAGATGCCCAGAATAGTTGTGAGGTAGATTCATTGATTGATTTTAATGGTATGTCAACCCATCTAAGGTTGTTTTATGCCTAGATGTTAGGGAATTTTGTTCATTGTACATTTATATCTACATTTTTTTTTTGGGGGGGGGGGAGTTGCACATGGTCCTAGTGAATAGCAACATATCTATTTGACTTATAGATAGGACCCTAACAGGTACTACCACTCCCGGTCAGAGTGAACCTGGAAATTAATGATATTGAAGGAGTATTCCACACTCTGCAGAACTCCAGAACTGGAGTCTCATGGTCAGATGCAGTTTAGTGTCATACCCAGGATACCCCAGTTTTTTTTTTTGGGGGGGGTAGGGGTCTTATCCATCTGCAGGGGATACAATCAATATATTCTAATAACTGCCAACATTGCAAGCCTAATTTTTAAGATTCAAACATCAAAGTATCCTTACAAGATTACATTTCAAAGATAAATGTGTCCTTTTTAAATCTGTTAAAATGAAGAAAAAAGAAAAGAATTCATTAGCTTAAGATATCAAAATATAAACTAGACTCTAATGGTTTGTTTGTGTGTGTCTGTGACAGCATTCACCCAATATGGATCAAGCTGGCTCCATATTTTGAATTGACAATATCTCATATTGTCGCTCTCCATGCTTGATGATTGGCAGCATCATGATGTCCAGTCATTCACAGTTCCATCAACGGACACTGAAAAGATGCGGGGCAGACATGAGCTTCAAGTCTGATTTCACGGTGACTAGCCAGCTCCTTAGCTGACTGCCTTGGCATTTTCTCCGTCCATGAAAAGGGATTGGTGAAATTGTCTTATTGATCATTTCTCTTCCAACATCTTTGAACTGTCTTTAGAGTTTATTGTCATCCTTAAAATATAACTATCTTGGCTTTTAGGTTGCTTTTGAAACTCAATACATCTAACAAATAACACAAATTCTCACTGTGTGCTCATTACTAAGTGATTGTTTTATTTCTGATGAACAGTTCTAAAATTATTTCTCTGAATGTTTGAGATGAGGCTTGATGATTAGTATTATCTGCGTTATTCGGACTATTGTCCCCATCTTTATTGTTATCTGTACAACGTTTCGGCCGATATACCCTCTGACCTTCTTCAGGTATTTCTTGTCGGAAATACCTGAAGAAGGCCAGAGGGCATATCGTCCGAAACGTTGTACAGATAACAATAAAGATGGGGACAATAGTCCGAATAATGCAGATAATACTAGTTCTAAAATTATTCTGTACTAGGTGAACTATGTATCAATCTAGGAATAGGGTTTAGAGGTCAAGACTTGTATCTCAGGAATTCTATTTTTCCTAACAATGTTCATTTTTATAATGTTTGTGCCAATTAAAAATTTACACCAAATTGTGAGAAACAGTAATTATTACTGTAAAAGATAAATCCACTTGATAGAAAAAGAGATTTAACCATTGGCCCTCCAGCTACATACTTGTAAAAATGTCACTTGTTCAAGTGTGGGACAGGTCACTTCGGTGAGAGGATATGTTGCTAAGACCCAAAATCTTCTATGACCTAGGGGCATCACTGATGAATAGTCCCAAACAAGTTTTTCATTCTTTTTTTAGGGATAGAAACATTTTCTCCTAGAAGTTCATTTAATATTGTCCCAGGTTAATATTCTTCTAGAGAAGATTTCATCAAGTTTTGAAGAGTGATATTTAAGAGATTTATGAATTCAACATTTTTATTTGTGTACGGATGGTTAATAATAACTAAACAATAATGCTATGTAATCATTTGACATCTCTAATTTGAAGAATTGCCTATAAAGAGATCTGACCAAGTTTGGTATTTTGGAGAATGACTGGCAGGTGAATAAAACTGAATGGTAGCAGCATAGCTGATATGAAATAATATCAATTGTTCAAACACAATGTTCTGGGTATGATGTTAAACCTATCTAATGGTGAGGTTCCAGTTCTGGAGGTTCAGGGAATTGGAGCACCCCTTCATCACCATTGATACCTGGTCCACTCTCACCTGGAGTGTTAGTACCTGTAAGGATCCCATCTATGAGTTAAATAGAAAAATATGTTCATAAAAAAAATTGAGTATCCATTAAGAATGAATTTATTTCAAACTTGGCATTAAATGACCCACCGAGGTTGATATGCCATAAAACAAAACAAACCAAACCAATCAAACACAATAAAGAAGGAACAGGAACAGAAAATAAGAATATAAGACAATGGTAAGAAGCAGATTTATTGTCTCAGTTTTGAAAATGTTTCTAATGTGAGTTTGACTAAAAACTTCATGAGAATTGCAGACATTATCAGGACTAATTCTTGTATTTGAGACCAGCTGCTGCTGCTGATACCAATGATCAAGAACAAACCACAGTTCCTCTTATCAGTGTTCCTCTCCTATTATCCACCCCCTCTCTACCCTAACTTTCTCTTTAACTTCATATTCCAGCCACTTGACCCAATGGTCACTTGTAAAGACAGCTTAGGAATCCAATGCTGGGCTAATGCCTTCAATTGATTGCTTTAGTTACTCAGTAGTTTAGGTAACTGCCATAATAGTTATTGCTATTAGAGAGAGTTTCAGATTGTAAGCTGGGAGGGGCTCTTTCGATGTCTTTGATAAAGGCCAGGGTCAAAACTGTTACAGATTGTTGGTCAGTGCATGCTGGACAATCGACTGGACTAATGCTGGGCAAAACTTAATGAAATGAAGATACAGCTGTTGGTAATTACCCAGGTCATTCGTTCCTGCTCCTTCCTTCTGTCTTGATGGTGGCACTGGGAGGTGAGGCTGTGTCGATTTAATCCACGAAACCCTGTCTCTGAACAATTGTTGTGCTTCAGTGCCAAATTATGTATTAATGGAGGATAGTTGTTCAGCAGGCCAATGTGACAGTCGGATGGACAGGAATCAGCAAAGGGCAATTTAGAAATGTTTCTCTTCTTTCATTGTCTCTCCGTGGGGTGCATATGTAAATGGTTACAACATA
>CM042143.1:80005990-80120990 GCA_023376005.1 Doryteuthis pealeii | reverse complement strand
TCTTTTCTTTATCAGAAATCCGTTCTTAATCTTTATCCCTTTAGTCTAATTTCTCTACTTATCCCTGATTATCTTAAATAATTTCCAAAAGTCCTCTGAGCCAACTTTTTTTCCTCCTTTTAAGGAGACTTACTGACCTTAAATATTTATTTAGCATTGTTGTCTCTTTGAAAAAAATTCAAAATTCATTTTAGCGTGAAATTCTTCTTATTTTTCTAAACCTATTTTAAAATCAAATACATAAACAAACACAGCAGAAGATAACACAGAATTTTAAAGAACTAAACCTATTGTTTTTTTTTCTTTTATCATTTTACTGTTTTTGAGATTTTATTTACCCCCACCCCAATATGGTCTTGACATTTGTTTTTGTTTTATTTTTAAGTTTTTAAATTCCTTTTTCTATTTCTATTTTTATTTGTATTATTTTTCTTTTTATTACATCAATATATGTGCACACAGATATAGAACAATTTTAATTAATGTAATTCTTTCATATAAACATACACGGAAAGTTCTACATACATAGATCCAAATACAGGCTCACGTATTTGGCTTGTAAATACATATTACACACACACAATCAATAGCTTAATTTTATGACAACACATAATAATTCCTATATATATGCTGCATATATATATTCTCAGGTATATATATATATATATATATATATATATATATATATATATATAAGCAGGTTTTGTTAAAGACCACCGAGTATTTCTACTTTATGATTTCCAAGTGTAGACCTTCAAGTCTTCTTGTTGTATTCCATGTATCAGGATCCAGATGGTAAAGTGTCCCATATTTTTTACCCAAGCACTTTCAACCATGTCAAGGGGATCATTGGTTGTAGTGATTGTTTGTTTGGTACAAGTTTTATTCATCTGGAAGGGTTTATTGCAGGTTTTTATATATACATATATATATATATAATCACACACAAGGTGTGGTCAAATAGTATCAAGCCCGAAGCTGTTTTTCCTAAGACAGATATAAACAGTAAATGAAATATTAATTTTCTTCAAAATAGTCCCCTTGTCATTCAACTCACTTATTCCAGTGAGTTTATGAATTGGTTGAAGCACCATTGAACCTTTTCTTTTTATGTGGTGTGAAGCTTCACTGTCATATTTTTTAAAGAAATTATGAGTTTATGAAATTAGAAAATATGACACAGAACTAGATTTGGTGAGCTTGGTGTGTACTGCACTTTCACAATCCTGTCTCTTACCATAAACTACTGTTTGAAAAGTATTAAGAATGGCACTGACTCCCTTTGACTTTATCTACATGTCAATGCAGCTGTTTAGATATCATCATCTTATGATAATATCAAATTTAAAAGATTCAATCTTGATAATTTTTTATCACATTTTGTATACATGTAACATCTTAAATGGTTATATGTGCAGGAATATACACTTTGATGTATAAATGTATGCAAATTTAAGTACACATATGAAAGATTGCATATAGACAAATATTACATGTAAGATATATATACATGTGTGTATGCGTGTCTAATATATATATATACATAATCTTTCATATAAGCATATATCAGATTTTGCATATATTTATCCATCCGCACACACACACACACACGCATGTATATATATATATACATATATATATATATACACATATGTATGTATGTGCATGTGTATATATTTGATAAATTACTGATGCCTGTGTTCTCCATCTGTCTTCATTAAAACTTAAAAAATAAATTATATTTTTTTTTGTTTCTTAACAGAAGGAAAACTCTAGATTTTATTGCTTTTTGTTTTTTATGAAAGAAAATGTTTTCAGAAAAATTTTAATGGTTTAAAGAATGACAGAAAAAAATGAACTGCAAACTTAAAATTTTGTTTGTTATCTGTCAGTTAAATTTATGATTGCATTTTTATTCCACAGTTTGAACAGATTCCTGTGTTTTTGTGGGTTTTTTTTTTTCTTCTGTGATTCATGATTTTGGCAGATAAATTCAAAATGGAAATATTTATTTGAAATTACAACGACTCATCTTTTGGAATTCTGCTCTTATTGACAATTATATGATTGATTAATTCATATAATTGTTATAATAATTTTGTTGAATACATTGCTAATCTGTAAAATATACAATAGATTCTTTTATATAAAGAATAATTAAACACTTCTGCCCCAGCATTCATTTAAAATATAACATAATGTGTCTATTATAATATCTTATATAATATATGAAAAGTGGTTTAGCTTAGTCGGTAGAGCATCTACTCAGAAACATGCTTAAATTATTGGTTTTCACTCAATCACTGATTTTAAGCAGCAATGAGCCTATTCGGTTCTTAGATGGATGATACCTTAATAACAGCATGAACTATACACAATTCGAGTGCCCAATATATTTAGCAGTTGAAAAGATTTCATCATGCACTAGCCTCATTCGAGCATCCATTACTTACAGTGTTATATTAGCTTTGCTGTTCTCCAAAAGGACAAAAACCTTAAGAATAAAAGAGTAGACTTTTACCATTCACATAAACTTCATGCTATAATATTAGTCTTGTACTAACACTTTACCCAGAGCCATCAATATCTAACAGTTGAAATGATTGCAGCCTACACTAGCCTAATTCAAGCATCCATTCCTTTGTGTTATGTTAACTATGTCTTTTATCCAAGGATGAATATATTTTGAAAATAAATCTTAACAGCATCTCTCTCTCTCTCTCTCTTCTTTCTCTCTCTCTTTCTCTCCTCTCTCTCTCTCTTTCTCTCTCTTCTCTCTCTCTCTCTCTCTATCTCTAACCTTTGTAAATTCTAAGACATATTCTGAATGTGCCCCACCCACCCCCATCTCCTGGAAAATTGGTAGTACACGTCCATGCAAAGGTGTGAGCATATCAAAAATAAAACAGGAAGACATAGATATTTGTTAAATTATTATTATTATTATTATTATTATTATTATTATTCGTCATGCAAAATCTCTGGTGGTTGGTTGGATGGTTGGTTGGTTGGGAGTTGGTATGGATAAAGAAAAGGGGAAAAACAACTTTACAAACATCCAAATGGCCAGTCTACGACTGCCTTGGGCATTATCAATATTTTTTCTTCTCTTTATTGAACTGAATTGTCCATTCTAGTAAAACCGTTCATTAATTTCTTTCTACATCATTGGAAGCATGTCTGATAATGATCCTGTTTCTTCTCTTTATTTTTCCCGGGAGGGGAGGGGCAGCAAGTAGGGAATGGGTAAGACTTGGTGGGAATTGTTTATTCCTTCATCCTAATGCCAGACAATCAGTCCTCATCACACACATTCATGAATGGCACTACACACAATGCCATATTTATAAATGACTTTTATCAGTCAGATTTATTTTGGCACACACGTATGCACATGCACACACAAACACACATGCACACATGCACATGCACACACCACACCACACATACACACACTGTTGTTAATAATATCCATTTGTATCCACAATTATTATATATGCATACCTATGAAGAAAATGTACCCAAACACAGATGCATTTTAAAGGATGTTTACCCAAAACATCTTAAATTATATGCCCAAGTAAAATACTACACTTAACACACACACACACACACACACACACACACATATATATATATATATATATATATATAGAGAGAGAGAGAGAGAAATAGAGAGAGATTGTGTCTTTAGCCTTGGTTAGGCAACCAGTTTAGGAGAAGGAAAACTCTTTTACTCTGAAAATTTACCTAGAGTCACATCCTGATCCTAGTGGAGGGGTTGGGTAATTACATACTGAAAATAATAAAATCCTGGTATATAATGGGCTGGTTTAGCTCAGTCAGTAGAGCATATACCTCAGAACCATAAGGTTCTAGGTTCGATACCAGTCTTACTAATTCAGCGCATGATCTAGCACTAGTGAAAAGGGGATTGACTCCCTTGCTGTCCAACTAATATCGACAATAGGCCACTCTGCCAACTTTTCTTTTAAATTATATTTGGTTTAGCAGAAAAATTAATGTTTTTTTATTTATTTATTTATTTTTTTAAGAATTGTTATGGATATGCTTATGCATAGGTAATAGTGTATCATTATGCAAGTATGAATGTTTGCACATATAACACACTTTCAGATGTGAAATCAAGTTAAATAGAGACAAACAGATGCACACTTGATTAATTACACATATATACACGCACACACACACACACAATTACCAACCCCTCCGCATGAGTAGGATGTGACACGAGGTCAGTTTCTTAAGTGGAGTTTAACAGATTTGAATTTATTTTTCTTTCTCCTAGACTGGTTACCTAGCCAAATTAAAGAGCCCAGTCTGTCCCACTACCTACCCATAGCTGGAGGGAGAGTAGTTGGATGCATACCTTTCTCAAGGGTATTAGCATTATGTGAAATGCAAACAACCTCTTCCAGATTTGAGCTCTGATCACTAGTCCATTTCCTATGACTCTAACCATTACACCTCACACCTCCACATATAGTGTATAAACACAGTGTGTATACCCATATAGTGACACACATCAATAGATGAAAGATTGGGCCTCTTCTTCATTGATTAAAACCTTCTTTTGTCTCTTTATTGCTGGCTAAAAACTTTTACAGACAGATTGCCGATGGTGGCATGGTGCTGGATTCTATCTGTTAGCCCAATGTCTGTCTCTCTATGATGAATGTATTTTGTTATAGTGAGGAATAATTGACAAAAGTGGCCATCATTTTATGATTTATTGCCTTGTTATTTTGAGGCATGATGCCCACATCTCTTATCGACTATATTTCTACTTCTATTTTGTTATGTGCTTTGTGCAGTTATTTTTCACAACTGCATCTTCTATAACTGGTGCTCTTTCTCCTTTTATTTCACATACACACACACACAAACTTACACACTCACATACACAAACTTACACACTCACACACACAAACACAAACTTACATACACACACACACAAACCTACACACACATACACGAACCTACACACACACACACACACACACACAGATGATAAATGTCAACTTAGAAAATGTAAGCTATGTTGGGTATTTTCAGAGGAAAGGTGAGAGCTTATTCATTGTAGATTAGCAGTTCGGTGGCAGACTGACCATTGCAATACGTTTGTGTTTTCAGCTTGTATTTATGCTATCTGATTAGAAGACCAGTTCGTTAAATGACTATGTCCTTTATAGCACTTATATACATGGTGTGTCAAAAAAGTATCGAGATTTTTTTTTGTACTTTTTGACACACCTTCTATTCTGAAAAAAAAAAATGAACGTTCCATTCATTGTTCATTCTATCACAGCTTCAATCTCGGCACTTTTATGACACACCTTGCATGCCATTGCCTTATTAACTCTTAACGCCGGTCAGGAAGTCACATTCATTTTCCTAATCTACCCCAATGATAGCCTTTGTTTAAATAAGATATTAAACGTATTTTAATTTAAGGGAAATAACTGGTAACTTTTAATGAAACGGACATTTTTACCCATTTTTGATAAATGGTTATAGGAATTGGGCTCTGGACTTAGAAAATTCTCAACAGGATGTTAAGAGTTAAAATACAGACATTTTTTTTATTGCAACACACTCTGTTCGTATCAATCTAAAACAATGAGTGACAGTGCAGATCAAAGATGATAAACGACGACTTCTTAGTGAGAAAAAACAAATGAGGGGGACACATGTTCAAATCTACCAAGAAATGGTAGAGATCAGAAATTCTTTGACAAACTGTGACACTATTGGGTAGCCATTGTAAAAACAGTCCATGGTGATATTGATGCTCCTATTTACAAAGAAGTGAATAATTCTAATTAGCATTTCATAATTATCTCCGTTATATCAAGAGTTCACAAGATTAAAAAAGGGTGTTCACTGAATATGCAAACCCCACAAAATTTTCTTTTTGGGGATATTTTTCATTATATATATATATATATATATATATATATATATATATATATAAACAGTTAATTGCCAATCCATGAAGCAAACAAATATTTTTACTTCTGGATTAATTAAAATCGATTTAAAAAGTGCTCAATAAATAGAGCTAAATATATGTCTTAAAACCGAACGGGTTAAAATCCCCAACTATAGTTTCACGCAGTATAGCAAATCTTCCGGGAGAACTCCCTAAAGATTCGCTATACTGCGTGAAACTATAGTCGGAGGATTTTAACCCATTCGGTTTTAAAACATATATAATTTTGAATTACCATTCCACGTACACGAAAAACCTTTAAGTCATCAGATAAAATTTATTACAGCCTCTTGGCTTTTTCATATCTGATTTCAAAATGGACTAGCATTACACACCAGGTGGGGTACTAATAGCTTAGGAGTGGGGTGCGGGAGATGTTATTAAATACATAAGTTTGGCTTTAGTTATCAACTTTCTTTGGTTAAATCCTATCACGGAAATATATTGTTATTCACACACACACACACACACACACACACACACACACATATATATATATATATATATATATATCACACAGTCACTTTTTTTTCAAAAGTATGCTTGTAAATAATGAACATTTGGTTAACAAACAAGACTCATTTTGTGATATTTCGATGTTTAATCTCATCAGCTGCAGAACATAACCAATGACCTTAATTGTTTTACCCCTCATCTAATAATTGATTATTTACCTCCAGCAATGTCTTCTCTCTCTCTTTTTTATGCGGCTATGTAAAGCGTGTGTGGTCAGGAAACATAAAACGACTGCTTTTACTGTCGACATCTCCTCTCCAATCCTCACTTGAACGTCGTCGTCTTCGTCGTCGTCGTCGTCGTCTGATTGCGAGTAGGTAAGCAATGTATGTAAGTAATTGATGATTTAAAAATTAAGATGCCATAACCCAAGGAATGTATGTACAGCTGAACTCTACTGACTTTCCCCCACCACTCCGGCCTTCTAGGCGTCTTTTCTTCGCACTATCGCGTGTCGCTTGCTTCACCCCTACAATACCCCTCCCACCCATCTCTCTCTCTTTTCTTTCTCTCTCTTTTTTGCCCAGTCATTTGCTGCTTTATTAAAACCCAGGAAGAAAGGATTGATTGGAGAGGAAAGACGTTGACACCAACTTGGGAGTCGAAAATCGACATCGGAGACCAGGAAGAAGAAAAAAATATATAGTTTAAATGATCTGATTGGCATTTTGTAACATAAGCGTTTTATGTTAATTTACTTCAGTGTCAATGAGATAAAATTTTATTTGTGTGAATTTTTTATATGAGGCTTGATGTGTATAATTTTGATTTTTTGGGACTGTTCTCATCTTTATTGTGTTTATATATAATAAATACAACGTTTTGACCGCTATGTCCTCCGGTCTTCCTCGGGTGTTCCCTGTGTATCCGAGTATAGCAATGACTCAACCTGGAAATCATTTTGAATAGTTTCACTGTTGATCAAACAAGGCGTCAAGGAACTTTTTGATCAACAGTCAAACTATTCAAAATGATTTCTCAGATTATAAATACCATATTCATATAATTACAGAGTTAAAGATAAATTAAGTGTATTCTTTGTTATTTTTAGTTGTGATTTCGTTTATTGTGTATTTTACATGTATTGAATTCATTTTTCCTAAAAAAAATTCATTAAATGTGTTTTAAAAAAATAAATGAATACCTGACAAGAATGAATAAAACAAAAGGTCTTCAGCATTAAATATCCCAATGGGGTTGACATACCTTAAAACCCAACCAACCAACCAACCAATCCTAATCATCATCAAGACATGCTGAAAGCCTGGATTTTGTTGACTCTATCTCATGATCTTTCCCTATTGGCAATCACTCTTGATAGGTCCTCTAGCCGGAATCCAGTGTCCATACAGAGCTGGTTAATGTAATTTTGTTGGTTGGCCAACACTAGTTTGTCCATGTGTAAATGGATATCTTATAACCTGGTTTGGCCCAGTCTGCCCTACTATTTACCCATAACTGGAGGGAGAATAGTTGGATTCATTCCCAATGGTATTAGCACTATGTGAAATACAAACAGCCTGGTTTATTTTCTAAAATAAATGTTTATTTCATTTTGACTTTTCATAGATGGCTTGTTCTTTAGAAGCTTGTTTAAACCAAGGTATTGGCGTTTTAAACTACTTCAGTTCAAACGGAGTTCACTTTTTAAATTATAAGAATTATATATTACCACATGGGGTGGGGACATCAGGATTTTGGGGGTGATTAAATGGGGCATGGCAAAAAAAAATTCACCTTTTGATTTCTAAAACAATTTAGCCGAATCCCAATTTAAATAATAGAGTATAAAAATCAGCAGCTGTCAATGAATTGCCCCACGAATAAGAATAGATTTGTCAAACCAAGTAAAATTTAAAAAAAGCAAAGAGATGCAAATGATTGCGATTTCTTTATGAGGGATGAAAGACGATAAAATATTAAAAAAAAAACTTTTTAGCAAACCATTTAGCAGTGATCCTAAATGTCTTTATCGTACCCTTGGGACTGGGTGTTAAATTACATTTGAAATCAACCAGTTTCACACACACACACACACACACACACACACACACATCCTGTTTCTCATCATACTGTAGGATGTGGGTCTTCGTCACGGTCTGTGAGATATGGGGAGTAATAGCTCTTAGCCTGCCACGCTTACCCATGACGTTTTTTCCAAGGCCATTAGCGCGAAGTGAGACGCCAACAGGCCCGTCCAGATTCTCAACACAAACCGTTCACACACACACACACACACACACATATATATATATATATATATATATATATATATATATATATATGAGAGAGAGAGAGACTTTGCAGAAGGCCCGACAGGCAGCTCATATTGCAAAAATACGAGACTCATTCAATAAATAAGGGGATTAAAATATGAAAAAAAGCAAAATAATATGGGGGGGGGGGTATTTTTTTTTTAACTATAAATGTAAACTCCGCATTGTTGGAATTGGTTTATAGCAAAAAATATTTTAATCTCACAAAAAATATTTGTTTTGAGGCTATACAAAATCGGGGCAGATCAAACAGTGCTCCAGACTTAATCAGAGGTCTGTCATCAGATTCTTAGTATCTGAGTAATGCAAACCATGTGAAATGTACAGTATAATGTGTGATGTGTACGGTGAAGCATGCTTTTAGTAAAAAAAATAATCTATAGATCAATAAATGTTTACAAATGGACTCAACATGGATCTACCACTACGAGTCTGGACCTAAAAGACAATTCATAAAGTGGAAAAACACTGATTTTCTGTTAAAGAAAAAGTTCTGGGCTCGGCGGTCAGTAAATAAGGCCATGCTGACAATGTTCTGGGACATAAAAGGAACAATCACTAATTATTTCCTTGAAAGAAGTGCAACTGTAAACAGTACTTACTATTGCCAACTCCTTAGGCAAAAATTCACCTTATTTATTGAATGATCCTCGTACATATTACCTATTATAGCCCTTAAGTCTTATCGTTTACCTGGTATTGGTACCTAATACCTCTTATAGATCGCCCTTTACCTTTTTTTTTTTTTTTTTTTTTTTTACTTTTTTTATTTATCTATTCACTATATATTACTGGTTCATTAAAAGAAAAAGTTACAAAATTTCCCTAAGTTTGTTATGTTTTACAATGAAAAAATAAGAAGAATTTTATTACAATAATCAGGTAAAAGAAAACAGTACCGACACATCATTTGATCATCATGATTAATCAATTTCTGTCTGAATCTCTGAGATGAGGAATTATCGTTATTAGTCACTGGTACACTAGGACTGGTTTCTTTATCTTCGTTATTATTATAATCAAAACCTTTCAGCCGTTGTACACTCTGGTCTTCTTTCTCTGTCGTAATCGGGATGTCCTGAATATGGACTGTGGAATAAAAACAATCTACTCTTGTGAATTGAATAAAATCAGTCTTTTGTTCGAAATTCTCAGAAATTTACAACAAACACCCGAAGACGGACGGAGGTACCACCGTCGAAAAGTTGTAATTATAATAACAATCAAGATGAGGACACTCGTCCAAACACATTCATTATTATGATGAGTGTCTAATTACATGAGTGACGAATAATTATCTTTACACGATTTTGTTGCAAACACTAAAAACCAACAACAGGTGCATCGTCTAATGGCATAAATTTAGGGTTATTTTATACCTAGAGGTTAGGGAATCACGTTCATTGTACGTTGGTACTTACATTTTTTGTGTACTTATTTCTTAAGGGCTTTCTTTTTTGCGCATGTTTCTTAAGGGTTTTCTTTTTTGCGCATGTTTCTTATAGAATACGAATATTTTAAATTATATATTATTCATATATGGGACCCTAACAAAGTGGACCTGAGAGTAATGAAGGGTACTTCACACTCTCATCCTCAGATGCAGTTTAGTGTCCTATCCAAGACATTCATTTTTTTGTTGTGTGTGTGTGTGTGGTCTTACACCTCTGCAAAGGATATAGTCTGCATATTCTAAGCCCCACCGACAGGGCTAGTTATATTCATAAGTAGCCACAGTCATTCCAAAAAAGAAACAATACATATAAACTTTGTTCTTGTTTTGTATTTAATTAAATTATTTTTTAAAAGATATTTTCTAAAAGAGTCACTAAATACAAAAAGAATACCGCCGAAACTGCGTGAAAACTACATTCTAACCGGGACCATCGAATTTAAGTTGAACCCTCTTTTCTTTCTTTTTTTCTGTTTATTTTTCTTTTACTTATTTCCTATTTCTTTTTTCACTCTTTCTTTTTGTAGAGTTTCTTAACTTTTGCCCCCTCTCTTTTCCATACCATCACCTTTGCTTGCTTTCTTTTGCCACTTGCTCCTTCCTCAAACTTTCTTTTCGCCCTTTTCTTACTTTCTCTCTGCCTCCTTTGCTTCTGATATTTAGTACAAAGAGGTCTCGTCACAGCTGTCAGACGGTGGCTCTCAACAAATGTTTCTTTCACTCAAATGTAAAAGATACGCGAATAACGAAACGAGTGATTTCTGAACGTGGTAGCGGCAATGTACACTTCACAAGAGCTCAGTCGAAAGTGATAGTGAAAGCGAAAGTAGGCATTCGTATTTTTAATATGACTTCTCTTGTGATAATTTCTATATAAAAAAGAATGTTTTGTACACCGGAAACTGATAAACGAAATAGGTGTTAGTATAACATAACTTAGGAGGCGGTGGGATACATAATGGTCGAGGAAAATGAAATCAGCGATCCGAGTTCAAATTCTGATGAAGCTGTTTACGTTTCACTTCTCGTTAATGTCACAGTGAAAAACACGAATCCATCTCTTCTCCCCACTGCTACTGGTAAATTGTTGGACAGGCAGGGCTCTTTAGCATTGGTACGGCAACCGATCGAAGAGAAGAAAAATCTTTTACCAACACATCATAAGTCAGCATGGCAACCCCCATTTCTCCGCATTAAGAATAAAGGAACATCTAGTCCAATTTGCAAGTGAATGAAAATTCTGTTGAGTCAAATTTAGATGAAAGAAAGAGATGGTGAAACAGAGAGAAATATATCAGGAGAAAAAGAAGAAAAGGTAAAGAAAATAATTTTTCGATGAAAAAAAAAATGACTGGATTATAAGAATGTTGAAAGAAATCTATTTATACAGTGTTACCTTGACTTACAAGTTTAATTCGTTCTACTCGTAACTCAATTTCCTCGTATATCAAATCAATTTTTCCAATTGAAATAAACTGAAATGCAATTAATCTGTTCCAGCACCCCCTCAAAACACACTATTTTTGTTACATCTTTTAAATAAGATAATATATATATATATATATATATATATATATATATATATATATATATAGTTGTAGAAAAGTTTTTATCTCTACAACGGTTTCGGTGTTCAAGGTACACCTTCCCCAGGAGAACTAAATAAATATAGGTAGCTAATATTATATATACTTATACTTTGGATTAACTACTTATGCTACTGCAATGACAACGTGGTAGTAACTTTTTGATGAATATATATATATATATATATATATATATATATATATTAGTATCCATCGCAGTTACGTTTGTTATTTGCTATATATATGATTTTCTTTCTCTCTCCAGATGTTTAATTTTAAATCCTTTTCACTGATTCTGTAGGAATTTCTGCGCAAATTGCTACAAACGCCTCGAGTGGAATTAACGGCAGTAGCAGCAAGCATATTGTTATATGTAAAATTAACAATAGGCACACTTCAGACTAAAAGGGTCAGTGTGGCTATCAGCAACACTGAACAGTCTGTACGTTTACCAGAAGAACTGCAGTTGATAAGCATGCTGTTACATTTGTTGATAGACTAATAACACTGAGTACAAAAAAACTAATTTATTCTTTTTTTTTATTGAAAATTTGTTTGCGTTTTTACTACAGTCAGTGTGTGTTCGCCTTCGCCATATATATATATATATATGCGGGGTCAATCGTGGTGTAATGGTTAACAAGCTAGTCTCGCAGGTTCATATGAGGGAGAGAGAGAATGTAAAAGCAAGACTTGGTAGAAACTCACGACTTAGTTTCACGGGTGAGTGAATTACCAATTCACCTGATGATTATAACCGTGAAATCTGAGTCGTGACTTTTACCCTACCTTACTTTTACATTTTCTACATCTTATTTTTTGTAATTGATACTGTATTGTGATATTTTGTGAAGATATTTTACGAAATATGTGCTCTTTTAGCGTTAAATTCTAACTAATATATATATATGTGTGTCTCTGTGTGTCTCTCTGTCTCTCTCTGTGTGTGTGTGTGTCTCTCTGTCTCTCTCTCTCTCTCTCTCTCTCTCTCTCTCTCTCTCTCTCTGTCTGTGTGTGTGTGTGTGTGTGTGTGTACGTGTGAGAAAAAAATCAACACATGAACGTTGGTAAATAAATTTTTATTAATCTGTTATAAATCCCGACCGGTTTTATCCCAGATTTTTTGTGGAACCCTGGGATTTCACCGAACCCACTTTGGAAAACATTGCACCAGATTGACCTTGTATTTATTGTCTTGAAAATCAAAAGACCATTAATAAAAGGGAAACAACCACATAAAAAAACAATACTTCTTGAATAGAAATGTTGTCATTGAGAATCGATCACATCAAATCAGTTGATGTCCGTCTAATGGACACAAATCTGCTTAGAAAATAGTCTTGTCACAAGATTGGTGTATTAGTTGTTTATCAAGTAAGAATATGTTTATTTTTCTTTACTTTGCCATCGGAGTAATTTCTCAGCGACTGCAGTCAATAGGAGATGAATGGAAATATCGTAATTTTATGAGAAGATCTTGTCCGAAACTCACCAACATCAAACAATGTATTCAGACCATTAATGATTCCCGTCTATCGCATAATTCAAATACAGTACGACTAAAAAGTTGATAAATGTATTATCAACTAAAACTATAAAAGAATATCATTGTTAATAATGTCACAAAATGATAATGACCATGAAAAGCCAGTAAAAACATTGCTATAATAAAGATATAGTCTAATCCCCTTGGTAATTGCGTCACTAATAAAAAAAATTATATGCTTGATCACTTAATACCGGATTAAGGGTATGGGTTTTTGGGATTGCTGTATATATATATATCTACCAACCCCTCCGCACGAGCAGGATGCGACACAGGGTCAATTTCTTAAGCGGAGTTTAACAGGTTTGAATTTAGAGTTTTTCCTTCTCCTAGACTGGTTACCTAGCCATGGTTAAAGAGTCCAGTCTGCCCTGCTATTTATCCATAGCTGGAGGGAGAATTGGATTCATACCTTTCCCAAGGGTATTAGCGCCATGTGAAATTCCAACAGCTTCGACCAGGAATTGAACTCGCGTTGACGAGTTCATTTCCTACGACTCTAACCACTAGACCACGCGCCTCCACATTGGGATTGCTGTATAGGGGACTCCGCCTGCTGAGGATGTGGTACTCTAGAGATTACATTATTTTCTTTGTGAATGCAGAATCAAAGTATGAGTACTGCATGTTTCTAACATAAACACCGTTGTAGTAAACACTAGATTAACTTCTACATTTACTAATGTTGGAATAGTACTACGGATTTATTTAATGGTAACTAATGCGACTGGAGAAAGTGGTTTCTTCAAGATTAAAGATTTTAAAGCATGTAGACTAGGGTAGGTCGATTTTTCACTTTAAAAAATATCAAATTGGCCATCTATGCGGAAGTTGTGTGTTAGTATACTGAATACTGATACCAAAAATTAGATCTTTTACTTGCACCATTGTTAGAGGAAATAGTATCAAAGATCGTCTATTAAAATACACTAAAAATCCTCGTTTTCTAAAGGCTAAATTTTGCGAGAATGTGACACAAGATCAATTCTTAAGTAGAGTAAAACTAGTTTAAATTCAGAGCTCAGTCTGCCCTACTATTTACCCAAAGCTGTTGAGGAAAAGAAATGGATTCATGCCTTTGTCAAGGTCATTAGCACGAAGTGAAATACAAATAGCCTCGTCCTACAACGATAACCATTATGCTAAACGTGTCTCTACAGTCTACAAGTCTTAATACGGCTTTGAAAGCATTACATATATTTTGATTTACTATAAATAAGGTGTGTGTTTCTCTGAATGTTTGAGATGAGACTTGATGATAGTATTACCTGCGTTATTCGGACTATTGTCCCCATTTTATTGTTATCTGTACAACGTTTCGGCCGATGTGCCCTCCGGCCTTCTTCAGGTATTTCTTTTCGGACTCGGGAACCTTCTTGTCGTAATTGGAGCCATCACGGAACTTTGAACCTAACCCTTTATTCAGTCCACGGGGGTATCCCGTTCTCATTCCGCTAACCATAGCTGGGGTAGAGGCGTTAAACTGTGTTAATTATTATTCTATGTTACTGCCGCCCTTGATGGCTCCTGATTACGACAAGAAGGTTCCGAGTCCGACAAAAAAATACCTGAAGAAGGTCGGAGGACACATCGGCCGAAATGTTGTACAGACAACAATGAAGATGAGGACAACAGTCCGAATAACGCAGATAATACTAAAGGTGTGTGTTTTTCAATTTATCAATTTTGTGAACTTCTCTCATATCTTACTAATTTCTGTTACTTTTATTTTTATTCCTATTATTAGAAGTATCTTTATTGTTCTTCGACGTTATACGACTTCTCTTTGTTATGTTGGCCTCTGTAAACCAGTTCTCTTTGGTTGTACGAGAAACAATCACACATAACAAGTCTCGTTTTTGGCTTGTAACCGAATAAGTCACCGCGGTCACCTGGTCTTGCTACAGGGTCAGTGTCCAGCCAAATGCTATAGACTTCATCTGTCAAATATGGACTTGAGTTTGACCTTACTGCTTCCACGGGCCTACATGCTGGTGTTAATTACTTCCAGGCCTGTTAATGTCTTCTTCCAAGTCATCATGGTTAATTCACGAATCCATCACTCATTGCCCAACTTGTGTCATTGTGTGCTTGGAATTATGGGTGTTTTGCAAGATTTTGACAGACAAGCCGACACGCATGTGCATACGCAATATCATGAACGCGTTCACATGCGTACATACACATACACACGCATGCATGCGCGTGTGCAGTAAAGCACTTCGCTTTCTCTTTGCTCGATTCTCGATTCAACTTTCCCCATCTTCCTTCACACATAACTTCAAACAGCTCCGTTTCTCCCCCTCTCGCAATCTATCTTTCTTTCTCTCCCCATCTCTCCCCCCTCTCTCTCTTAATTGCTTCCTTTCATTAACAACTTCTCTTTGCTCCTATTTCTTTCTCTTTACATTAATTCTCTTTTTCTTTTCTTTTCTTTCTCTTCAATCTTTATCTCTTATATTCTTTCTATTTCTTTCTCTTTTTCTTTAACCCTCACGTTCTTATTATTTTCTTTTTCGCTTTATTTTTCTTTATCTCTTACGTTTTTTTTCTATATTCTTTCTCTTTCTCTTATGTTTTTTTCGTTCTTTCTTTTTTCTGTTACTCTTTTCATTATTTCTCTTTTTCTCTCTTTCTATTTTTTTTACACTTTCGTTCATTCTCTCTCTCTCTCTCTCTCTCTCTCTCTCTCTCTCTCTCTCTCTCTCTGTTTATTTTACTGGCTTTTCCCATCCTTTTCTTACAACTTTTTTGTTCCCAAACGCACTGTCAATTGTAATTTTACACAGATGAAAAACACAAGTGCCAATTTCTTCTAGTTCTGTCCAAATTTTCCACACGGTTTTGTCTGTATAGGGAGGGAGAACTTACCCCCATTTGCCCTTCGACTTGTAGGTTTATGTAAATATCTATAATTTAGTTTATTTATTATATTGGTTGAGATATTGAAATCTTTTAATTAGTATTACTATATACTTTTAAAATCAGTCGTTTAGAAATTGCTATTCTATCTTTGATTTTAACGGCATATCAACTCAGCTAGGATTATTTAATACCCAGAAGTTAGGGAATCGCGCTTATTGTACGGTTATATTTACGTTTTTGTGCACTTATTTCCTATGTTTTTTGCACACGGTCCTATTGAATATCTGCTTTTCACATTTGGTGTTTAGCAATGTGTTAAAGACTTCCTTAAAGATTTCACTCGAGGCTGAATACCTTTCTTGCCGTGAAACCTTTAACATTTCGGCTAGAAAAATAGAAATGAAATCCCCAGACCCCAACCCGATGATACGTGGTACTGAGATTTCGATATGTTTTCCTTTAGAAAAAGAAAGTCAAATCAAATATCTATCAGTATTAACAGTGGTTTGGTTTGGTTTCTTTAATGCCATATCAACTTTCATGGTTTATTTAATGCCAAAGCCATTGTTACGTTTCTGACCGCCATCCTTGACCAGTTGTAAAGGACTTAAAGTAAGTAAGTAAGTCCTGAACTATAGAATCCTACGAAATAGAATTATGTCACTCTAAATAACATTGGGCCTCCTATGTTTTTTTCATTCCTATCGAACAAGAATAATTTTTAAAGGTATCTATTTGACTCCTAGATAGGACCCTAATAGGTACTATCACTCTGGGTCCGAGTGGACCTGGGAGTAGTGGCAATAAAGAGGTACCCCACACACCCAAGATCTCCAGAACTGGAATCTTAGTTTAGTGTAAAACCCAGAACACTCCTTTTTTTTGGGGGGGGGTGCCTTACCCTTCTGCAGGAGATATATTAAGCCCTGATGACGGAACGATGTTCCATCTTTGGATTTTGCTGTGGTCTGTTGCCAAACTATTACAAAACAAAAATAAATTCTGCAACGTT
Organism: Doryteuthis pealeii; assembly: GCA_023376005.1. NCBI lineage: Eukaryota > Metazoa > Mollusca > Cephalopoda > Myopsida > Loliginidae > Doryteuthis > Doryteuthis pealeii. The sequence continues at coordinate 80,103,723 of CM042143.1, read as the reverse complement.
TCCCAAAAGCAAGAAGCGTAAAATAATGTGAGGTGAGAACATTCAATATTCAATGCTGTATTAATAATATGTTAATTACAAAGAGACAGGCACACCCTTATTTGACCCGGACATACCCTTGTTTAACCCTGACATACCCTTGTTTAACCCTGACACAAGTTTTTGTGTCTGAAGAATGATAAATGGGATTCTTTTAATTATTCTTTATTCATCCTCAGTTCATCCTCATTTTGCCATGTTCATATTTATATATGCATAATGCAATTATGTAATAAAACCGTCAATTATATATATATATATATATATATATATATATATATATATATAGTAGAAAGGTATAGATAGATAACCTACGTAAGTTTCACCAAAAAGGATCATCAGGGTTAGTTGTAATGAATTAAGAAATTGCTTAATTAAAGACAATTGCGAAAAAAAAATTATACAATTATTGCCGTTGGGAAAAGTCCAAAACGGTCGTCGGCGAATTTTTACGACGACACCAGTCGCAATGTTTGGCCTCCGAACTCCTCAAATCTTAACCCCATGGATTATTATGTATGTGGCGCTGTTGAGAAAGACACCAATCGCCGTGCTACAAATGCCCAGTTAATCGACAGAATTAAGGTAGTTTTTGAGACCCTTCCAGGGAAAACAGTCACATCAGCTTGCTCCCGGTTCCGAAGTAGGATTGAGGCCGTGATCGACGCTAATGGCAGTTATTTTGAGTGAAACTTGTTGACAGTAGTGTAATTTCCGTGCCTGTTGAATTTCTTTACAATCCATTAAATTTTGTAGTTATCAAGCACTTTTTCTTTTTCTTTATGAAACTGTCAAATTTGTCCTGAAAACCCTATATATATATATATATATATATATATATATATATATATAATATATGGGGTGGGAAAGACAAAACTGTCTTAATTGACGAGCCTTGTCTTGTAGGATTGAGATTACTTTAATCCTTGTCTTTGTTTGGATATCTTACAGGGCGTGTGGTAGGGATTGATGGGCCCCTATTCTACTGCATGTCAATTTTCATAAAGTAGTATTCATATAAGATACATGAAACCTGTCCATCCGCGGTCCCCAAACAGGCTTGGATGGTTCGAGAGTAGTATGCACCGGTCCTGGTACCTTGCATGGTTCAGTAGTCTGCAAACGATGCTAGCAGTCATTATTGGTGAGTTCAGTTCTTACAGGGTGTTTTATATTTCTATCATTCTGCCAACCTAAGATGAGTTAGTAAATAAAAACCACTCCCTTTGGTGTAATGAGGAGGTGTTACCACTAGGATGAAATCTGTTAGACCAGCCTAAAAGTTGAGGAAAATTGTGTGTCTAGTTTTTTAAGAATTCTTTGTTTCTTCTAAGGAAAAATATTGTCTCAATTAGTCTAAAAAGGTTAATTGTTTCAAATCCTTCCCTCATCACCCAATTCCATTACTGAGCTTACGAAAGAAATGATATGGGTAAATTAATTCTTTGGCTACTTTAAACCTCTCACAACGGCTCTAAGCAAAGTAATAAAAAAAAACTGATGGTTAGTTCATTATAATTGAGCAGAAGGACTCAGATTACAATAATAATAATCGGACTTTATTTGAATAGAATGAGTTCTGAGGTAAATAGATAGTGAACTTGGAAATATCTCCTCAAATAGGTAAAAATACCAAGAAGATTTGGTACAGCCGTGCGGGAAATTTAACATGCAAAGAGTTAAACTTTGTGTAATGGAAGAATCTGTATATCAAAAATGTATATATATATATATATATATATATATTTACCCTATGTAGGATTTGACACAAGGTCAAAAGTATGGGGCTTCCAGCGAGGATCGAACTCGCTTTTCAGTAGTAACGTATCTGCTTGCTAACGTTTACACTACGACGGGACGCCTAAGGAAGAATCTGTGTATCATGTTAATAATTAATAGTAATTTATAGTTAATTGTTAAGAATTAAGTCTTTTCAAGAAGCATTTGGCATAAAGAGGCATCACTCCCCCACCCCTAATAATCCTACCTTCCCTTCTTCAAGAACCATCTTGTAAATATGCAAATGTAAGATGGCCTTCTTGGATTACTGTGGAATCATGTGCATCTGAACTTTGACTTGTGATTGGTAGCTGAAGAATGGGTCTATTTATTATCAGTTAGACTAGGAAGGCAAACGTGGCAGGGTCAAAAGATACTGTGAAGAGAGGGAGGAGAGAGAGAGAGAGTGATAACGAAGATAGAAAGAAACAGAGAAGAGAATGAGAAAAACGTAAAAAGGGACGTTTATGCAGAGAGAGAGAGAGGGAGAGAGAGAGAGAGTGATAACGAAGATAGAAAGAAACAGAGAAGAGAATGAGAAAAACGTAAAAAGGGACGTTTATGCAGAGAGAGAGAGAGGGGGGAGGGAGACGTGAAGGAGAGGAACAAATAAAAGAGAAAGAAAAAGGAAAGAAATAGTGAGATAGAGTAGGGGTAGTGAATAGATGTAGTAGAAAGATTAAGGGATAGAGATGAAACAATGAAGAGAGGAAGAGAAAGAGATTATATATACCGTGAATAGGGGGTGGAGATGTGTCAGTTTTTCCTAAATAATCTGAGAACCACAGTTCTCTTTAGTAATTCAACATGTTAGTGTGAGAGAGAGAGAGAGAGAGAGAGAGAGAGAGAGAGGGGGGGAGAGAGAAGGAAGTAGTGTAAGACAGATAAAGAGAAGATACAGTAAATGATGCTCTCTGAAAGATAAGGTGGTTGATGAAAGAGAGGTAATGAACGAGAGAACGAAAGAGAGGGCAAAATACTGTAAAGTTAGGTGATGAGAGAGAGAGACAGTCAGAGTGAGGAAGATAAACAGAGATGGGGTAGAATTGAATGCTGTAGATAAAGGTTTGATTAAAAGAGAAGCAAGAGGGGTGGCAATATGTCTCTTTCCCCCCCCGCCACTTTCGTTTCTTCTCACCAATGTGCTCTCTCTCTCTCTCTCTCTCTCTCTCTCTCTCTCTCTCTCTCTCTCTTGGCAGGATTGGGTGCAGCCATTATCTATTGACACATATGAAGTCCTGCAGACTCTGGCTGTGTGTAGTATGAACTCACTTCACTCTTGGTTCTATCTACAGATAATGGGCCCTTCCCCGCACCTTTCCATGCAACTTCCATCCCTCTCACAGGAAGAATGGTGTCTCTGTGCCATGGCCGCTGTCTAAGCTGTCTGTTAGCTTGCTGCAGATTAAGACACATGCCATCTGTCGATTACCACCACCACCCATCTGGCCTCACCATCTCCACCCTGAATGCGCATAACCCTTTACCCTAGCCATTGGCTTCTCCTCCTCTACATCTTCATCTTTTTGGCTGAGTTTCTCTGTCCAGTTAGACCTCCTTTGATTCCTTTGTTACATACCATACCATTTTATACCATCAATTGCCCTCCTCATTAATATTCTCATTATAAGCTCAATACCATCAAGATCAATAAAGATAGGAAGCATAATTTAATATTGTATATGAGCCAGAAATAGATAATGATGATGACGATGACTCTACTATCAGCATCATCATCATCAACATCAGAAGAAAACCATCCTGTACAATGGATACCAAACCATCAACACATACTATCCAGAATTAATTTTAAAATAAAATTTAAATATCCTTTGAGTAGACATCTTTTTATTATCCTAACCTTTTTTTAAAACTTCTCCTCCTCCTTTCTTTCAGTTACACCTGCATTCACACACACACATATAAATACCTGTATGTAAACACATAGGCATGCATATATGTGTATATCGGGTGCCTATTATATAGTGATGGATAACAAATTACCCTTTCAGACTATTTGATTGTTAAGTAAGACACTTGCTGGGCACTCCGTTATTGTGATTCTGTGCTGAACTAAGGGAAGTTATATACCGTACGTACTCGTGTATAGATCGAATTTGGATTACTTTTTTAAAAGTTTGAAATACAAGCATAATTAAAAGAACTGTGAACAATCGCTGCATTAAAAACATAACACCATCAGATCATGATTTTGTGACAATAAATCAATGGTCGGCCTATGTACGATATCGTCTTATATATATGTGTGTGTGTGTGTGTGTGTGTTTGCATAAGTGAGATACATAGAATATATAAGTAGGTCAGTGTATATATATATATTTGTGTGTGTGCATAAGTGAGAGACATGGAATATATAAGTAGGTCAGTTATATATATATATATATATATATATATATATGAGAGAGAGAGTGTGTGTATGTGTGCATAAGTGAGAGACAGAATAATATATATATATATATATATATATATATATATATAGTATGGGTAATTTATCAAATATAAAATGTTTTACTTAAAGTAAATACATATATCTGTATACCTATATATAAAAGTGTATGTGTGTGTATAATTTCACCCACAAATGCAAATCTAAATGCATTTATACTAATCCAGATATATATGAACTTTAATTTACACATAAACACACACACATGTCTCTGTATCTGATCAACTGTTTACACGAGATAATCATCAACATAACACAAGAACTTCCATTTTGGTTATTCTAGTCTTGGGAAATTGACATCCAGAGGAATCTTTTCAGTCAACAAGTTGCCAGGAATTGAAGTTGTTTACCAGAAGTGTCTGTAGAATATGAAGTGAAAGAAACCCCATAAATATCATAAAACTATCACCCATAAAAAGATACTCGAGCTTGGTCCTGAATACATTTTTTGGGACATGAAGAGTAGGTGAAAGCTACATAGTGTATCATAACAATCCATATTTATAAAATGCAATGAGTAATATATATATATTAATAATAGAGTAAACTACAGACACGTGTTTCGAGGTATCACCTCTCGTCAGTGCAGTTATACCATTTTAGCAGCTGCCTCTGGCCGGGTTCGAGACCCGAACGAACTTACGCTCGCCGAACCTTCTTACCCATACGGCCACATATATATATATATATATATATATATATATATATATATATATATATATATATATATATATATATATATATATATATATATATATATAATATATATATATATATATATATATATGTGTGTGTGTGTTAAAGTGTGGATGACTTAACGTAGAAGACAAAATATCGAGCGTGTCACAATATTGACTGTCGATAAAAATAATTAACCATATAAGCCGGAATTATGAATGAATATAAAAGTGCTAGTAAACCGATATAGTTAGAATATTTTTACCCGGGTGTCACCGTGAGGATCCTTAGAACTATTCTGTGTGGAATTAATCAAATTAATTAAAACAAACGGAAGTAAGCAAAATACAATATCGTAGATCCGCAGCGGACGGGAATGCATGCCATGATTGTTTTGCCTTTTCTAACTGTTGCTTATATATATATATATATATATATATATATATATATATATTACAGTAAAAATAAATTGCAACACCCTAAAAGATAATAGGGATTTTGACCTGAGTACAGTTTATGCATGGGATCTGAGTGTGGTTGATGCACCCTTTATTTTGGAACATATACACATATTCATGTGTACATGTGATGATTTCCAGTAATTGGCCTATACTACCTATGCATCTAATCTTGAGGAATTAAAACGCATATTAAAGGTGTTTCAATTCCCATCATATATATATATATATATATATATATATATATATATATATATATATATAAAGTGCTTAATATCATGGATAGAGCATTTATATCTAAGTTATGGTAGCGTGGACATGGAATAAACGGCGCTTGGTTACTGACAGTTTCTCGCCTATAAGATCTTTAGACCAAGAGGGAAAAGATTTCAGTATATATATATATATATATATATATATATATATATATATATAATACTAATTCTCTCTCTCTCTCTCTCTCTCTCTCTCTCTCTCTCTCTCTCTATCTATCTATCTATCTATCTATCTATCTATCTCTCTGTGAGAGTAACTGTAACCCAACAAAAACTACATATGATTGCGTGATAATTGTTCGAACAATTCACTTAAAATGCTCTAACTTTGAGAACAGGGAGACTTCCAGTCCAATTTGAATTATGATTTTGTCTTCGATCGCGCTGAACATCATTTCTAATCAGTCAAATGTTAGATAATCAAATTAAAAATAAAATCAAAGTTGTAGTTTGTGGTGGAGGTCTGCTTTCAATTTTCATGGTTGTCAAAAACAAATTATCGTCAAAAAAGAAAATAAGATGTCAGCGCTCCATGTTGATCAGTAAATCTCTCTCGCTCTCTTCATCACTGTTCACGTGACCCAGTTTAGTCGTTGGGGTGCTACTCGTATAGCGAGCCTTGGGCAGAAATAGCCTTGCAAAGCCTATCCCTGTCCAGGTGTACAACTGGCTTGAATTCAGAGTTATCTTTTCCTGGACGGGTTAAAAAGAACCAGTCTGCCCTACTATTGACCCATATCTAGAAAGGGAATCATTCGATTAATATATTTCCCAAAGGATATCAACGCTATTTGAAAATGCTAAACAGTCTCGTTCGGGATTTGAACTCGGGTAGCCGAGTCCATTTCCGACGACGATAGCCGCTACGCCACGAGCGCGTCCGAAGTGTTTTATCAGTCAGTCAATATTAGCCAGACAGCGAGGGAGTCTATCCTCCTTTCACTAGCGCTAGACCATGATTGTTTTTAGCGTCTGAAGCGGAGCGCTCCACCTTTTCTTTTCTTTTTTTTTTTATAAATCTTATTTATTAGAGAAAAAATTAAATTCTTTGATGGCTGGTTGTTTAAGAATAGTAACACGGTGACGCTTGTAAAAAGAAGATACACGCACATGTGCCTAATCATTCATCCATGAGAAATCTCTTGTATCCAAATTGTGACTGTGTATGTGCCTGCATGTGTGTGTGTTTCCTCCCGTTAGATTTTGCTATCTGCTTGGTCCAACACACAACTCACACATAACTTGACGTATAAAAGGCACAAGTTATGCTCACAAATAAATGAATATACAAAAGAAAGAAAGAAAGAAAAAAATGTATAGAGACACCTGCTGGAAAATAGGACACGGAACGGCTGTATATCTCATCTTCTAATTATGTTAGCATTTTTTCTTCTTGCCATGACTTCTGTGCTAATCATTTAAAAAAAAAACAACTAAGTTCACTTATGTCATCAAAAAAACAGAAGATGACAAATGTCTACACCAACTTTGCTTCCTGTCATATAGCAAAACACACGCATACAAAAAAAAAAAAAAAATGGGGGTGGGTAAGGAAAAAAATTGCAAAGGACTCTAAAAGTAAATACTTTTCCCACCTAAAAAAAAGGAAGCGAAAAAAAAGAAAATGCTTAAAAATTCTCCTCATATTAAACAAAAACGGTTTATCTTCCTCACTAGTGCTTTGAAAAAAAAAAAAGGTGTCGCCTTCATTCGTCTACAGAATCTATTGTTACATATAAGTATTTAAAATAAAAGGAAGGTGAAGAAATGTCGTCTCTCTGGGTCAATCTGTGCGAGAAGAGTCGATTGACAATTGTGTACGCAGAGAAATAGGAGATAGACGTCAGGGAGAAAAAAAAGAAAGAACTGCTTCTCCCTTCCAATGAGCACGTCAGTCATTTGTCATTACACCATTTTATTTATCTATTTATTTACTTATTTGTTTATTTATTTGTTTGTTTGTTTGTTTTTTCTTTAGTGTTGAGGTGTCTTGAGAAGGTGGAGGTCCTGCTAAAACCTCAAGCCATACTTAGTTATCATCTGGTAATGACAGCACAAATATTTCTCTGTAGGTCAAACCTGAGACACAAAATGACTCCATACCTTTGTAGCGTTTACAAGTAGAGCTTCATGGTTGACGCAACGGTGCGCAGCTGAAAAGGTTTAAAGGTTCCATTCTCGGTGCTTCAAAAATGATAGGTGGGGGGACATTTCCATTTCGTAATCAGCCGAGCGGAGAAACCCCCAACCAGATACGATGTGGCTCTCGTAGGCAATGTCACATTTCTCAATGGACTCGATTTTCCGTCACCCAGTGTCGTCGGAGGCTGCCCCTTTCCCTTGCGAATTTTTGTGCGCTAATTCTTAGAACATAAACCATTTTTACCCCCCCCTCTATTTGCATCTCCCCCCCACCCCATTCAATAGATGCTCCCTCTTTTCAATACACTGGCAAAACGCCTGGACCCCAAGAAATGAATGGGATATTTGGGGAGCCATAAAAATTGGCCGCACCCATTGAACTACCTAGTATTAAAAATAATTATTTATTCTACGGGTAGGATTTGACACAAGATCGTAAGTATGGGGCATAGAACTTACTTTTCAAGAATAACGGAAGTGCGAGACTAGCTTGCTAACCATAAAACCACGATTATCAACTCCTCATATTATATTCAGTGTGTTAATTTCAACAGCACTTCGTACTTGCTGATTTACTATTTATTACGTTCGTCTTGTCGGTGAGGCTTAACATACGCTGACTGTATCCCCTGCAGAGGGAGTAAGAACCCCAAAAGAGGGTGTCTTTGGTATGACACAAAAGTATAACTGATGATGAATCTCCAGTGCTGTAGGTCTGGGAGGGTAGAATACACTTTCATTACTCCCAGGCCCACTCTGGCTCGGAATGGGAATACTTGTTAGATCCCATCTATGGTTAAAAATGTTTAAAAGCTATTTGTATGATAATAAAAATAATAATTTGGATTAGTATTTAAAAAGATATTTTAGCATCTACTTTTGTGAATCTTTCACTGTTTCTTGATATGGCCAATGCTTTTTCTTTATATATATATGTATATATATATATATATATCTCTGCACTAGCTAGCAGGATGTAACACAAGGTCAATTTCTAAAGCGTTGTTTAACAGGTCTGAATTCAAAGTTTTCCTTCTCCAAGACTGATTGCCATACCAAGGTTAAAGAGGCCAGTCTGTCCTACTATTTACTCATAGGTGAAGGGACAATACTTGGATGCATACCTTTCCCAAGGGTATTAGCGCTATGTGAAATGCAAACAGCTTCGTCCAGGATTTGAACTCGTCTCCCCGTGTCCATTTAAATGCGTTTTAATTTACACAAGATTAGATGCATAGGTAATATAGGCAGATTACTGGAAATGATCATAAACAACTTCGTCCAGGATTTGAACTCGTCTCCCCGTGTCCATTTCCTACGACGGTAAGCATTACACACGCGCCTCCATTTTTTTTTTTTTTTTTTTTTTTTTTTTTTTTTTTTTTTTTTTAAACAGGTGGGGGGAGAGAATTGACTTGTTATAGAGAACAATTGTGAAAGATTTTAAAATGAATGTCGCCGAGCAGATCTGCCCCATTATAAATGGAGAGATTTGTTGTGTTTGCACATTTCTCTGAATTTAAAGGCCGTGACTTTAAATACACTTAAAATTCCGCCTTTCATCTCTTCACTCCTGCTGCACTTTTCTCTTCTCTTCTCTTCTCTCTCTCTCTCTCTCTCTCTCTCTCTCTCTCTCTCTCTCTCTCTCTCCTCTAACTTGTTCTTTTCTTTCTGCCTATCATCCATCATTCTCTTTATGCCCATCATCCTTCTCTTTATTCCCATCATCCCTTCTCTTTATTCGTCCCTCATTTTCTATTTCTATCCCTTTTTCTCCCTTCCCTCTCTCTCAAGCATTCTATCTTCTTTTGGCTTTCCTCTTGTCCTCCTCTCCCTCTCATCCATTACTTTCTTTTTCTTTTTCTTTTACCTCCTCTTCTCTCTAGTCTAGTCTTTATTCAATTTGTCCACTGTCCAAAGTGGACATTGTCTTAAGTGGCATTAGTGTATATTTATTTAATATCAGCTTCTTTCTCCCTTCCTTTAAGAGTTCTGCCAACTGTGTTCCTGGTATATCTCCCTTCCCTACTACATATATAAACATCTCCCTTACACACACACACACACACACACACACACAATATATATAGGTAGCCTTATACGCACACATTATATATATATATATATGAAGTGCCTCATTACATAATAGAAATATTTGTCTTATCTGTCTTATTCAATTTATTTCTACCAGGAGGCACGCATTGGGACAGTAGGTAGCAACACAGAATTAGCAAACAGTTCAAATGCTGGTCTTGGCCACTTATATTACTTTCTGTTGATGTTCTAGAGAAAGGGATGGAGCTGACACTTTTCTATGCCATGTCCCACAAATTGCTGGGTGGGGCTGTCATTCACAGCACAATATTATTGACCCCCTTATTATTTTTTTTTGTCCTACTCTATCTGGATGGGTTAGGGCGCCCCATCGTGGTGTAATGGGTAGCAAGCTAGTCTCGCACACCCATTGCTATCGAATAGCGAGTTCGATCCTCGCTTGATGCTCCATACTTGCAACCTTGCCTCATATGCTGCCCGGATTGGGTAAATATCTACTCTGTCTGGGTGTTTTTTTTTTTTTGTTTTTTTAATCCCTCATTTTGTATGTTGTTTATTTTTAATCACTTGTTTGTACACATCATGTTGGCATCAAGTATTCTTATCGGATACTAATAATTTTCAAACAGGGAGTCCCTGTGACGTAGTGGCAAACGTGCTAGACTGCGATATCTTAGTGAGTTCGAACTCAGGTCGCACTATTACGTTCATTTTCGTGTCCTCTAGGACACCATTTTTTCTTTCTTTTTTTTTTTTGGCGGGGCAGGGGGGGGGGGCTTTTACGTTGACTCTTATCATTAACTGTAGTTGTTTGGTTTGTTGGATTTTACGGCATGTCAACCCTTGTTAGGTTATTTTATGCCGAAGATGTTTTGTTCTATTCATACTTGATGGGTATTCAAATTTTTTAACTCATTTTCACCTTTTTTAACACATTTTTTACTCGTTTTTCTTTTCTATTTAACCGATATATATGACCCTAACAAGTACTACCACTCCGGGTCAGAGTAGACCTAGACGTAATGGCGATGAAGGGGTACTCCACACTCCCCAGAACTCCAAAATTGGAACTTTACCATTAGATGCAGTTTAACATCATACCTAGGAAACTAAGAAACTCAGCCACCGCCTTTTACCACATATATGATAAAAAGGGTTGGGACTTGCCATACGGACAATAGAGGCGGGACAATCGTATATGTTCTAGGGCTTGACGTGACCAGCCGATTGATCAGAGGTAGCCTTTCCGGCTGTCTAGCCTAAGTAAAAGCCAAAGTGGGGTGTTGCTTGTCATGGACTGCTCAGTCACCAAGAATCCGTCGTTAAGCATCACGGTCACCATCCACAACCAACTGGTGGCCCTAATGTGTGTGTGTGGGGGGGATTTTACCCCTCTGCAGAGGTGCAGTCGGTGTATTCTTCTGCCCCACTGACAGGGCGGTTGTTGTTCTTGGTATGAGAATAAAATTACTTGCTTTGTTTGACTTATTATTGAAAGGTAGTAACAATGAATAAATAATTTACTTAATCAATATCAATTTAAATTTGTACAACTTTTTTATTCTGTTTATCTAGTCAAGTAATTAGTGGACTAGTTTTACCACCTGTTGATAAGTTTCATCTCAGATTGTTGTTTTTTTTTTTTTTTTTTTTTTTTTTTTTTTTTTGTCTATCTCGATCGTCCTGTCGTCTGGGACAGAAGAATACACGGACTGCACCTCTGCAGTGAGATAAAATCCCGAAAAGCCCGTAAGTGAACGTAACAGCGCGATTGGAATTCGAACTCGTTTACTAAGATATCGCATTCCAGCACGTTTGCCACTACGTCACGTGGACTCCATTTGAAAATTATAGTATCGAATAGGAATACTTGATGCCATATAACTGTGTGCAAACAAGTGATTATTATTATAAATGATTTTTTAAAAAGTTCGATAAAAAAAAATGGTTGCAATAAAGCGTTAAAGATATAAATAGTTATGATCATAATCAAACCTTTGGGCATTATATTCATAATGGATTGATATGCCTTCAAATAAACCAAACCAAAGCTATGTAGCAATCTATTCATACTTGTTTGAATTTCTGAGATATAGCGCTGTTACTATTATACTCATATTCTTTGCTTTCCTGTTATTATTATTCTTCTTTCTTGATAATATCTATTTATCCACTTTAGGCTAGCTATAATTACTCTTGTCAGTCAATTTAATGATATATATGTATGTGTACACACAAACTCTCTCTCTCTCTCTCTCTCTCTCTCTCTCTCTCTCTCTCTCTCTCTCTCTCTCTCTCTCTCTCTCTCTCTCTTTAAATACCTTCATTACCTACACTAGAAAAACAGAATTGTATCAATATCTATATATCTATTAATGTAAGCGATCGAAACATTGTGTATTCAGTAATATCATCTTCTACCGGTAGATTTATTTCACTATCATATAAAATATTTAAAAAAACAAACAAATATACATACATGTATATTAAAGGTAGATATTTTAAGTATGTTTATATGAGTAAATAATTTCTAATATATAGTTTGCTATATTTATAAATAAAGAGTGCTTGGTGACTATAAGTTTCTTGTCTATGTGATAATAGGTTTATATATATATATATATAGAGAGAGAGAGAGAGAGAGAGAGAGAGAGACTAGATACCTTAAGTGTGTCTATGTTAGAGAATGACGATAGGTGTGTGTTGTCTCTGTAGCCCATGATATGTTTATATAATTGTTTTATATTCTTATACAAACACTATGAAGTCTTATATTACCTATAGCATATACACATATATGTTAAAGATAGAGAATTTGACTCTGCTTGACCAAGTGCGAGGATTATGTGGACATGTGTACATGTATACTTACACACACACACCACACACACACATATATATATATATATATGCATGTATTTGAAGTATGCATGCATACATATAATACGTGTGTGCATTATATATATATATATATATATATATATATATATTAATGCGCGTGCACACATACACACACATGTATTCTGTCCAGCCCATGAAATATGACATATAATTTCCATGTACCCTTCTTATGCAAACATACCATGTAAGGACTTATTGATCTTATGTCACCTGCCTGACCCTTGGTGCTATGAGTCTGTATCCATGCACTAGAGCCCATATATAGCACAATTGGACACACAGCCTGTCATGTGACTACAATCTTTTCTTTCCCACCATTGGTCAATTCTATTTGGTCACTGATAGTTCACACTGACCACTCCGAAAAGCGTTTCCTTTATTCCTAAGATCATGAATCTATGGAAACTTTGCTCAAAGGTGTATGCATTTACTGATGACATGTGCACTTGCAGATATAGCTCAGTAGTTAGAGCATAGAATTAGTAGTTTGAAAGGTCTAACACTCCATCCCTGACAATTTTAACTACTTTATTTAGACACATAATCTATGTCCTTCAGTTTTGCTCCATAGTTAGACGTTTTAGAACAGTGGTTCCCAAACTATTTCAGGCTAACGCCCCCTTGGCTTCCTAGTAGATTCCTAGCACCCCTTCCCTCATGTACACATGCAAAATAGGCAGTATTGTCCTCCTGGGAGAGATGGAAAGATTTAGGGGGTGGTGAGGCGGAGTGAGGCAAAAAAAGTGGTGGGAGCGACAGGGTGGCATTAGGAGCAGTTAATAAATAACTTGTTTTTTTTACCAAATCTAAATGTCAAAATATGTCATAAATACTAAGGTAGAGGAACACGTATGCAGTTTATACAGAATAAAACTGAAAGAAGAATTATAAACGAATGCATAGTTTTGTTACGTAGTCTGAAATCAGTCAAAAGTCTGAACGTTTGAAGCATACTAAAATAGCATACTAAAATAGCATATGTATTTTAGTATGCTTCAAAGTGAACGTAATAGCGCGACTGGAGATTGAACTTGCTTATTACGATATCACAGTCCAGCACGTTTGCCACTACGTCATGGGGACTCCCGTTTGAAAATCATTAGCATTGAATAGTATTATTTGAAACCATATTTCAATATGGTTTGTGTGCTCATTATTTGTATTAGATGGGAATACTTGATGCCATATAACTGTGCGGACGCGCTTACTACGATGCCGCAGTCCAGCACGTTAACCACTACTCCACGGAGACTACCCCCAACACATAACTGTATTTAAAAGTCAGCTTATAATATATTCATAGTAGATACTGACTGATGTAAGTTGTCTAAGCAGTGAGTCAACAATGACCATTAAAAGTGTCACTCAGGTTTGTCAATACTGGTGGCCCCATTAAATGACTTGATGGCCCAATTAAGCGAAGTATATCATTCCCCCTCTCTCTCTTAGCTGTACTGATGGGTGAAACCCCGAAACGCGCGTCTGCAGATTATATATATATATATATATATATATATATATATATATAAAGCACTTGAATTTCCCAATTAACCAGTGACCCAATTAACCGAAATTTACAATATATCGCTTATCGTTTGACTGTCTCTCCCACTTGAACTCACTACCACCAGGTAACTAGATATGCTTTAACCGATACTTTTATCTCTCTCTCTCTCTCTCTCTCTCTCTCTCTCTCTCTCTGCCATTGCCTCGCTGGATGTCATTAATTTTCAGCCTTAAATCTAATGTCACTTGTTTGATGCTTCAAGTGAACTGGAGTTTATATCTGTTGAGACTTTTAATACCACACTCATTTCTATGCTAGGCTTGGCCGACTGAAGCGTAGTACTGATTCTTTCCATTCGGAATTCTGTATATTAATGGTAATTCTTCATTTCAGAAATTCAGATAAAAGTACACCTGTTATGATAGACATTGAGGAAAATCTTCATCTTTTTTTCTTCTTTTAGAGCAATCGAAGGGTTCATTCTTGATGATTTTTTGCACTTACCCTGAATGGTACGAGGTATGTTTAAAAGAATATCAAGACTGAAGCTGTATTTACAAATACAGAAATGTACAGTAAATGAAACATACTTCAGAATACGAAATGTGATTAAAGAAATTATCGAGCCTGAAGCTGTATTTACAAATACAGAAATGTACAGTAAATGAAACATACTTCAGAATACGAAATGTGATAAAATAATTATCGAGACTAAAGCTGTATTTACCAATACAGAAATGAAAAATTAATGAAATGTTAGTTTTTCACACAAAATAGTCTTCAGATTGTGCCATTTAGGTACATTTTCACTTTAAGAAAAGAAATGTCGTTCGAAGCTAGGTCTAATGATTTCACCATTTTCAAAAAAAGATTTCGTAACTGGCTTTATAATTATTTTCTCAAAATGCTGCAGACTCGTCTAGATATCTTGATACCATACCTTTATTATTTAAGCTGTATAACTCTTTATTTTAATATTGAATAAATAAAGAATACAAAGCGTCATTCTAAATGCTGTTTGGTCAGGTCTTGTATCATGTGAACTGTTTCCTAAGAAAAGATTTGGCAACAGTTGCATTTAAGCCAAATCCTACGATATCCATTGTATATTAAATTATTTATTGTTAGATCTATAGAAAGATATACTGGTAACAGTCATTAGCATCTACAGACATTAAGGAATGTGCTGATACTCTCGTTTGAGTGCAGTGAGGAGGTAAGTCTAGAAGAGGAATCTCAAGTGCCAAGTGTATTTTTAATTATACTCCTGAGGCAAGGTAAAGAATGTTAGTTTAATGGCGATTTGATTCCAACAAAATTAGATTTGAATAGGATTTTAGAAGCATGATAATCACACACATGGTTGCATTACCCTGAGCAGGGTTAGACAGTTAAAATCATCATCATCATCATCATCATCATCATCATCCTTAAGGTGTATCGACAAGATGGGCTCGTTTGATTAGCAAAATAAATAAATTGGGACGCAAAATAATGTTGGTTTCTTCTTCATATTTGATTTTCTTGAAATAATATATCTATCTACAATTGGATACATATAATTCAAATATAAATGGATCATGGGAAATTTTACTAGAATTTTGTCGATGCTAAAAAAAAGGAAAATTGGAAGATTGTTTGTCTTTGATTTACATTTCATGTCATTGCAGTTAGATTTAATGAGTCGCAATTCAAATTGTTCTTTTGGCTGTGGGTCGCAGTAAAAAAACAAAAAAAAAACGGGATTTGGAGTGTGAAATTATTTTAACTATAACACATTGATTTATTTGAGGCTATTTCAAGAATGAAACTTTTGTTAATTGGTCCCTTGCTGCTTTGGTATTGATTGATTGATTTTATGCCTACAAGTTAGGGAATCGCGTTCATATTTGCATTTTTATGTAATTGTTTCTAAAGAGTTTTTTTTTATTGGTTGATTGATTTTAATGACATGTCAACCTATCTAGAGTTATTTTATGCTTAAAGGTTAAGGAATCGCATTCATTGTACATTTATATGTACATTTTTGTGCAGTTGTTTCTGAAGAGTTTTTTGTTTTGTTTTGTTTTTTGCACACGGTCCTATTGGGTGCGAATAATTTTTAAACAGCTCTATTTGATCCATAGATAGGGACCTTAAGAGGTACTACCACTCCGGCCAAAGTAGACTTGGGAGTATCACAATAAAGGGATACTCCATAATTCCCAGATTTACCAAACTGGAGCCTCACCATCAGATTCAGTTTAGTGTCATACTCAGAACATCCTGAGGTGGGTGGGTGTCTTTCTCCTCTGCAGGGGATACAATCAGCGTATTCTAAGCCCCACTGACAGGCTGATTGGTACTTTGGGCTTTTGGGCATGCCTGATGGCCCGACCGATTCACTCCCTAAATATTTTAGTGACTTTTTGAGAGAAAACATTTATCTGAGCCCCTTGATATAACTGCAGATGCTAGGACACACTGCTACCCCCTTTTATTTAGGGAGGTACTGTCTGGGGGTAGGGATTCTAGATTCTTTGTCGAATTTGCATACAACCCGTACACGCGTCGATTTCCTAAATTATTTTCATATTGTTGGTGAGTTACACCTTTGAATACTGAACAGTTTCTTTCTCGCCCTCATGTTTTACATGTTTAACCATGGGTTTATCAAAGAAAGGTCGGTGGGGGGTGAAATGTTGATCTCTTCTTTCATTCTACCTCACTTTCCTGTTTCTTTCCAGACAATCCAGACAAATTGGCGTGTTTATTATGTATCAAGTAGACAGTTTTTAGAATACGAACACTTGTTTGATTGTGTAAAGCAACATGCCCTCCTCTCTGCTTGTCTCCCTTGATTTTCATTGGTTCTTTTTTTCTCTTTTGAAATCTCCAACACAACCCTTCACATGCTTATATATATATATATATATATATGTGTGTGTGTGTGTGTGTGTGCTTCTGTATTTCCCTCTCCTTTTATTGGCTCTCTCTATCTCATTACCTCTCTTTCATCAATCACCCTGTCTATATTTCTCAGCATCATTTACTGAATCTTTTCTTTATCTCTCTTAGACTATCCTCTCTCTCTCTCTCTCTCTCTCTCTCTCTCTCTCTCTCTCTCTCTCTCTCTCTCTCTCTCTCTCTCTCTGTGTATTTTCCCTCTCTAGTTCATTACCTCTCTTTCATCAATCACCCTGTCTCTATCTTTCAGCATCATTTACTACATCTTCTCTTTATCTGTCTTACTCTATTTTCTCAACTCTCTCTCTCTCTCTCTCTCTCTCTCTCTCTCTCTCTCTCTCTCTCTCTCTCTCGGAGAAAACCGTGTAGGTGTCCTTAAAATTTGCCTGTCTCCTCGTCAATGAAAAATGGCACGTCTCCTTTTGTCTCCACTAACGTCTATTTTTGTTCTCCCTTTTGCAGTTTCTTTGCGGGAGGGAAGGGGAGTCGAAGTGGGGAGGTATTCTTTATTTTTCACTTTTTTTTTAGGATATCAGTGCTCGGATTTGTTTTAAAGACTAGGTTAATGTTTTCTGTGAATGCCTGCAAATCCTTTGATATGTAGTAGTATTTCTTTTAAACGTGTTTCTATAAACACAGGGCAGATAAGGTCCAATTTGATTCAATTTTATATCATGAACATGGCGACGATTTAGATTTAAAACTCAAACATAACGAACGTTATAACAAAATATATATTCAAAATCCCTTCCAATGCTGTAGGTCTGGGCAGTATAGAGTACCCCTTCATTGCCATTACTCCCAAGTCCTGAACGGTGTGGTAGTACCTGTTAGAGTTCCATCAATAGATATGTTAAAAAATATTTGCATTCCGCGTACAAAAAAAAAAAAAAAGAAAGAAAATATCTCTTAAGAAACAACTACACAAAAATGTAAATAGGGTTGCGATTCTCTTATCTCTAGACATAAAATAATCGTGGACTGGTTGACATGCCGTTAAAATCAATCAATCAATCATAATTGGGATCCTAACAGGTACTACCACTCAGTGTCGGAGTGGATGCTGGAGTAAAGGCAATAGAGAGGTACTCCATATACCCAGATTTCTAGAACTGGAAA
The DNA here is from genome assembly GCA_023376005.1 of Doryteuthis pealeii. Classification (NCBI taxonomy): domain Eukaryota; kingdom Metazoa; phylum Mollusca; class Cephalopoda; order Myopsida; family Loliginidae; genus Doryteuthis; species Doryteuthis pealeii. Next base: position 80,085,357 of record CM042143.1, on the reverse strand, counting down.
GGCAGTTTAGTGTCATACCCGGGACACCTCTCTTTATGGGGGGGGGGGCTCTTACCTCGATATAGGAGATACAGTCTGTGTATTCTAAGCCCCGCTGACAGGGCTGAAATTTAAGATGATCTTTTTATGTAACTCAGCCAACTCAGCGCGTGAGTAACACATCTTGGATCTGTGCGGTAAAGTAAGGAGCTGATAATAGGTGTGGCGCTCCACCCAGACGCAGATTTTTCTATTTAAAGAATTATACTCTCTCTGCATCTTCATGTGCATTTTCCATTGTTCGTTACTTAAATTGGTTGCACACTGAACTGATCCTTAATCCAGTGGATCAGCCTTTTGGTGGCGTCACTAATTAAGTGTTAGTGTATGTTTATTTATTGCAGAGTTCGTTTTTCATCAACTCACACTAAATTGTCGTGACTCAAGAAGTCAAGTATCATGTAGACTCCCAAATCTCTAGCCAGGCTCTTGTCTCAACCCCTACTCTTCACACTCTCCTACGTCAAAACACTCTCCTTGATCTTGCGCTAAGAAAAGGTGGATTGACTACCTCAATACCTGGCTGATCAATTTCCTTTCTTAACTTGGTTGCACACTGAGCTGATCCTTAATCCAATCGATCACGCTTTTTGGCGGGGTCACCAATTAAGTGTTAGTACAAATCACACTAAATTGTCGTGCTGGTGTTGGTGGCTCAATAAGCCAAGTACGACGGAGACACCCTAAATCTCAAGCCAGGCCCTTGTCTCAGCTTCAACTCTTCATTCTCTCCCACGTTTTTATCTCAGTTTACCTCTTTCTCTTACCTTTCCAACCTAACTTTTTGTCTCTCCAACGCCTACATGTCTGTAAGTCTCTTCGTCTTATCTTACCCATCCCCGTATTTCAAATTCTTTTCATTACCTTTACTCTTTACTACGGTAATCGTTTATTCGATGACCCTCGCTCACCCTTTCACTTCTCCCACTTTCTTATGTATGTTCTCGTCATTTTCTCACGTGACCTAAACTTTTGCTCTTTAACAATTTCTATTATCAATCTCTCTCTCTCTCTCTCTCTCTCTCTCTCTCTCTCTCTCTCTCTCTCTCTCTCTCTCTCTTTCCTCTCCTCTTACCAATACCTGTCTATTTCCTTCCACTACTTTGATTTCCTTACTCTTTATTTTTCCTGTCCTTTTATATTTCCATCTCACACCCTATTATTTCCCTGTCGTCGTCTCTCATCAATCATGCATATTTCTTCTCTCTCTTTCGTTTTTTACCTCTCTCTCTCTCTCTCGTTTTTACACCCCCTCGCCCTCTCTCCATATTCTTTCAGTTAGATGTCGCAGTATAGGGAGCAAAATGATTCTTGAAATACAAAATAAACTATAATCTTCCGCCGAAGGTATAAGCAGCTTCTTTCGACAAATACGGAGGAGTCTGGGAACGGAGAGCGGAAGCGGTTGGAGGGTGGGAGTTTGCCCTTCATCTAATACCAAGCAAAATGATAATCTTACTCGTCTGTCAGATTCGTCAATCTGTCAAAAACATTTTTTTTATTTTATATTCCATCATTTCGTCCTGACTAATTTAAAAAATAGATAAATAAATAAAGAATAAACACAAAAATACCCAGAAAATACCCCATATATATATATATATATATATATATATATATATATATATATATATATATATATATATACTTTTTTTTCTTATACTTTTATTTTTATTTTTTTATGGTGTTGTGGATGGTAGGGTGAGTTTCTAGCTCAGGTTGACAGCACGTGACTCATGGCTGGGCACAATGGCGTGGCCAACGACGTTTTTTTTTTGTTTTTTTTTTTTCCCTTGGGTTCACCCTACACCGTCGTTACAGGTTGACAACTTGATGGATTGTACATCTCCAACCAAGAACAATGGACAATGCAGTGGTGTATATACTGTATGTCTCTCTGTTCTAATGGCGTGACATAGATTGATTGGGTCTTTTGCAAGGTGGGCACCTGCCCGCTGGGATTTTTCTATAATCTTGTCTGTAGATAAGATTCTACTAGACTGGTCCCTTTTGTTCTGCAGATAATAGGCAATCACTGACATTTGAAACTGGTATTCCGAAGCTAGCGGTGGGAAATGTGGGGGTTGAAACGACAAGGGGGTCGGGGGGTGGAGTTGTTGTTTTGTTTATTAGTGGTGTTTGCTTTTTCTTTTTTCGTTTGCTTTTGTTTTTGTTTATTTACTTCCTTTTTTTTTCTTTTCATTTTTCTTACTTGTCCCATATCCCCCACCCATCTTTTGTCACGTTGACATCTTATGGTTAATATGATTACCATTATTACTCCTAAAGATTGGCTACCCATTACTTTTCACTGGTCCCCCCACCCCACCGACTTGTAACTTGTGTCACTAGTTGTTTTTTGAGTCGGGCCTACGGGGCTGGAGGTTAAAGTTGGTGTATGGGTGCCCAGTGCGACCCCCTCCCTCTCTTTAGTATGTGTGTCAGGGTTATAGAATGGAAAGGACATTGAGGTAACGTCTCAAGTTTTCGTTCACACCACATTTGGTAACTCAGTTGTAATTAGTGTCCATATTTCCACAACCGTTCCACCACCTCCGCTACTCAACCTGTCAGTATATATATATATATATATATATATAAGCACCAGCAAAATCAAAAACCACCATTTCGCTTATCCACGCTTAGTCCAAACCTGTAAAAAATTAAACTTTCTTTACACAATATAGGGTGCCTGGCGTGATGTAAGGTTCAGTGGGCTATACAAGCAGACCATTACTTGTGAGTTTGATTCTCACCGGGTGTCTATTCATCTCGTCTTGAAGTACAACTAAAGTGTAATGGTTTGCAAACCATTGTTGTTAGTGAGTTCGATTCTCACTGTGTGCCTGATATTTTTTGCCTTGCCAGAATGATTGTACCTGTTATGGTCCCATCTATGCGTCAAATAGATATGTTTAAAAATTATTCGATAGGATCGTGTACAAAAAAAAGAAAAAGAAAGAAGAAAATTCTTAAGAAATATTTACATCAAAAATGTAAATATAAACGTATAATGAACGCGAGCATAAAATAATCCTTGACAGGTTGACACGCCGTTAAAATCTTCCAATCAACGACTGTCAGGTTCCGTTTCCGAACAGAAAGTGATTTTTTTTGTCACGTGGTTTTTACATAGTAAAAGTGTTACTGTTTGGAGCCTACCAGTAACAAGGGCAGTAATCGTGCTTGTTTTTTTGTTTTTTTAATATTTTATTTTGTTTTATTATATTCTATCATATTTCCTTTTCTTTCTTTTTTAATATTCTACTCAAGTATTTTGATATTTTGTTTGTGATGAATATCGAGAAAAAGTATATTAAAAAAGATCTTACGAAAGTGAGAGATAACTACATCAGGTCTCACTGTGAACACGGATTCCCATGACTGTCCCTTGCCAAACATCCTTGTCGGCCATTGCTCCTGGTATGTCCTCTGCGCGGCATCTAGAATCCGTACAGAGCTGATTATTGTAGGTTTGTGTTTATCTACCTACACTGGTGTGTCTATGTGTAAGTGTCTACAGTAGAACGTCACTTATGAGTTCGTCCTTGCTTCTCCAGTAGTATCCGGCCTGTCTTGTTCACCTGACCCGGGTAGTTTGCGTGATGGGGGGGGGGCAGGTGGCTGTATAGCTGCTTTTTTGTGTGGGATGCTGTTTACAGATTTATTTAAGACAGCAGGCAGCATCCTCGTGCAATTCCCAATGTCCTCGTGCAGCGCTTCGTTAGGATCCATGTGGTGCAGCCGTATAGTATCACTGATACGACTACGACTTGAAAGAATTAACTACATGCAGCTGTAATAATGGCAACACAAACAAGTATTGGTCAAGTACTGGGGATCAGACTCACTATTTAATGGTAAATGATTCGTTAACCATTATACCACGACAACGAGGTGTTCGGGTTATTGTGTTAAATAGCATTTATTCTGGATTGCTATATTCAATCACAGAGTGGCTCTCCCTCACTTAACTCCACACATAGAAATAAACGTATTTTACTAACCCAACAGTGTTATTTATTAAGCTTCGATTGGCACTCAAGAAGGCATCAAGTTTCTTACAGTACCTGCTGTTTACTAAACGATCCCCCATCAGCAGGATCATTGCTGCTTAACTTCGCTGGCGGAAACCGGTGCATTAGATGCGACTGGACCGTAATTCAGAAACGATATGTGTTGTTTAATATTTTGATACTGACCGCGGGTTACTCCGGGTACATAATTATCCCCGGTTTGGGTTGGAAAAAACCGAGTTTCAACAATAATAGCTTCGTAAACCCTTACCCTAGGGAATACCATATCTTTTGTTTAAGATGATGTCTACCCATGCTAATTACTGTTAACTTTATTTTTAGGGTCCTGTTTTGTTTTTTGTTCGAGTTCAAACCCCTAGAGATCCCTTCCCCGCCCAGACACTGCTAGGTTTAGGGGTCGGGGAAGGCGAAGGAAATGCTTGTTTTACAACTGTTCGTACTTAACTCGACCGCTTGTTGTTCTACATCAGCTTGTACCAGACGACACCGTCATTAAATTCTGGGGCTGAGGAGGTGGACGATTTCTGTCCCCTGTCTTATCTAGCGAAGGAGAGTCGTCCGTCGGAACTTGTCCTTTTTCTTTTCTTTTCTTTTCCGGCAACTAATGCGCACCCGTCAACAAGTTTACCTTTCCTTGTGGGAGCTTCGCATTTCCACCAGGTCTGGTGTGTGTGGAGGGGGGAGCAAGATAGGCATCACCGTTGTCTGCTAATGTTTCTTGGGTCGGATGTGGAGGGTGGCGTGACAGATGTACGTTCTTTATTTTTTTTAAATGTAGTCACTTATCAAAGCAAGGAAATTTAATGACTGTTGTAAATCCCGGTTGAAATTATTTACCTTACGTGCGTGTGCGTGAGGGAATGATACTTAATACTTGAATGTAGAAATCCAGACAATAAAACCAACAGCTTCCAGTTACTTGGTACAAGACAAGTTTAAATACAGTTGTGGGACTATGATTAATTGATTGATTTTAATGGCATGTCAACTCGTTTAGGATTAGTTTAAACCTAGAGGTTAAGGAATTGCGTTCCGTGTACATTAGGTACCACCGGACCGTTTAGGTCATCTTGAATAAAACGGAAATAGATATTTCTGAACTTTGTTTATCAAAAATCTTGTCAAAAAAAGATCGTACAGGGTTGTTACAAAGAAAAATAGTTAATTCAAAGATCAAATTATCCGGTTGGGAAAAATTACATCGTTATCTTAAAAAATAAACAAACCTATCCATATTACGTGCGAAAGGGTAATTTTCAGGCCGCGATTTAGAGAGAAAGAAATACATATTATTACCCTCTTACAGTTATGCATCTAAGTACGGATGGTGTAACGGACAAACTTTTTTAGCCAAATTTTTCTATTAAAATGAATAAATCTTTAAAAACTTTAATATTACAATTTACTATGAAAAAAACTTGAAAAACTTTAATCTTAAAATTTCGCAGTGAAATTGACGTTAAAAAATGTCTTCGGTTTTAGTATTAATTCTTAAAATCGAAATAAAATGAAAATTTGAATATTTTTTCTAAGAGAAAAACTGATAAAACAATCATTCAATATATTATTTTTATTCTAATTGGTCGTAAAAGTTAAATAAAATATTTTTTACGCTCAGAAAAACAAACTTTAGTTACCGAGAAGCGTCTCGTCATATGTCAGTTTGCTCTTCCGTACATTCTAAGAATCACACATTACTATTCAACAATAAAAATTACAAATTCTTTTAAAAATATTAATCGAGCACGGATCGGACCAACTTTTAGTTCACCTGAATTATAAAATTCATGTTTTTAAATATCCGTGAAAATTTTGATTTTTTTCCACAGGAAAAAAAAAAAATTTAATTCATTTCACGCAGAAATAAAAATATTTAATCACACAAAAGATTGAAAATCTCGTAAAAATTAATTTCTTAAAAAAATTTTTTTTTTTGACGATTTAATAGAATATAGTACATATCAATTACATAAGAAAAAAAAAGTTTTCAAATATTAATATTATGACATTTCTTTTGCACTTTTTATTTCCGATTTCATTATTTTTCCTAAAAAAACTATAATTCGGTACGTTATACAATTTCATTGATATAGTTATTCAGACTCTTATCTTTATAGAAAAAAGTACCAAATTTTTTTCCACATCATTTTTTATCTCATAAAATAAAATAGGGGGGGTGATAGACATCGTAAAAATATATTTCCCCTAATATATTTTAGAAAAAAACTATTTCAGATGTATTCCATCCAATGGTAAACATTTATGGAAATTTTCATGAAAATCGGACCATTAAATTTTCATAGAATTTTTAAAAAATCCTCTTATCGTAACTTGTTTTTAGCTACGTTAAATTTCAGTTGATTTAACAGTGCAAAAATGAAAACATTGTTTTTCAATCATAATTTTCATTATTTTCGTATGCTGATAAAAAATTAAAAAAAATCATCAGGAGTTTATTTAATGTTTTTTCTTTCGAATGGAAAAAATTTTTCAAGAAAATATTATTTTTTCTGCAAGTTTCATTGTGTTAAATGTAGGGGGGGTAAATTGCACAGGGTCAAATTGGTGGTACCTAGTGTACATATATATGTACACTAGCAGGACTTGTGGATATACCACAGTTTGATATGTTTACTTAAAAGCTATTGCAAATAGTTCAATAATCTTGATGTAACTCTCTATTTTTTTCTTTTTCTTTCTTTCCATCTTTTCATTGAGTTCGGTTGCAACAGATTAGTGTTATCGCTTCCGCGCGCCCATCCACTCTCACTATCATTCCCCTTTTCCTTCTTTCTTTCTTTCTGTCTTTCTTTCTTATTATAGTTTTCTGTGTAGTATTCTTTTTTCTTTCCTTTCTTTATAATAAAAATGGAATGGCCCATTATTTAGCTGAGGTGACGTCACTCATAATAAATAAGAATTCGGCGGATAAGCAACTCCGGATAATCAGGATTTATATTTTTTGCATTGTATTTCATCTTGGAGAATTTGGACGGTTTCATTTTTAACCAGATGATAGCAAGATGATAACGGTCCTACCTTTTAGGAACACGGGTATTAATATATTGATACTTGAATGCAGAAATCAGACAGTAAAACCAACAGCTTCCACTTACTTAGTACAAAACGAATTTAAATATGGTTGTGGGAGTTTGATTGATTGATTGATTTTGCATGTCAACTCGTTTAAGATTGATTTTTATCTTGAGATTAGGGAATTGCATTTGTTGAACATTTATTTACATTTTAATAGTTTTTTTTTTTTGGGGGGGGGGTGACACACACGGTCTTATCCAATACGAATAATTTTTAAACAGATCTATTTCACCTACAGATGTGACCCTAACAGCTATTACCACTCCGGTTCAGAGTGGACCTGTGAGTATTGGCAATGAAGGGGTATTCTTCAAAACTGGAGCCTCAACAAAATATGCAGTTTAATGTCGTACTCAGGACAACCTCTTTTTTTGGAGGGGCGGCGAGGGCCTTACTTCTCTATAGGGGATACAGTCAGCGTATTCTAAGCCTCGCTGACAGGGTGACGCGAAGATTTAGTGTTGTAGATCTTCGAATAAAAATATAATCAGAGGTACAATCGTAATTATTACATTCTATAAAGAGCCTGTTTTCTAATCAGTACATAAAGAAGAAATGTCCTTGACCATTATATACGTAGTTCTAATTATTAACTTACAAAACAATTTCTGTATTATTCGTGGTGTTATTTATTTATTTTGTTATTGTTGTTTTTTGCTTTTGTTTTTTACATTTCTTGTTTAGCCTTTGTTTAACTGTAATTTAAACATATCTTGAAGTCTTTCATTCAAGGGAAATAACAGGTAACTTTAGATGCAAAGGTCATTTTTAACCATTTTTTTATATATTCATACTGGACTTAGAAAATTCTCAACAGGATTTTAAGAGTTAACTCTTTGCCTGCTACCCCACCTCGGCTCTCGATGTCAGAAAATAAATTGGCGAATATTGCCGGATTATTCCATTCAACTGTTTCCTATTGTCCTCATCTTTATTGTTGTCTGTACAACGTTTCGGCCGATGTGCCCTCCGGCCTTCTTCATGTACTACTTGTCCGACTTGTCGGGAACCTTCTCTTCGAACTCGGGAACCTTTTTGTCGTAATCTCCCGGTTCAATCCATTATTCAATCCACGGGGATATACTGTTCTTATTCCACTGACCATACACGTGTTAAACTGTGTTAATTATTATTCTATGTTACTGTCGCCCTTGACCAGGATTGAATATGCAGCCTAGAGATAACTGTCACTTGGAACTGTCTTGACCCAACGCCTATACCCACTACGCTACCGGCCGAAACGTAGTACAGATAATAATAAAGATGGGGACAATAGTCCGAATAATCCAAATATACAAATGAATATAAAAAAAACCCTAATAAATAATGCCAATCGTTATGTTGGAATTAGTGTGATTCTCTCACCAGGCATTAACGAGTACTTCATGTATATGACTTTGTACCGAAGTTAACGTAGTCCCAAAAGTATCATGAGGATAATAATGAAAGAAATTATGATTAAGTAGAAATCTAGTAACTCGAAATCAAAGGGATTGTCAACTCAAAGAAAGGGTTTCAAAAAAGAGCTTAGGAGACATTACAAGCGACCTATAGTTCCTATCTTTGACATCTTAAGTGCACAGCCTGCCTTATGTCTTGGGTAAAGTGTGAGGTGATGTTATATGAGATATTCTGTTATCATTATATACATCTTAATACCTTTGAAATGGTTCAGGCTACTACGATTTATCCTTCAATCAATTCTTTAAACTCGGCTCATTTAAGAAAAACGTTCACAAATGTGTCCGTTTCAATGGAGACACTTAGTAACAAGTTCTTTTTTATACAATTTTTGTAATGCAAAAAATATGCTAAATTGTCAACAAAAAGAAATAACAAAGAAAATCACCTGAGATATATATATATATATATATATATATATATATATATATATATATATAATATATATAACAAAACAAAGGCAGCTGACATCATTTTTAAAAAAATAAATAATTTCAACTTTTAGTATGTTGTAGTACGCTGCCGTTTTGTTGCTCTAACAATTTTTGTATCTTCAGATGCAGTGGGATTTTTCTCTCTCTTGCAGCTACAACCTTCACTTTGATGATAATTTCCTTTTTTTTCTCTCTCTCTCTTCTTTTGCAATATCGCGAAGTGACGGTCCGCAATCATTGTATGCCACAATTTGACCTTTTTTTTCAGACTCGGACAACTACTTACAAACCATTAGCAAAGGACTAATAAAAATCAAGGAAAAGAAAATTCTAAGATATATATATATATATATAATAAGGGTTTTATAGTTTGCTTGAAGCATTGTATGTATGCGTTTAAAATAGAAATTAGAAGGCTATTGACAATGCAATGGAAGAACAATAGGTGATGAAAATTATGTTTATTTACCAGGTAAATAAACATAATTTCTGGTCACCCTCGTGCTTCTCATTCAGGATTATCATAGATATATATCCGAAGAAAAAAAATCTCATTGTCCAAGGATAGATTGTTTAAAGACATTTATCGGCCCCGCCCGCCATTTCCGTCAAAATTAAAAATAGATATAGCTCCACCGGCATTTCTCCTCAGGTATCAGTTAAAGACCCTGACTAACTCTTCCCCTTTTAAGTGCTGTCTTGGTGGAAATGGTTCCCTAAAGTTGAGTCAAATTCCCGAACACGGAAAGACAAGAAGAAACTTACTATATAAGCTTGCCTGACTTAAATAGAAACTGCTCAGTGGCGTCCCCTTCATAGTGGCACCCAGGGATTAGGTACACGACTTCAGGCTAAAAGAGCAGAGCATCTTGTGGGAATTGAACTTACTGTATTAGTGAATGGTCTAGCGAGACTAACTCTCGCACCATTCCGACGCCAATCACCCAAAGCTTTAAGAGGATATTAATTTTATTTCAAGTTTTATGGCACTTTTGCCTCTTACATTAAAGACGCATATTGGCTGGCAGACAGGCGGGCGGGCAGGCAGGAATGAAGACGAGATTCAGATCAAAGTTCAAAACTGCTCGTCTACAAACAGAAAAATTATTAGTGCTGATTGTAGATTTATTAACGCTGCTTTCTTCAAATTGGAGTCGCTGGTATCGAGCCAATTGGAGACGTGGCTAGAAGAAGGCAAAGGAACGGTGGTAAGCGGGCGTATAGGGAAAGAGGGTCAATAATTTATTTTTATTTATTTATTTTAAACTAATAAAAAATGAATGAGCGGGAAAAAAATCAATCGTTATGGAATTTCGGGTTATAGCGATACAATGAGCACTTCCGTAGGGCTGTTGACTTCCCCAGCTCTTGACTTCACCCCCCACCTAATGATCTGTAGCCTACCCCCTACCCCAGCAGCGCAAAAACAACCTGCACCTCCCCCGCTCCAACCTTCGACTTTTTGGTGATAATATCGTAAGATTAATAATATCCTAGCAAAAGTATGGCAACTTTGTTGCGCGGGGAAAAACAGTAGGCGGTAAGAAGGAAAAAAAAAAAATAACAATCATCATCATTAAGATAATTATAGTCAATGTTAATTTATTTACTTTTTTGTTAATAAGGGTTGTTAGTTTTCTTGTGTGTCGTAATTATTTGTGTATAATTCCACTCATCTATAATACGCACCCCTTTGGACTACGAAATTCTGGGAGAAGAATTTCGTGAATAACACGCAGACATTTCTAGAATTTCTTGCAACTAAACTCAACCAACGTGTCTTAATTATTTGTGTATAATTCCCAATCATCTATAATACGCACCCCTTTAGACTACGAAATTCTGGGAAAAAATTTTCGTGAATAACATGCACTGACATTTCTAGAATTTGTTGCAACTAAACTCAACCAACGTGTCGTAATTATTTGTGTATAATTCCCACTCATCTATAATACGCACCCCTTTGGACTACGAAATTCTGGGAGAAGAATTTTCGTGAATAACACGCACTGACATTTCAAGAATTTGTTGCAACTAAACTCAACCAACGTTCAACTTTTTATCGGTCCGTATTGACTAAAAATAAGAATAAAGATAAGTTTACATTGTTTTTGTGTAGGTAGAACAGTGATCTGCGCATTTACTACGTTACACTTTTAAAATACAAAATTGACACAGTATTCAGAGCAAACACACAGACATGTTCACACAAAAATACAACAAGCTTGTAGCGAAAATAAGCTCACATTAGGTGAAAGAAAATTATGAACAAACACACATTCTTGTGGATATTTCTCTGTGGCAGCGTAAAACACAATAGTTTGAACTATAGATATAACTTACTTTCGGTTATCCCGTCCCGATTGGCAGCCGGAAAAAAAGTTACTTATATAGTTCCGTTTATAATACGCACCCCTCACTTTTGGGCTTAAAAACCTAGTGCGTCTTATAGCATAATCTTTACAGATCATTGCCGTCCCTCACAATCCCATAACTCCACTACCAGAACCCTTCCTTGCATGAGCCCTCAAATGACTCATCAAACCCGCTGCAGATCCACAAAGTTTGATGCAAATATGACATAGAAAGGACGTCCTTCCCGTTGAATCGGATGATAAAATTTTATGCTTATGCACCACCATATGTCTCTTAAGACCAGAAGCTGACTTACAGACTTTGTTATAGATAGCACAAGACTCATTGTTTTTTCCTGGAATTTGCATGAATTAACCCTGGTGAGATTTCCTATGATCGACATATCCAGCCTTAGAAAGCAGAATTCGACCACATGTCTGACATTTCCAACCCTCCATGTTCTCTCCAATACGACAGTGTAACCCTTTCGAAGTTGACGCCTTAGGTTTTCGTGCGTCTTATACACAAATAATTACGGTATCTAATATTAATTAGTGACTACTATTTATTTGCTACTTAGTTTATTTTCATATTAAAGGAATCAAGAACCAAGTAAACTAATTAACACTAAACAGTTTAATTAATGAGTTACTAAGATACATAGCAAAATCAGCCATTCCATAAAATATCACACTCCCATAATTGGTCCGATTTGGTAGAAGGCTAGAAGTTTATAGCACCCAATGAGAATCGAAGTTATTGGCCTCGCTAATCATTACACCACGTAAGGCGCCTTTAGTGTGTCTAGTTTGGTCTTCTAAATATGGTAGCTCTGTCGGCGGGGCTTAAAATACATTGACTGCAGAGAGAGACAAGACCCTCTGTGTCCTTGGTATGACATTAAACTGCATCTGGGTCCCAGTTCTTAAGCACCATTGGACAGTGTGGAGTACTCATTCATTTCCATTACTCTCTGGTCCACCCTGAACTGGAGTGGTAGTACCACCTGTTAGGATCCCATTTATGGGCCAAATAGATCTGTTTAAAATGTATCAGTATTAGATAGGCCTACTTGAAACAATATGACTGTGTGCAAATCATTTGTATCAAATTTCGGCAATAAATAACTCATAAGATGTTGATATGCCGTTAAACAAATAAACCATACTAATCAAATCAGAAGTATAGGGCACTCTGTCAGAAGCGAACTATTTGTCCTATAGATTGGACCATAACAGGGACTACGACTCTATTTGAACTAAGCTAAGCCTAGCAAATCATAAGTCTGTCCCATAATAGTTGTTACATTTAGTATATGAAATTCATATACAAAAGCAACAACTTGTGGGATAGAGGAAAATAATGTCACTTAATTTGTTATTTACCGTTAACTTTATTCTTTTGTTTTGTATTGAATTCAATATCTATTTTAATCGTTCTTAACAATATACTTACTCGGGCTTCGGGCCCTGTGCCGGTAAGATATATAATAATCAGTGTGAATCCTAGAGACAACACCTGCCCCCTCGTCTAAAAGGGACAACGGTGAAATTAATTGCCCGGTACTTGAGGTGCCTCAAAGGGGGAATGCCGAAGAGATACAATTTTTACACTGGTCACTGCATGAGCTTCGGTTTGTGCGTGGCTCTTCACAATAATTGGACTTTATGTTCATCTGAAGTCAGAAAATAGATATGTAACAATATGTCATTCATGGTGTTATTTTTTAATGCTATCCTTAAGAAGTCTAGGTTAAAAGTGTTTGTAAACAGGCCAAAGCCTGTCTTGTTCACCAAAATCTTTCTCGTTCCCCAATGATACCTGCATCGAAAAAAAATAAAATCAATGATTTATTTTTCCACCTTTAAAGCAAGTGAAAATATATCATTAAAAAACCCCGCTTTCTTTACTTTTTATTCTCCAGTTTCGTTTTATTTAATTATTTTTCTCACTATATCATTTTTATCCATATTTTACATAAATTGCATATGCGTGTGCATGAGTTTAGATGTGTTACGCAATAAATTGCATATGCGTGTGCATGTGTTTAAATGTGTTAAGTAACTGTGTGTTACTGTTTGTGTGTTGGACGTGCATACACCCTCATGTCTATACCTTTCCAATTATTCACGTTATTTTTTCCTTCCTTACTATCTATTATTTAAAAAAATATATTTTTCCTCTTCCCACCTTCACATCCTAAGTCTACAACCTACCAAGAAGACGTAACCGCCACTTGCTGTATTTTAGACCAACACGTTAAGACCCTTCCTCTCAGAGTTCGTATTTTTCTAATAAATAAATACATGATGATGATGATGTGATGGTGATGATGATCAGCATTTACCCTCATTTTTGCAATTTTTCTTCAGTTCAGTTATTTTTCCTTTCCGTCTTTTTTCCTCTCTAATTTTTTTTTTCATTTCTTTCTAAGCTGTCCTGTTCAAAATCAAAAATCAATCAATTAAAATTTCGCTATTTCTTTTTCATGTTTTTTTTCTTCTTTCTTTTTTCCTTTTTTCTTATATATCTTATCTGCCTTTTTCTCAATAAATAAATAAATATATAAATCAAAATAATAATTTTATCATTCCATTTTTTCCCCTTTTCTTGTCTCTAGCTACTCTTCCGTTTTCTCCCTTTTTTAAATTTTTTTTTTAATCTTATTTCTTTTTCCTTTTTACGTTCGCTTGAAAGCGTGAACAAGAAAAATGAGGAAAGGGGATACAGAAATAGACGGGAAAAAGAAGAAAAAAATGGCGGAAGTTTTTTTTTTTTTTTTTTTTTTTTTTTTAAGTCAAAGAGGCGGATAGGTTAGAAACAGATGAAAATAGAACGAAGAGAGAGAAAGAAAGAAAGAGAGAAGAGAAAGAGAGAGGGGAGGAGAGAGAGAAAGCGAGAAATGTCGACCAATGCTCAGAGGGTTGGTTGTAGAGTAACGATGGAGTAAGGAGGGGTACCATGCAGTTTGGATTGATCTCTGAAAAGTCGTTAAAGGACAAGGTTCAGCACGATTGATGATCTTTGTAATATAAAATGGCCCTACGCTAATCCATCATCCGTCGTCTCTATGCTGACTGTGCGGAATGACTGATGCCGCTCAAGGTGGCCTGTAAACGGCCCAGCATACATCTTCAGGGACCTGTCAGAAATTATTACTAGTCTACTAATTGTGTATTAGCTTCGGGAAGTGCACTACACTTCAATCTCTCTTACTCTCTTTACTGCTCTCCTTCTCTCCTCTCCCTTTGCTGTCTCTCTCTCTCTCTCTCTCTCTCTCTCTCTCTCTCTCTCTCTCTCTCCGAAACAGCCTTAGTAGATAGTTACCTCCGTATCTTGTCCATCTATCATTCATATTTCTCCTGCCCTATGTTACATCTTTCCAGTAACGGAAAGCCATGTATAGTGACCTCAGTCTGACAAATGCTAGCCACTGAAGAACAACGGCGTCCTGCTTTTACCCTGGCTCCTCATCGCTGATTGGCTGGCTGCCGACGACATCGACAGTCATGTGACAGACAGACAGACAGATGGATAGATAGATATTGTGTAAGAAAAAATACATGGCCTGGGAGGCAAGATATGAGCTGGGAAACCAAATAGTGCTTGTTTGAAATCTGGGTTGAGCATTTGAATAAATTCTTTTTTTCTTCTTTATTTAAAACGATACGTTTGTTCATTTTTTAAAATATTTACTGATATATCTAATAATAGTAATTTACTGAGTTTGGTACAACGTCAGAAGTATGGGATATCTAGTGAGAATTGAACTCGTTAGTAATAGTCTGCTGGCCTAATGCGCTTAACATTATACTATACAAGCCACCTAAAAATACAACGTCCCAAGTGGTGAATCGAACCCCGATCTCACGCAATTATAAGCGGGGATACTTACCATTATATCAATGATGACTTGCGTAATTTATAAAACTAACAGTACCTTAGATTTGGCACAAAGCCACAGGTGTTGGGCACTTAGTGAGGACCAAACTCATTAGTAATTGAACTGCGAGACTAGCTCGCTAAGCATTACACCACAACGATGTGTCCCAAAATATTTGATAGTTATTTCACCTTTTTGGTCATAATTGTTTTGTTTTTATTTTGTTCCTTTTAGGTTTGGTAGGATCTGCCAAATTTTTAAAACCTATGTTTTGTGACTATTTAAAGGTTATTTGAGATTAGTATCCTCATCTTTATTACCCCCATATACTCGTGTATAATTGAATGTCATGGAATTATTAATTTGAAGCAAAGGGTTGTTCTTAGTCATAGTTTTGAATTTTAACCATATGATGTTTTTATTCATATATCTTTCTCACTGGTACTATAACGGAACCCATCCCTCTCCAGGTCTACAACTGGTTTGAATTCAGAGTTTACCGTCTTCCTAGACTGGTTGCTATAGCAAGGTTAAATGTACGCGTGGTCGCTAATTTTTTACTTTAAGATTAGTTCCTTAAGATCATACCCATATACGAGTATATACGAGGTGTTTTCAAAGTGTTTTGATATGCGCCCGAATCTCATAAGGTCAAGATTTTATGGAACACCAACAGTTGCTCATGTAGAAGGTGTCCATTCTTTACGATGTTGTCCAAGGGAAAAGCAATGTGCTATAAAATTGGCATCAGTGAGACAAAAGACAACATCGGACTGCCTTGAGGACTCCAAGTGCTGGTTTTGAATTTAGAATGTTTCCTTCTTCTAGACTGGTTGGCCTACTAGATAGTTCAGTCTTAAATATGTGTATCACTCCATCTGTCTGTCTATATCTTTTTTTATTTTCAATAGGAAGGGTTCAAACTTGAAATATCATTAATTCCATAGCTATCAATTTTTCCAACCCTCAGGCTTGGATTAAACTGTGATATCTGTTCACGAGATAAGCTTGGTATCAACGCTGACGCCTGCGAAACACTGACAGTAGAGATCGAAGCTATTTCCGGCCTTGCCTGCGGGCATGCACATTGGTTCCCTCGTTAAACTGACAATGTGTCATGGACTTCAATTGAAGGATGGGGTGTAGCTATATACTAACTGCATGATAAAAGTACAGGAAACAAAGCGTACTATTATACACCACAAGAAGATGAGTGCAATCTACCTTTATCTACTTCGTATTTATTTACAAACTACTGAGTAACTTTTAACCTCCTGTAAGGAATCATTAACACTGTTGTCTCAGTCTCATGATGATTTCGAAGAAGGCGTATATATGTAGTTTATGTGCGTGTGCTTATATATATATATATATATATATATATATATATATATATATATATATAAGAAAATAACAGACAAGGATTTTGTGTTTAGCTTTTTATTCAGCTTTTCTTGTTGGCGAACGAGATGTCGCAACTGTGGTTGAAGGCAATTTAAGAACTGTCCAAAGTCTCTATTCGTGTAGTCAGAGTACGGGTACTTTTGACCATCTTTAATTATTGTCCCAGAGATGGGAATGTCTTATTAATAACACCGGATATGAAATCTTCAAATTATTAAAAAAATAAGATTGAAAGAGGCACAAAATGCCAAAGTAAATTAATGTATTCACACACACACACACACACACACACACACACACACGATGAAACTGTCTTTATGTGAATTCCTTCATTTTGTGATATCCGTCTGAAGAGGCCAGCCTCTTAAGAATTTAAAAAGAGTTTTTAAAAGATTTTAAAAAGCCTTTTGGGCGAAATAAATTTATTACGAATGACGGTTTGTTAAGTTTTTTCTTTCTTTGAAAGTTAAATATTGCTGTGTATTTAATCTAATTTATTGATTATTATACATTGAGCTCTCTTTATGGATTTATAAGAATCCTTGTATGAATATATGTTTGCACCTACAGGAGCATACAGTATGGTTATTCAGTGAGATTTTGAGGATCCCAGGTGGAATCATCTCTTACTACCAGTCATTTGGATACCTTTTATATATATATATATATATATATATATATATATATCCGCATCACGCATCACGCAAACACGAGAATACAGTTAAAAAAAACGCACACATTTGACCATTTACACAATTTCTGTCATTTTCAAAGGAACCGTTTCGTCTTACCTGATGAATGCTTTCAGCAAGAAACCGCTGGTTGTAATACCGTTCCCGTAATTAAATAAATAAAAGCAAAAACTTTTATTTGTTTTGATTCCTCATTGAACTATATATATATATATATATATATATATATATATATATATATATATATATAGGGATATGAAAACACACAATGCTGTTAAAATGAAAATATTTTATATAATTTCATTTTAACAGTATTGTGTGTTTATCCTTTTATCTATACTTATACCGTCGGATTCATTTCCTTACTTTTAACTTATATATATATATATATAATACAGAAAGTGATATCAAAAAATTGTAAAACTATTTTTGTTGCATTGACTGTATGACAAATCTATTAAGAAAGAATTGCATTACAGGAAACGAACATTTACGGAAATAACAACAACAACAACAACAAATGTCGACCCAACTATGGAAGTATTTTAATATCAGCTCCATATCTTTCCTTACTTCCTGCCAATTCATACATTAAAAGACTTCCAGTGTTTATATTTGTCATTCATGATTTGCCGCCGAGTGAGGGCTGAGAAAAACCAGCGCCATGTTTTTATTTATTTTTTATTTTTATCATCATCATTTTTGAATGTCCACTTTTTTTTTTTTCTTTCTCTGTTTGCGCATAATTTATCGCCGCTGCACTTGATCCCGCCCTAAATCTTGATTTCTTCATCTCCTCAAAACAGTATCCTTGAATGCACAAGCAAATACATTTTTCATAAAGGACTCATTTAAAGACCACCGAAGGCGGCTATTAAGTCACTTCATGTTTATAGAATCTATAATCTAGATAATAGAAGTTCCCAGTATTGCCTGATTTGATTGATTGATTGGTTTTTAACGGTATGTCAATCCGTCTGGGGTTATTCTATGTCTACATTTACATTTTTTGTTGTAGTTTAAGTTTTTTTTTTTGCACACGGTTATATGATATCAGATTATTTAGATCTATTTGACACATAGATTAGTAAGGTTGGTTTCTTTGTTTAATAGCATATGAACCTTCGTGGGTTTTTTTCAATGCCAAAACCATCCATGTAGACGAACAGTAGTGGCACTATTCAAAGGGAAGGAAAATGTACTGGTCAAATTGCATGTCCATTTGCTGAGTGAAAACCATCTTCTGGTTAAATTCTCTTGGATTGTTTTTTTCTTTATATATGATGACGCTTCACGCATCCTTTTCCCAATCCTTTGCCCCCCCTTATATATATATATATATGTAAGAAAGTTTTATAGAAAAACAACAAGATGTTAAAAATTTTTGCTGACAGATATCTGTTTCGACATTATGAATATGTCTTTTTCAAAGCAACAATGTTGCTTTGAAAAAGACATATTCATAATGTCGAAACAGATATCTGTCAGCAAAAATTTTTAACATCTTGTTGTTTTTCTATAAAACTTTCTTACGTATTGTCGGATTCAATATCCATTTTTACCTTCATTATATATATATATATATATATATATATATATATATATATATATATATATATAATGTGTGTGGAAGCACGTGATGTAATGGTTAGAGTCGACCCGAGTTCAAATCTTGGACGAGGTTGTTTGCATTTCACATGGCGCTAATAACCTTGAGGAAGGTATGCCTCTAACTACTCTAGCTATGAGTAAATAGTACGACAGACTGGACTCTTTAACTTTGGCTAGGTAACCAGTCTATGAAAAGGAAAACTCTGAATTCAAACCTGTTAAATTCCGCTTAAAAAATCACCTTGTGTTGCATCCTGTTCGTGCGGAGGTGTTGGTATATATATATATATATATATATATATATATATTCCTGACACATCTTGCAGATGCTCTAGGATGCATCATAAGTGATCAGGTCTTTCACCATCTCCCTTCTTGCCCAGTTGACCCAGGTGAGATTGATCGCTTTCCAGCAGCAACGATCCAAGGGCTCGTTCTCTTTATCCAAAACTACCTAGGTTTTCCCCCACTGACTTTCGTGAAGATTCTGGTGACCCTCTTAGTAGCTTCTGTTAGACCAAT
Organism: Doryteuthis pealeii; assembly: GCA_023376005.1. NCBI lineage: Eukaryota > Metazoa > Mollusca > Cephalopoda > Myopsida > Loliginidae > Doryteuthis > Doryteuthis pealeii. The sequence continues at coordinate 80,065,823 of CM042143.1, read as the reverse complement.
TCTAATCAAGGTCCCGCAGAGACTTCTATTGGCTCAGATACCACTCGTCAGTCCTTCTGACTTCTACATTGTTCTAGTAACTCTTGATATTTGGTGAGCTTAGCATCGTAAAAGATTTAGGACAGAGTTTCATGTTTTGGCGGTGGACCGAAACATCAATTCTCTACCTATTTGTCTGTGTATTCATTCGATAATAAGTCCCCGAAAAACCCAGGACAAATTAATCGTGTGATCCCAGGTGCTCGTGCTTCCAGGCAACACCCGCCCTCTCGATTTAAAGGGGCAAAGTTCAATTTATTACTCGGTGCCTGAGACGTCTCAAAAGTGGAATGCCGACGGGACATGCAATTGTTACACTGGTCCACTGCATGAGCTTATTTTATGTGTGGCTCCCTATAATAATTGGACTTCATGTTTATCTGACATGGTGGGATGTTAAAAGAAGGTCCCCGAATTCGACAAGAAACACCAAGCGGAACGTTGTGTATATAACAGTAAAGACAAGGACAACAGTCCGAAAGATTAAAATAATGCAAATTCTCAACCTGTTTTAATTCGAGATATACCTTTTCATGGGAGGCAAAACTTTTCAGCCTGGGACAGCCATCTGCCTGAGAAAGTGAAACTCTAATGAAATTTTTAAAAAAAAGGGGGTGGGGGTGGACGACCTAACGACTCAGCTATCTTGCTACTCTCGTTCATCTTTGATGGGCCATGTCAAGTAAATCGTTAGTTTAAAGGGTGGGGATGGGGCGATTACGCGAACGCTGCATTCCACCTTAAAATTTCATCGCACAGACTTGAAGGCTTTCCATATGGATATGGCTCGTATATATTACGCATAGAAACGTACACGCAGTACAGACACATAAATATAAAATGGAAGTGGAAATGTCCTTGAAACCAATTCTAAAGAAACTAGTGCTTAATTAAAGCAAATATATAATATTACTGCCAACAAAGATATTTATATAACACATTTTTTGATATAAAGTTCCAGGCTTATTTTGTGTATCTATTCTCCGAGTAGTTATTCACACACGAACATACACGGCTTACGGTCAAGTCACGTTGAAAGCACCGGTTGCTGCTAGATCACCGAAGTTAAGCAGCGATGAGTCTGTTCAATAATTAGATGAGTGACCATTTAAGCAATAGCAGCTACTGTAAGAAACCAAATATCAAAATGACTCGATTCAGAATTAAATAACTCGAAAAGAGTTGATACAACGTAAAACAGAATACCAATCAACACACACACACACACACACACACACACACACACACACACACACAATATATATATATATATATATATATATATATATATATATATATAATTAAAGAAATAACAAAAGACTTAGAGATTTTGCATTATAGACTATTTCGGGGAGCTTAGACAAAGTGTCTAATTCTCCCGACTCATCAGATGCAGAATTGGTTTCAAGGACATTTGCTCTGTGACTCTAACAATAAGAGCACACATTGAGCTCTCAAACTGCGACAAGTTGTTTTTAAAAAAAACTCCTATGTCGTAAGGAAGATTTCTTCTCTGGACTTTTGGATTATATATATATATATATATATATATAAACTGCATTAGGTAGCGATCTCTTAGGAGTATGGAGTATCCTTTCATTGCCATTATTCCCAGGGCCACTCAGACCCGGAGTGGTAGTACTTGATAGGGTCCCATCTATGGGTCAAATATATCTGTTTAAAAATTATTCATATTGGATAGGACCGTATGCAGACCCCCCCCCCCAACAAAAAAAAGTCTTTGGAAAAGCTAAACAAAAACATGTAAATATGAACGTACAATGAACTCGATTCCCTAATATCTAAGAATAATTCAACCCTAGATGGGTTGACATGCCATTAAGTTTAATTAATCAATTATTTATATAAAACTGAAAGATAGTTACATAGAAAAAAATGTATTAACACGAATAGTGTTTAAAAACAATAACAATCCTGGCGCTGACAGATCGGGGACAAAGTAGGGAATGAGTTATAGGTGTGATTTAGGCTTCTGTTATGCCAAAAGCTTAGTTGGTAAACCATCTGCTATGGGTAATCAGGTTTATCCGATGCAAAAGGAATATGAGTTCGAATCCCGCTGACAGCCTATCTTTTTGTCTCCGATACGCACTATTCCTGTCATAGAAATAAGGACCCAGGTGTATTGCGATAAAAAAAACAACTGATATTTCGTCATTGTAACCTTAATTATCTATACATAATTACATATGAATGTACCTGGATTTTTATTTTCCATTTTGTTGTTGTTGTTTGCACTAACCACCATTGCAGCCGCACCCCCTCCACATGCCACTGTCTTCATAAATTTTAGTCTTGGTAATAAGTAGATAAAGTGAGGTGATGGATGTGGTGTGTAGTTTGTGATAATATGTAATATAATGAATGTTTCTTTTGTATATCTTGTAGATAGGTAACTAGGTAGGTAGATTTTGTCTCATAGTAGAGAGAGAGAGAGAGAGAGAGAGAGAGAGAGAGAGAGAGTAAAGTCAAGTGAGTGGTTAATCTTTACGTACTTAGTGTTTGGTCACTGTCGTATAACATGAGCTGTCAACGTTCTAGTGATGAATCTAGAATGGTGTTGGTCATGTCAACTGTCTCGTTAGTGTCAATAGTAGGTCCCATTAAGTGTCATGATTTTTACTAAAGGAGTGGGTGGAACCTTACTGTTGTAATGATAATAAACCTGGTGTAAATAGGTAGAGATAGATATAGGTAGGTAGGCATAGGTATATATATATATATATATATATATATATATATATAATACCCGGGTAAATAAGCAAATAACTTAGAATTTTGAGTTCAGGGTTAATCTACTCATGTATAGTTATGTACCTATATATATATATATATATATATATATATATATATATATATATATATATATATATATATATAAACTTTACCCAGTTATTGGGAGATAAATATACTTATATGATTAATTGATTTTATCGGCATGTCAACCCATCTAGAAATTGTACGTTTATATTTATGTGTGTAGTTGTTTCTTAAGTGTTTTTCTTTTTCTTTTTTACACACGGTCCTGTCGAATACGCCTAATCTTTAAACAGATCTATTTGTCACATATATGGGAACCTAGCAGGTGCTACCACTACAGGTCAGAGTGGATCTAGGGGTAATGGCAATGAAAGGTACTCCATACACTCCATATTTTTTAGAACTAGAGCCTCGCCATCAGATGCAGTTTAGTGTCATACTCGGGGCACGGCTTTTGGGGGTAGGAGGTCTTACCCCTCATCAGAGGATACAGTCAGCGTATTCTAAGCCCCGTCGGCAGAACGGAAATATAACATGATAGATATAGCATTTCCCTAATTTACACACCAGGAATGCTATTTGTTCTCAGGTAGCGAGAGAGAAATACAAGGAATTAAAACAAAAGTCTGTACGGGATGCTTGTCGGTCTCACTGTAAGTAGAAAAGATGTGACAAATCGTGGAATCACTACGATATACCCTCTTCTAAAATTCTCATGGAACGACTAGGATATGCCCTCCTCTAAAGTTCTTCGTGGAACGACTAGGATCTGCCCCCCTCTAAAGTTCTTCGTGGAACGACTAGGACTAAAGTTCTTCGTGGAACGACTAGGATCTGCCCCCTCTAAAGTTCTCGTCTTCTGTCGTGGAACGACTAGGATCTGCCCCCCCCTCTAAAGTTCTTCGTGGAACGACTAGGATATGACCTCCTCTAAAGTCCCTCAAGGAACGACTAGGATATGCCCTCCTCTAAAGTCCCTCAAGGAACGACTAGTATATGAACTCCTCTAAAGTTCCCATGGAACGGCTAGGATATGCCCTCTCTAAAGTTCCCCATGGAACGGCTAGGATATGCCCTCTTCTAAAGTTCCTCATGGAACGACTAGGATATGCCCTCTTAAAGTTCCTCATGGAACAACTATGATGTTCTTCAAAGTTCCTTGATATGGCCATTCAGCTACAGGAAAATTAGTGCGGTCAAGTACGATAGAACAATGACCTCTCAGAGCGTTTTATATCGAAAACTGAGTAAAGAGGGGTTGCGTCCTCGTGACAACTTTTTTCTCCATCTTCTTCAGCATGAAACTCCAGAGTGTCAGAGAAGACCTTGATGACGAAGACAATATCTACATCCGATATCACACTGATGACAATCTATTTAAAGTAAATGTCCAAACTAAGACACTGGTGTAACCCATCTATGAACTGATTATGCTGCCCTTATTGCGCACACAGAAACATCCCTACATCATATAACATCCTGCTTTGTAGAAAATAGCGAGCTCTTCGGAGTGAAAGTCAGAACTTCTTCAACAGCCTGCATTTCGGGTCGTTTACCATCATTCTCGCCTCGCTATCAGCTAAAGACAGTCGAGTAGTTCAGCTAATTGCAGTTCACTATATCTTCAGATGTCAAAATTGAAAAGAAACTTGCAAAGGCAAACTGTGCAAACATCTGAAGAAAAGCATACAAAACATCAATGTGTACAGAACTGTTGTTTTGGTTATCTTACTCAATGGTCCCGAGTCATGGGTCACTTACTTCGTAGGTTACCGTTGGAGTATCCTTCTTAGAAAAGTGGATCAACTCATAACTCTTTACCTACTAAATTTGCCCCACGACTGTACCAAATTATTTTGGTATTTTTTACCTGTATGATGGGATATTTCAAAGTTCACTATCTATTCCCCTCTGAACTCATTCTATTCAAATAAAGTCCTATTGTTATTGTAGTCTGAGCCCTTCTGCTCAATTATAATGAACTAACCATAGGTTTTTGCACCATAGTGGTGGGAGAGCCACTGTGAGCGGTTTAAAGTAGGCAAAGAGTTAAAAGTGTAAATCTTATTGGACTGGAGCGCATAGAAGATTATGCTATAGGGTTTTTAGTTTTAACATAACGTTAAGTTATGACAATATATTCTACTTAACTTTAGAGACTACCTCTTTCTGCTATTAAACACGGTATAGATCAGTGGTGTTTGAGAACAAAATACAGATTTCCACTACTTTTAATTAAGCCAACACGTGATATGCTAGTGCCCGGAAGAGTTTTTTTTTCTTAAAAGCTTAATTAAAATTTCGTGTTCTTAAAAATTTGAAATCCTAATCAAGATTTTTAAATAAAATGATAAACAGAAAGAGAGATGGCTAGATAAGATGGCTAGGAGAGAGAGAGAGAGAGAGAGAGAGAGAGAGAGAGAGAGAGAGAAAGAGAGAGAGAGAGAGAGTTACTCTCTTTCTCTCTCTCTCAAATATAAAATGAATAGTTGGTTAGTCGGTTGGTTTTACGGCATGTCAATCCTTGTTGGGTTATTAATGTCGAGGTTAGTCAAGTAAGTAATGATAATAATTTGTAAAGAATTATAGCTTCAAGTAACTATTTTTAATACAAATAATTTACACAGTTATTTGGTTTCAAGAATTCTTATATTTTACTCATAGGTGCTACCCCTCCGGGTCAGAAGATATCCGGGAGTAATGACACCAAAGAGTGACTTCATGCTCCTCAGGGCCCCAGAATTGGAGTCTCATCACTGGATGTAGTTTAGTGTTATATCGAGGATGTTCTTTTGAGTGAGTGAGTGAGTGTGTGTGAGGTGGGGTCTTATCCTTCTGCGGGAGATGTAATCGTCGTATTCTAGGTCCCACCCATAAGGCGCATAGATGTATAGAGTGGAATAGTTAGATAGATAGATATGAAGAGACTGAGATAGATAGATAGATAGATATGAAGAGACTGAGATAGATAGATAGATAGTTATGAAGAGACTGAGATAGATAGGTAGATAGATAGTTATGAAGAGACTAGATAGATAGATATGAGATAGATAGATAGATATGAAGAGACTGAGATAGATAGATAGATATGAAGAGACTGAGATAGATAGATATGAAGAGAAGATAGATAGATGAGATAGATAGATAGATAGTTATGAAGAGACTGAGATAGATAGATAGATGTGAAAGGTTAATTGATACCTACTAAATTTCAAAGAAATTCATGCTCGTGCATTGGAAGTTGCAATGGATTTCCTGCGAGTAGATGAGGGAGAGATAGAGAGAGATGACAGTGTCTTCTTCATCAATAGACAGGTGTACCAATGAATATGAACATATCGTGATAGATAAGTAGATAGATACGAACAGATTGATGGATAGGGGTTAGCGGGAATGCTAGCAGGTTAAAATTAGATCGACAGCCAGGTAATTAAACAGATGAAACGTTCCCCTTGTTATATCTTATTTCGTTCTTACCGGCGCCTCTTATCCAGCTGTTGGGGTTGTGGTAAAGAAGGGTGGCTTTTATTTATTTATTTATTTATTTTTTACCTGTAATAAAAAAATAAAAAGCATAAAATTAAATAAAAATTCCGATGTTATTTGCTATTGCCGATGACATGTGATTTAGTAGTGAGGAAGAAGGTTTTCTTTTTAAATTTGCTATTTCTTCCCCTTTTATTCAATTGGAATTAGTTTTAAAAGGAGAGAAGAAGAAAGAACAGGTGAACTTGATTCTTCCTTAATACTCTGTCTGTTTCGCGTAAATGGGTTTCAATTTTTCTTTTTAAATAAACGAGGACACTTGTAGACACTTAATCTCTTGTCGTCTTTTTACATTTCTCCCCCCCCTCTACGTTATCTTTTATTTACTTCTCCCTTTACTTTCATTTCCTCTTATTAGCAATCTTCTTCTTCTTCTTCTTCTTCTTCTTCTTCTTCTTCTTCTTCTTCTTTTACCTTCTCTATTTCCTACTTTTTTCTTTTTTTAAAAATTTTTATTGAATACGAATAATGTTTAAACAGGTCTATTTGAACATTGAATAAGTAATAGGACTCCGAATCAGATTGGACCTGGGAGTAATGACAATGAACGGGTTACCCCTCAGCTCTCCAGAACTGGAGTCTCACCATCAGATACAGTTTAATATCATACACAGAACACTGTGTGTGTGTGAAGTCAATAAAAAGTCTCTTCTAATAATACCAACGTGTTATGAAGGCGTTCATTCATATGTACATAAATAAATTACTTAAGCATATCTGCTTACTACGTCGAAATGCGGATACATTTATTCATTGATTAATTTATTTTATTCTATCATTTTTTTTTAATGATTCAGTCTGTCTGTTGTCGATTGGGGTTGTTTACTCAGATTACGCAAAACAATGTTCACACACACACACACACACACACACACACTCAAGAACACCTTAGACCTCCCCCCTTGTAATTTGAAACCAACAACTGCTCTTGTGAGTTCGAACTGTACAAGAGATGCTTTGTGATGGACAGCAAACTGAAATAAATGTGTACAGTTCATTTCCTATTTACCAATACACATTTATCCCTCATCGCCATGGAACCACCCCCGCGTTAGCTATCATCCAGACTTATTATTTCTTTTCACGCTTTTTTCACACACACACACACACACACACACACACACGTGTCTAATACTCCCACCTTTCCCTCTTATCCAAATTCCCCTACACCCAACAATACAGATTTTGATGTCTTGTTTCGTACTTTGTTTTTCCCACCCCCCACAACTTGTCATCCGACCCCTCGCCTCCCTCTGCACTCATTTTCTCATTATCCCTCGTGTCACTGCGACAGATTGAAGCCTACTATGGGCTGTTTGCGAAGTTTTTTTAACGTCTTTTTTGCTCTTTTCTTTTTTATTAAAGTTTTTTTTTTTGTTTTGTTATTGCTTTCATATTCTTTTTCGTTTTCTTTATTTTTTCTTTGTTTTCAACTTGACTCTTGTTTGTGCTTTTAGGTAAAAATGTTTTTAACTTTCTTCCCACTCTCGTTCTTTTCTTCTTTTTTTCTTCTCTTTTCTTCTTTATTGGTTTTTTTTTCTTTCTTTCCATTTCTTCTTTTCTTCCTCTTTTCTGGTGGTGGGGTGTAAAATCAGGTGAAAAAAAAAGTACAAATAAGATAAAAGAAAATCTACACTTCTTTCTTTTCTCTCGCTCGGTCCTAATAGGATTTATTTATTTCATTGACGTCCGTCTGTCTGTCTGTCTATCAGTCTAATCATCACTACAATAGCCATTCCAACTATTATCGGGATCTTTATCATCTCCCCACTCCAAATTTGTTCCTCTTACTCTCTCCATTTGTTGGATCACTGAAATGTCATTTTCTTCACGTAAAAGTCACAAAGTCTTAAGCAGACGTCATATACGGTTTGGGTATTTCAGGGCAACAGACACTCCAACTGATTAACTTCTTGCGTATGGGATGTTGATGAGAAAAGTTTGATGATGAGGATGCTAAAAGAAAGAAAAAAGAAAGCGAATAATTAAAAAAAAGTTTTTATTTTACTTTTGGGGTTAATTATTTTCAAATCGGTACATTTTTTTTTTTTTTTACTAGTAACTTAGAAATACTTTTCTTTCGTCTTTCAAATTTGTATATATTTCTTATTTTCTTTCTTTTTGTCTTTTTTTTCTTCTTACTTTGAAATCTTTCTTTATTTTCCTTCTTTTCGGCCCCTTTTCTTCTTTTTTCACTCTTTTTTGTCTGTTTTTCTTTCTGCTCAGTTTTTTCTTCTTTTTTCACTTTTTGTCTTTCTTTTTCTTTTTGTCTTTCTTTTTTCTTTTTCATTCTTTTTTTAAATCTTTCTTCTTCTTTTCTTGTTTTTTTTTTTTGTTTCAGACTTTCTTTCTGTCTTTCTCTCTTTCGTTTCAAGGTTTGGTTTGTATCTTTTTTCTTCCCACTTCTTTCAACGTCAACTTTCCAGTTCCTATTTTTGTTCTTCCTCTTCTTCTTCTCTCCTCTTCTTCTCTCTTCTTCTCCTCTCCTCTTTCTTCCTCCTCCTCCTCTTCTTCTCCTCTTCTTCTTCTTCTTCTTCCTCTTCTTCTTCCTATTCTTCTTCCTCCTCCTCTTCTTCTTCTTCTTCTTCTTCTTCTTCTTCTTATTATTATTATTATTATTATTAATTGATTATACAAAACAGAAGCGTTTAGTGATCTTAGGGGGACAAGTGACAGCAAGTCTTCTAAAAAAAAAAATAACAATACAAATCCTTTTCTTTTTCACTCCTTGTTTCTTTTCTTCTTTTTCTTCCCATTACACCCCACACATACACTTTCTCGACTCTAACAACCTTTTCTTTCTATCTTTCTTTCCATTAACCCACTGGCCCCTTACGTGTGTGCTATCCTTACAGTCTCTACCCTATATCCCCAATGATAGTTTCTTTTCCTTGCCCCCAACCCTCGAGGAAAGGCTCCAGTTAAATTTCGGCAATAGAAGTCGGAGCAAAGTAACTTTAGACACTTCACTTTTTTTATTCGTCCCCACCGCACAAACCGCCTTCCAAGCGGCTCACGACACGGACAGACTTGTAAACATCACTGGTGACACCAGCGAGGAAGTAGGCAATTCTTTTGTGTGTGGTGTATGTATCATACACATTTATCTGTTGAGAAACTGACGGAGGTGCGCACGTTTCTACCTATAAGTAACTAAACAGTACTGAAGCTTCAACAAATCGCACACTGACGTCTTTAAAATATTCTAGCGATGAAAAGGACTAAAAAAGTTAGCGTAAAATTAAATACGAGGAATACCTTAAAACCAGAGGATTAAAATGCACTGTACAACATTGGATTAAACAAGAAAATTACCTGGTGAAAAAAAAAATCTTTTCATGTGAATTTAAAAGATCATTTCATTCTTTCTATTGGAAGATAAAAAAAAAAACAACCTTTCTACTTTTTTCTTCTTTCTTTCCTAGAGATATTTTGTCGGATCGGAATAACCATTTTATTCATTTTTTTTCCTTCTAAAATTGACGCGGAAATATCTTAAATCCATTTAAAAACAGTTTTAAAGGTAAGTTATTCGTGTGTTTATTTGCAAACAAACACACCTTAATCATAAATTTCAATCAACATGTGAAGGCAATGTCTTTTCTAAACTCAAATAAACAAGGAAATTGTCCCTTTAGTATGTATTGTATAGTATACCCAACAGTAATCTTAAAGTATGGGGTAAGGAAGCGTGTTTGGTCACGTGACCATAATTGTACGATCGCTGACCGGTAGAAAAAAAACTTTAATGTTATTAGGAATTGGTTAGAAAAAGTTTTGCTCTTTTTGTTGTTGATTTTTGTAATACTAATTTATTCGTATTTTCTGTTATGGGGGATAGGACCAACTAAAAATTAACTTTACTTTTTACGTTTGCTGCTTTAAAATGTAATATTTCTTTAATTATTATTCAAGTTTTAATAAAACTTTTAATTCTTTTTCTAAATAAATAAAACTGTTTAATTTATTTAGAAAAAGAAATAAAAGTTTTTCATATTCTATTTTTTTTTTTTTCTTCGTGTTTTTTTTCTTCCGGGATTATCTCTATTTTTATGCAGGTATGTGTAGTAAAAAAGTAAACAATACGCTGGACGGTTGACTGAATTCAGGAGTGTAAATTTGTATTAAGAGTCTAGCAGATAAGTATTAGTGGAATATAAAATTAAGTCCAATGTAATTAAATATAATATATATAATTTCTAATCAGGGATTAATACTTTTAATAAAAATGCATCTCCAAGAAAAACATAACTTAATACAATACGACATACGTTAATTCATTTATAAGATTAAAAAAAAAAAATTAAAGGACAGCATTGATGTTGCATAGATTTAAATTTGTGGGTAATGATTCTCAGTTATGTACTTAAAAAAAAACAACAACTTATAAATGAATTAACGTATTAACTTGTGTTTTCCTTAGAGTTTCCTTTTTATTAGAAGTATTAATGCTCAGTTGAGAAATTAAAAAATATGAACATTGGACTTCATTTCATATTCCACTAACATCTATCCAGTAGACTATGGTAAAAAAGTTTCGCCCCTGAATTCACAGTCCGCTTTCAATCAAACTTCTTTTAATATTTCTGATTATTTTACACGTATGTATCAACGCTTAACTCTGTGTACTTATCAATTGTGATTAAAAAAAATTTTTTAAAAAGTATCAAGATTGAATTTTGATTTTCTTAAATTTTAAAACTCATGATTTAAATGAAGTTGTATGCACAGCTGAGCAATTTTTGATACTTTCTGAACAGCCGTTTTTGGCGAAACACAACATTGTGCAAGTGCAACGTACTCCCAACTCACCAGAAGTTTTATTCGATGTTCATTTCTTTATAAACAAACCTCGTATAATTATTTTGACTACTATTTTTACTGCTACTACTTATATATTTTGTAGATATAATGTGCTAGTGTGAAAAATGGACAAATCTTTGTTTGAACCCCACGTGGGGCAGTTTTAGGTGTATGTGTGCGTGATGATATATAGTTATTTACTAAGCTTAGCTTAGATGCGGCACAAGCCCAGAAGTATGGGGTGCCCAATGAGAATCGAACTCACTATCAATCGTTTGCGAATCTAGCTTATTAGCCGTTACACTACGTGAGATACCCAATATGGTTGGTCAACCAAGGGAGGTTATAATTTTTTTTTTTTTAGTTTCCTAATTTTAAAACAATTACCAAAAATCAGGGAATTGTACGATTTTAATGAAATTTTCACCAAATTATTCGTTAATGACTTAATTTTATGATAAATAACTTGTTTTATATTAAAAAAAAAAACTTGAAAAAAAAGTTGTTTTTTTATCAATTCAGAATGTAGAGGGGATGTGACCTCGGGTCATTTGAAGAAAAAAAATTTCCAGTTCTTAATTTTTACGTTTCTAGAAAGAACAAATCCCAAAGAACACATTTAAAAAAAAAAAAAGAATAAAAATTTAATACTCGAAAAACGTTATTTGAAGATTTAAAAGTTATTTTCTTAAAACTCAAAAAATAATTATTGTAGCGTAATTTTTTTTTCGTAGTTTTAAAAATATTTTTCTTTTGAATTAATTGATCCAAAAAAGTATTTTCTCTGATTTAATTGGCTTATTTTTAGGTAATCTGAACATAAATGAGAGTAATCTCCCCCGGTTTCTTTCACTTTGAGGAAGCCTTATGTTTTGGTCGGCCATTTTCATTTCACCGTAAATCTACACTGAAAATACGAATTTGTTCGAATCACTACAGCTGCATGTTTTAACACGAAAATATCATAAAATGTGTTCTTACTAACAATTAAGTTCATTTCAAATAATGTGCAAGCACAATAACACATAAGGGAGATTACTCTCATTTATGTAGCTAATTTTCCGAGATTTTTATATATTTAAAAATTATTACTAATGATAGTTCTTTTTTGTTTATGGATCTTAAAACTTTTAGTTTTAATGCTGCAGAGTTTGGTAATAAATAATGCATAACAACATCTGTTTTGATTGTATAATGTTCCATTAGAAATGATAATTGGTCATATCACTCAAACTGTCCAAGTAAGATGAACAAGACATGCTGGGCATTGCTGGAGAATGAAGCACAAGCTCATAAGTAATGTTTTACTGCAGACTCCTAGTTGTTGGGCGACCGGCAAAAACTTACATTCATCAGTTCTGTGTGGATGCCGTTTTGAGAACCTGCCCGGAATGATGACCAATACCCCTGGGAGAAAGTATGCATCCAACTACTCTCCCTCCATCTATGGGTAAATAGTAGGGCAGGTTTGGCTCTTTATCTAGGTAATCAGTCTAGAAGGAAAACTGAATTCAAACCTTTTAAACTCCACTTAAGAAATTGACCTTGTGTCACATACTGTTTGTGTAAAGTGGTTGGTAAATATATATATACATATATACATATATATATATATACATATATACATATATATATATATATATATATATATAAGTAAAAGTTAGTGGAGTGGCCTATTCTCGATATCAGCCGGACAGTCAGGGAGTCTATCCCCTTTTCACTAGACCAGGAAGATTGTTTTGCTGAGGTGGAGTGCCACACCTACTGTCAGCTCCCACTTTACCACACAGATCAGATTACCCAATCTGTGCTATTCCTATGCTGACTTGGTGGGGACCGGTATTAAACTCAGAATCTTGCGATTCCAAGATGGGTGCTCTACCGACAGAACTAAACTGGCCCATATATATATATATATATATATATACTGTAAGTATTATATCTCATTCAGTTGTAGATGATCCCCCACCTCTAAAAAAAACAAAAACAAAACAAACACTGCTTTATCACCAACAAATCCTTGATCAGATGATGACCATAGAGTCAGGTATGGTTTTGAGATCAAAGCATCATGATCAATAAGTGAGAGCACCCAAGTTTTACATTGCAGACTTTGTTTTCTGTCACATTGTAGGGAATGCCAGATGAAATGTAGTCGTTTGTTGTATTCAAAGCTTTCCAGTAAATCAAACCAGAAATGTAAGATGTAAAATTTGAATTAACAATGACAATGTCAAACCATTGAACATAGAATTAGACATTAACCCTTTTGATGTGATGCAACAAAATTAATGACTTGAAATGCACTTTTGACCATGACATAAAAAAAAAGCTTGCTTCAAGTCTTGTGATCACTAAGATATATAATACAAAAGAGTCTCAATTTGAGTCAAGCAACTATCAAAGTATATCATGTTGAAGGGGGGTGGGGGAATATATATTATACAAGTATGCTTATAAGATAATTTTTTATTCTCTGATACTTCTAAGATAATTTTTTATTCTCTGATACTTCTAAAAACGACTATTTTACTAAAGTTTTTGAAGCAATGAAATATTTATTTTTTTAATTCTAGGGCCAAGGCATATCAACCAGGGGTCACTTTGCACAAAATCCAAAAGTTATATAGGTATATGCGGGCAACTTGAGTTTCTCTCTGCCCCTATTGGTATATTGTTGGTATCAGCCAGACATTGAGGGGTTCTATCCCCTTTTCACTAGCGCTAGACCAGGGAGATAGTTTTATGCATCTAAGGTGGAGTGCCACACCTACCATCAGATCTGCCCCAAAAGGGTTAAATTCCATGCAAATCAGTGTACAATTGCTCAATCATTAAACGTTAATTCAATTTGAATATCATTACTTTAGTATATATTTATTTACGCAACCCTTCCACCATGAACAGGATGCAGCACAAGGTCATACAATGATAACCATTACACTATAAGTGCATCCTGCATACTATCCCTTAAAATAACTTCCAGAACATATCCTTGTACATGTAAAATGCTGGGAACAATTTTCCAACAGTGAGGATGAGGGTCAGTACTATTTTTGTAGAAGACAAGGTATGAGCAGGATGTGACACAAGGTCAATTTTTAAGTAGAGTTTAACAGATTTGAATTCAGAGTTTTCTTTTTCCGAGATTGGTTGCCATGCCCAGGTTAAAGAACCCAGTCTGCCCTACTATTTATCCATAGCTGGAGAGAGAACCGTAATAATAATACCCAATGCAAACAGCTTTGTCCAGGATTGGAACTCATGTCGTAAATTTCATTTCCTGTGATAATAACTGTTACTCTTAGAGTGTCTCCTTCTTTAGTATATAAGTTGCTCAGCTGTGCATGTAGTCATTTGAATTCTAAAATTTAATTATTTTAAGATTCATTCTCAATAATTTTTTATTACACCTCAGATGTTATCATAGTACAACAAAAATAACAAATCATTGTGAGATATTTATTTTTATCAGTAAAATTTTCTTAAGAAAAGAGAGATATTTTCACTCCAATCTGCAACTCAATAAAAAGTGTGAAGTCATTCATTGTACACACTCACTGCAATCATTATCATTTCTGAAAGGGAGATTGTTGTTAAATGCTAATTGTATATTACTTATTTTAAATATTTATTTGATTCTATGTCATCATGATCTGCACAATCCTTATACTTTTAGCAGCCAAAACATTAAGGTACTAGTAAAATCTGTACATATATATATATTTACCAACCCCTCTGCACAAGCATAATGCGACACATGGTCAATTTTTTTAAGTAGAGTTTAACAAGTTTTAAATTCAGTCTAGACTGGTTGCCTAACCAAAGTTAAAGAGTCCAGTCTGCTGTAGTATTTACTCATAGCTGGAGGGAGAATAGTTGGATTCATGCCTTTCCCAAGGTATTAGCACTATGTGAAATGCAAACAGCCTTATCCAGGAATTGAACTCAAGTCACTGAGTCCATTTCCCATAATGATAACTATTACACAATGTGTCTCTAGAATCTGTACATATAGGCATTATTGTCCATGAATTGATAAATTAAATGTAAAAATCACTTTAAAGATTAATATTCTAAATATATGCTTTTGTAAGTGGATAGTCCTGATTCTTTTCAGAAACTTTTTTCTTTTCTTAAATAGTAATTTAGTAGTTGAAGTACTCATCTACATTGGGTAAAAAGTTTATACTTTGATTGACCTGGTTATTATGGCATTAATTAATATTGCAAGACTATTAGTCTGTTCCTGAATCTCGGGGAAAAAATGTTAGTCTTTGTAAGCACAGTGACATTTAAAAAAAAAATAGGATATGACTTTACATCAATCTTAATGGCCACCAAAGGCTTAATTCTTTAGTATTATCAGATGTTTGTATTCAAATTATAAATAGTAACAATAATTTTCAAATTCACAGGCCAATTCATTTTCCTGCCTGAGCTTAAAGAAATTACAAGAAAATTACAAGAAATTACAAGAAAACAGCATTAGAAACCTGATTAGCTAAAGAGCTGGCTCAAAATTTAGTACAACTCAAATCAGTTAATGATTTCAACTGTGCTGGATTGAAAAGTTTGGCTCAGTTGAAATCAGTTCAGTTAAGCATGTTAAAAGAAAGGGCATTTGAAAATGTGATGCTGCTGCTCTAACAAATTAGTTTTCTTGATTATGTCTTGTTACCATTGGCTAAAAGCATGGATCAACTAAATTAAAGTTGTTTGCAGTATCACAAACATAATAATGATATAAAAAGCCAGCTCAAAGCAGAATTTGAGCTAATTATTTCAACTATGTAATACAATTAGCAATGGAAAAGATAAACCAACCAAATTACATGCCACCCAGTACAAAGTTTTCTTCAGCTTTCACTCACTCATTTATTTATTTATTTATTTTCTTTACCAACAGAGAATAGGGCTTAGAATACACTGACTGTATCCCCCTGCAGAGGGGGAAAAAACAACCAAAAAGGGGGCTCCTGAGTATGACACTGAAACGCATCTGATAGTAAGGTTTCAGATTTGGCGATATGGGTAGTGTGGAGTGCCCCTTCATTGCCATTAATCCCAGGTCCACTCAGACCCAGAGTGGTAATATCTGTTAGAGCCGCATCTCTATGTCAAATAGATCTGTTTGCAAATTATTTGTATTAAATAAGAATACCTGATATGTAACCATGTGCAAGAATCTATAAAGAAACAGCTACACCAAAAAATGTAAATATAAATATAAGCATTCCGTAACATCTAGGTATGAATTAATCCTAGACAGTTTGACATGTTGTTAAAATCAATCAATCAAGGCCTTCCCAGTGACATAGGGTTTCCAGAAAAGTAGTCATTGACAACAGAAGACTTTACATCAGCAGTTCCCAACATGGGGTGAACACCCGTCAGTGGGGCAATTTTATTTCTAAGAAGGGGGCAATTGAGACTAACAAGGTTTGGATCCAAATTTTTTCGATTTTTATTTTTTTTTAGTTTTCCATCATATAAACATAATTATGTAGTTTATTTGTTCTTTTGAAGCTTGTTTAAGCCAAGGTATTGATGTTTTTAAGCCTCTTCAACTTAAAAACGGAGTTTGCTTTTTAAATTATAAGAATTATATACTACCACATGGTGGGACATCAGGATTTTTGAGGGGATTAGGTGGTGCATGGCAAAAACAGGTTGGGAACCCCTCCTTTACATTGATACAACGTTCAAATCCAATTTAGCAGTAAAGGAATCTGTTGAAAATTGAAGTTGTAAAGACTGACAAAAATTTTAACTGAAGGTAACAAAGAGAAACATTAGAGAAATCACTTGTTAACCTTGGTTGGTTGGTTGGATTTTATAACGTCAGTATTTGGTTTGTTTTATGCTGAAGATGTTTTTGTTTTATTCATACTTGTTGGGTATTCAACATAGTTTTTAAAACTCAGTTTTGATCTATTTAACACATAGATGGGATCCTAACAAGTATAAACACTCCTGGTCATAGTAGACCTGGGAGTAATGACAATGGAGTACTCCACACTTCCCAGAGCTTCTGAATTGGAACCTGGATACTTGAGAATACCTGAGAGTAATCAAAGTAGATTTTGTTGCAAGTCGAATTAGACTTACAACAAAATCTTTTATTCATATAAATTTTAAGAAAATCATCATTCAGTCAGAGAAATATTTTCTCTTTCTATATCCTTATGCCACTTTTAAACTAAATTGTGTTTTCTGAATATCAATTTTGATTCAATGAACTCATGTTATATTCTTGAATCTCCTCTTCCTTCCTATTAAACTTCTGGAATTGTTTCTTTTCTTTCTCCCTTCTCTACAATTTCCCTTTCTTCTTCTTCTTCTTCTTCTTCTTCTTCTTCTTCTTCTTCTTCTTCTCTAACCTCCCTCTCTCTTTTCTCTCTCTCTCTCCACTTTTCTTCCTCTCTATTACTTTCTAAAACTCAATCTTTCACTGTCTCACACATTCCTTGACACTTACTTATCTTCTCTCTTTCAATACCTTCCCCACTCACCCCTTCTGCTATAAGCCCGCAAATGGAAGCAACTGTTCACATTGCACATTTCCCAAAACCCAAACATTCAGTACGACTCTCAAGTGTTCCTTCCATCTGTTTACACCTCATCTTTCAACTCGTTCTTTCTAAATTTTTATTCCCTTTTTTTTTTCTACTTTTATTTGTCATTTGCCATCTGTATTTTTGCATTGTTTATTTACATAATGATTTGCCTATAACTTCTTTCTTTCTTTTTTTTTTTTACTCCTCCCACTCTGGCCAAGACATTAGTTTTGCCAAGCTTTCTTCTTTTCATTTTCCTTTACATTATCAACACTGTCATCACCTTTTACTGCTAGTCTAACTTTTTTTAGAAAGTTTTTCTTCTTTATTTTTGTATTACTCTTTCTCTTAATTACCACCATTATCTTCTGTCTTAATGTTTTTCTTTTTCCATCCTTCATTTCAAATGGATTTTTTCTTATTTTTTTATTTTCTTTCATAACAAATTTTTTTTTTTTTTTTTTTGTCTTCCTTTTTACCCGGCATTATACTTACGGTCAAGTCACGTTGAAACACCGGTTCCCACCAGATCACTGAAGTTAAGCAGCGATGATCCTGTTCAATACTGAGATAGGTGAGCATTTGAGCAATAGAAGGTACTGTAAGAAACCAAATATCAAAATGACTTGAATCGGCATTAAATGACCCAAAAAGGGTTGATATGCTGTAAAGCCAGCCACCCAACCAACCAACCAACCAACCAACCAGCCCGGCCTTATAGTTTCATTCTGGTCTTTTAATGTAAAATGTTTTTGCTTTTCTTTCTTTCTCCTTCTCTGTTTTTTCTCCCCCCCCCCAATTTTCTAGCCCTGTTGGTTGGGGGTGTTGAATATGCCAACTGCTCCTCTGCAGATGGGTAAGACCCCGTCCCCAATGGGACCACTTGTTGGCCATGGGTGGTGACTTGCGATGCTTAAGGACGGGATCCTGGTGGCTGAGCAGTCCATGACATGCAACACTTCACTTTGGCCCTTGCTTGAGCTAGACAGGGGTGTCGTAGAGGGTACCCTCTATCATTAGGCTGGTCATATCAAAACTTAGCACTTATATGATTCTCCTGACTATTACTCTTATGGCAACCCCCCAAACCTTTTTATCATATATATGCTAGAAGGCAGTGGCTGGGGGTTCTAGTGTACTGAGTATGGTGTCAGTGTTGAGGTTCTAATTCTGAATCTCGGGGTCATTATTCCGAGGTCCATTTTAACCTGGAGTGGTAGTACTTGTTAGGGTTCCAATCTGGATTAGATAGATAAAAAAATTAGTTTTAAAAACAATGTTTAAAAAAAAAAAAAGAATGAATAAAACAAAAACGCCTTTGGCATAAAATAACCCAATAAGTGTTGACATGCTGTAAAATCCAACTAACCAATCAACCCATTTTTTCCTTTCTAGTTCTTTTTGGCCTTTTTTTTGGTTTTCCTCTCTTTTATTAATGATGCTTTTTTAAAAATTTATTTTTTATGGAGCTCTGGGGAATGTGGAGTCCTCCCTCATTGGTATTAGTCCCAGGTCCACAGAGAGGATCTGGGACTAATGTCAATGAAGGGGCATTATGGTAGTACTTGTTAGGGTCCTACCTATAGGTTAAATAGATAAGAAAATGAGTTTAAAAAATGTGTTTAAAAAAGATTGAATACCCAATAAGAATGAATAAAACAAAAATGTCTTCAGTATAAAATAACCCAACAAGTGTTGACATGCTGTAAAATCCATCTAACCAGCCAACCCATTTTTTCCTTTCTAGTTCTTTTTGCCCTTTTTTGTTTTTTTTCTCTTTTATTGATAATGCTCTTTTTATTCATTTGGTACAATTTTAGAGAATTCTCTGACAAAGGCAAACTGCACAGTATTATTTGACTGTGTTTGAGCATACTTTAACGGACAAAATGTTTTTTTTCCCCAGTTAAATGGCATTTCTATATTTGAAAAGAAGAAAACACTAAACATGGAAATTTGAGTTGTTTCTACACATGCTGTTAAAATTTGAGAAAATTTGAATGAGAATTGGTCAAGTTATCAGATTAGATTATGAAATGAACCCCCCCTCTCTCTCTCTTATATATATATATATATATATATATATATATATTATATAGAGAGAGAGAGAAAATTTAGAAACAAACACAGGATTTTATGATGGATGGAAATTTATAGTTGATGCTCGAACATTTCGGTTTACAATGGAAACCTTCTTCAGAACTGGGAAAATGAGAAGAAAATAAGGATTTATGTGGATAAAAGTTGATGGATGTTTTGTATGTGTTGAATTAGAAAAATGTGTGGAAAAAAGGTTTGTTACCGTTAGTTGAGTGGCGTTTATAGTTGAATGTTGATGACATTATTACTGCATATATATATATATATATATATATATATGGGTATACACATTTTACCTGCATACCTTTTACTATACAATATGTAAGCTCATATACATAGGCCAAGGCAAGTGAACCTACATCTATATTTCTTCATCTTTGAGCTTTTTTTCTTTAAAGTTTCAACTCGTAACAAAACAATCTCATTTGACTTACCTCAGTGCATCTCCTTCATCTGATCTAATGACCCCCCCCCTCCTCATCTCTCTATACAAACTCGCTAACATTGCCTCTTTGAAATCTTTCGCTTTGTCATTTGACATACTGATTCTATGGTATGATGTTAAACTGCATCAGATGGTGAAGTTCCAATTTTGGAGCTCTGGCGAGTGTGGAGTACCCCTCTATCACCATTACTCCCTGTTCCACTCTGACCCGGAGTGGTAGTATCTGTTAAGGTCACATCTATGGGTTAAATAGAAAACAATGTGTATAAAAAAATGTGTTTATTTGATTTAGATTTGAATTGCGATAGATCTAAATGAACAGACATAGATAAATGTGTATAAATAGTGTGTGTTTTTCTCCCTATTTCTTTGTCTTTGAAACTGTGTAGAAAACAGGAAATTTCTGTATAAAAAAAAGTTAAATTGATGTAATCCCTCAAGAAAGCCAAAAGACAAAAGGTGCTTCTCTTTGCACCTAAATGACTGGGAATTAGGTGGGGTGAGGAGGGAATCTTAAAAGCCTCTGTGTCAGCTTCTTTACAAAGGGTAAGAGTGAGAGGGCAGGAGAGGAGTTTGTTCTTTATAATGTTTTTTCACCTGTGACAGTTTAAAAAAAATCTTAGTAGTTAATTAGAAACAAACAATTCAATGGTTTTAATTAGATAATACCTTGTAAATATGTCAAGTGAATATTTCATGTATTGGTTGTTTTATAAACCACCAGATTCCACATTTGCCTTCATATGAATTGTGCTTGTCGTTTTTATTTCAATGACAATAATTTTAAGCAGAGCTGAAAACTTTGGATATATTTGGACATGTCACTGTATATATACATTTATTCTTTATATATATATATATATATATATATATATATATATATATAGTCAAAAGTCTGAACCTTTGTTTGACGCCTGTACACAACCCGTACAGTGGTGCACCAGTTATCACATGTCGCCCAGTCAGGCTAGAGAGCAGAGTCAGCAGACAACTGTCAGGGTCAAAGCTCAGCTCAGCTCAGATTTGTAAGCATTGCATGTTAATTTCTATCTTGTAGGGCCCTTAATTTTCCGTTTTAAATTTACCTTGATTCCGTTTCCACTTTTGGCAAATTCATTTTTTTTTTTTTTTACTTTTCACTTTGAGAAATTTCATTTTTTTCCACTTCCAAAGTATTTTGTGCAAAAAAAAAAAAGAATTATTGTCAAAAGAGTTTTATTTGTGAAATACATCTTTGTGTTTAATCTTATTTTCAATTTGAAGTATACCCCCCCCCAAAAAAAAAAAAAATCATAGTGTGTGTTCGCATGTGTGTGTGTAAGTGGGGCGCTAGGAATCCATTGGGAAGCCAAGGGGTGCTAGCCTGAAAAAGTTTGGGAAAACCTGAAGTAGAGATACGACGGCGCAGATTCACATCATAAAAGATAAGACAAACAAAAGAGTTTCGGAAGTGCATGGATCCTTGGAAAATCCGCTGGAATATTAAAATAAAATAAAAGTTCCATTCAGTGTCCTCTTCTGTTTGACCATACCTCGTATACAGAGAGCCAGAGAGACAAACGTTTGTTGGACAAAGAAACCTTGGCACACTACCAGATTGGAATGCAATTACTGGCAATCACTTCAAATATTAAACTACTAAACATCACTCTAAACCAAGTATTTCTCTCTCACGCAAATACGGGCATTTATTTATACATTACACTATCACACACGTCAACTGCAATCTGTGTGTGTGTATATATATATATATATATATATATATATATATAATATATATATATATATATATAATGTGTGTGTGTGCGTTTATGTACGTAACACTTTTATCTGCATCATTAGAATCTTCATTACAAGAAGAGATGAAAAAATTGAGTAATGAGAAAATCCATTGGTTCACGAAGCATGTTGGGTATTACACCAAACGAGCATGTATCGTGTTACCATAACAACAAAAAATAGTAATAAAATAACTTCTTCAGTAGATATAAGTAAATGTTATTTTTGTTTCTTATATATATATATATATATATATATGATGAACTCTCCCGTCGATTTCGACGTATGAGTATATATATATATATATATATATATATATATATATATATATATATATATAGTCATCACCCAGGATGTTTATTTCACGACTGTTTACATTTCAAGACTGATAGGCTTATGGATACCAAGGAATCGGTGTTCACATGTGAAAATTATTTAAAATGTGAAATTAATTTATTTTATTGAAGATGTTATTTAGTAGAAAAATCATTTTATAAAAGTTAATAAACACTATAAACACTATATATAGTGATGAGGATCATTCCATGTGGGGTTTTACCCTCTCTAGTAAAAACACTCCCACTAAAAGAAACATAGCTATATATGCTCAACAAAATTCCAGGATAGACAACCATGTTTTTTCTCTGTC
This sequence comes from Doryteuthis pealeii, assembly GCA_023376005.1. Classification (NCBI taxonomy): domain Eukaryota; kingdom Metazoa; phylum Mollusca; class Cephalopoda; order Myopsida; family Loliginidae; genus Doryteuthis; species Doryteuthis pealeii. The sequence continues at coordinate 80,043,121 of CM042143.1, read as the reverse complement.
TGAAGATGCTGCGACTTGAAATAAATTATTACATGAAGCAAATTTAAAGTTTTTTCCTTCATTTATTCACTATATATGTGTGTGTGTGTGTGTGTGTGTGTGTGTATTACCACTCCGGGTCAGAGTAGACCTGGTAGTAATGGCAATGAAGGGACACTTCTCAGAACTCCAGAACTGGAGCCTCAGTATCAGATGCAGTTTAGTGTCATACACGCGAGCCCTCTTTTTTTGGGTGGTGGTGGTAGAGATATACAGTGTATTCTAAGCCCTGTTGACTGAGGATAGTTATGACTTGAAGAGTTATTATTTATAAAGTTTTTTCCTAAAAGGAAAGAAGTGTGTGATATATATATATATATATATATATATATATATATATATATATATATAGAGAGAGAGAGAGATAGATAGATAGATAGATAGATATAATATATATAATTCCCCCCTTGTCTCTCAAGACACATAGATACCTTAACTATTGACTGTGTTATATATGTGTTGATAGACATTTCTCTCTCTTTATACACGTAAATGGCCTATGCGATTTAGGACTGGAGAATATGCTTATTTGAACATAAACGCATTTTTAGGTTCTTTCTGTGAAAATGAAAGCAATTGATATGTAACATTTCTGTTTGATGGCAAACTCCTGTGTCCGTGTGTCGGAAGCCTTTTAGAACAGACGGTTGAAGAAGCAAATGTCACTTAACGTCATTTGGACGACGACGTAATGCGCATGGAGTACGTATCCCCTTTTATTCTATAAATGAGAAACTTTAACCGAAGGAGGAGGGACTCATTACCATATGATAATTCTACCGGTTTTATATGTCGATTGTCAGTCTGAGAGTATCGTTTATCTTTGCTATGTGCACATTGTCTCTAAGTAAATATAATTTGTTCTCTTGGTGTCTTTACTGTGTTGTCCTCCACATTCCAGACCCCTCTTCTTCTTCTTCTTCTTCTTGGTTAATACGGCTTTGTACGTTACCGCTTCTTAAATAGTTACGTAAATAAATACATGTGTTTCTGTGTGGTGTTCGTTTAGTGTGATGGTTGCTACAGGTTCTCCTTTTTTTGTTGCTGTTCTTTTCTCCTGAAGGAATAAAAATCACTTACAGTTCGTTCGTTCAATCTTTACTCTTTCGTCTGTTTCCCCAATCTGTTTCGCCCAGAGGAAAAGAAAAACAACAACAACAAAGAGAGACAACATAAACCAACAATGGATCGAGAGAGAGAGAGATACAAGGAAAACCAATAATGGATGGGCAGAGAGACAGAAAAAGATAACGAAAATTAATAATAGAGAGAGAGAGAGAGAGAGAGAGAGAGAGAGAGAGAGAGAGAGAGAGAGAGAGAATCAACAATGGATAGAGAGAAGGGTGAGTAGAGAGAGAGATATAGTAAGTGAATAAGCGATGCAAAGAAAATTAACAATGGACCGAGAGAAGGATTAGATAATAAGTGAAAGATAGTGTGAGATAGATATAAGGAGTGAGTGATAGAGATTGATGTAGATTCAGAAAGTGTGTGTGTGTGTGTGTGTGTGAGTCCTTTTGTTTCCTTTACACGACACGTGTATGTACAACAGGTCAAATTTAAACTAAGCTGAGTGTGGCACAAGGTCATGTTTTTTTAAGCATGCAGGGAGGAACGAAGTTTATCGAAACTTGACTGCTTACTAACCACGCTCCACGTGATAATTATATCCACCCAGTTAAATTTTAAAGACATGAATATATTGTTCACAGGTGTGGGAGAAATCTCTTAAGTCGAGATGCCACTCACAGGTTCTCACTTACATCATAGACTAAGTTTAAAATATAATTTTCTCCATGCTTATTTAGGTAGGTCTGTGGATGTGATCTTTTCTACGTACACGTGTGTACACACACACACACACACACACACACACACACACACATATATATATATATATATATATATACACGAAGGACAACAAATAAGAAAAGTGTATACATAGTGCTCAATGCTAAAATAGGTTTAAAACCTAAAATATAAGATTATGGATACTATATTACCTTACTCAAGTTTCATGTGTATAACGCAATCATCAGACAGGAGAATAGTCTATTCTCCCGCCTGAGGCTTGTATTATACGCATGAGAGAGAGAGAGGGGGGTATGTACTTGGTACTTGTAAAATTTGAAGACCTAATTTTTATGCAACAGATTTATGTCGACTTATACATGAGTAATAATTTTGTAAATTTGAAATTCAATCAGCGTCATAGGAAGAAATATTCGTTTGTAGAATTGATAATTTCATGACCATAAATCAACTTATACACGTGTAAGTATATCCCATAAAGGAAAGAGAGCTCGATGGATATCTAAGAATTGGTGTCGACCTATACACGAGTAATAATTTCAAGTTAAAATTCACCGAAAATGTGAAGGACTAGGAAGCAACCATTGGCCTCAAAAATTAATTTTATAAATTCAATTTCGTGGTCATAAATCAAAGGTCGACCTTTACACAAGATCGACTTATACGCGAGTATATACGGTGTGTCAAAATTTGTCTTGTACGTATGTGCTGCGTACGTCACACAGATATGTACATGTTGCTTTCTATGGTTGGTTGTTTGATTGTAAAGTGCATGTGTGTAGTAAGAAGTGTGATCATCTCTTTCATAAATTAGGTAAATAGATTAATGCTTATGTTTACATATGAACGGGTTTTTATGTGCTTATATATCCGTAATAACGTGCCTCACGCATCTACAAATATGCGTGTGTATGTGCTTGTATAGTTGCATCCGATTGTATGTGTCTGTGTGTGCGTAAAAGGCAACAAAAAAAAAGAAGACCACTTCGGTTTATCGGGGTAGGCGAATCAAAAGAGAAGAAAAACGAAGAAGTCCACTTATACTTTCTCTTTCTCTCGCTCTCTTTTCTCTCTCTCTCTCTCAAACAACACCCCCCCTGTCTTTTTCCAAATGCACATCCCCCACCTCTCTATAGTCATCTTATCATTTTCCCCCATTTTATTCTCCCTCTCCCTTACCGCGACTGGGTTTTTACTGCAAGCGAGCCGTTCCTTCATCATCCCTCATTGACTATGTCAGAAACTAATTGTTAGAAAATTGCAGGAAAAAGAGACCAGCGAAGAAACAACAACAAAAAAAGAAACAAAAAAAAATGATACTGCTATGACTGGAACAACGGCAGTGGTAGCGCCCTGTTTGTTGTAGCCGCCATAGTGATGGTGATGTTAGTTAAACCATGTTGAGGTGCGCCTGTTTAGGCACCCCGTTATAACCAGACACCCAGTACGACACCCGGAAGCCGCTTTCTTTCTCTCGTTCTTTTTTATACAACAATTTTTATTTTTTATTTTATTTTCTTTCATTCTCATTCTCATTCTGTCTGTGTTTCTTTCTCTCTCTCTCTCTTTCTATTCTCTCTCTTTCTATTCTCTCTCTTTTTGATAATATTCGTATATCTCTCCTTTTCTCTTTTATTGGTTTTTTAAGCAAGCAATATGTGAAAGAGAAAAAGGAAGACATGTTTCAAACTTTTTTTTAGTTTGATGGACTTTTCCTTTCTTTCTTTTTCTTCCTTTCTTTCTTTCTTTCTTTCTTTTCCTTCCTTCTCTTTCCTTCCTTTTTTTTTCCTGCATCTCTATTTCATGCTTTCTACTTCATCTTTTCCGCCTATCTCTTTTATTGTTTTTTTCATTCTGAAGCCCCCCCCCCCTCACACTCACTCACTTTCCTATTTCTTTTTCTTTTCCGCTTTTTTTTCCTGTTTTGACATAGCTTCTCATCTCATGTTACTAAATTTAAACTATTATTATTGTTGTTGTTGAAAACTGTTGAAAGAATGAGATACTGCTTCTTCCCTCTTTTTTTTATCCTCCTCTCTTTCGTTCAGTTACTTTCATCTTCCTCTTTTTTTTCTATCGCTTTTTACCTGACACTATTTTCCTGTCATACTTTTTTAAAATTTCATTTTCATTCCCTTTTCTTTCTTCCTTTCTTTCGTGTACCCTTTCTTTTTTTCTCAATGAGGCCCCACACCCTATGATTTTCTTTCCTTTTTTTCTTCATGCCTCTATCTTTCTCACATTCACTTCTTTCATCACTTTCTCTTATGCTTTTTCTTTTCTTTTTTTTTTTTTTTTCATTCATTATCTCCTATCTACATATTTCAGCACCCCTCTTTTTCTTTAATTTCTTTCATCACTTTTTTTCGGCCTTTTTTCATTCGCTATCTATTTCTCCGCTTTAACTTATTCACCTCTTTTTTTTTTTTTTTTTTTTTTTTACTCCTCACAGCTAATCGGTATCTCCTTCTCTTTCATTTCTCATTCAACATTACTCTCTTTCTTTCTTTCCTATTTTTCACTCTCTTCGTTGCCTCCTTTCCCTTCTTCGTTTCATCTCTTTCGTAAACAAAATTGTATTCTTTCTTTCCTTTCTTCGTGTCCTTTTCCCTTTCTAATTTTTTTCTATTTTCTCTTTCCATATCCACAACACCCACTCTCTCTCTCTCTCTTTCTTTCTTTCTCTCTTGCCTGGCTACCTCCATCCACCCATCCTACCTCATCTCAAGCGCCTCAGTACCATTACCACCAGCCACCCAGCAGTCAGTACCATGGTAGGGTAGCGAGAGGAAAGAAAGTCGGGATCTCAACCCCACATCAAGTTGGTGCCACAGAACTTCTGATAAGAATGATAAATGACATTGATGGATCTCTCCAGTGATGTCTCTATGGCAACTGTCCGGACCCATCACCCTCTACTGGGAACATATCATTGCTATGGTTCCACCATGTCTGTTGGATGACAATGAATTATGATGTTTTCCTAAAACTGCCAAGTTGCCTTTGACAAGCAAATTATCATAAATCTTTTGTTGGCTGACCTGGCACAAGGTCATAAATATTTTGATTGAGTATAATTTCTTGGTTATTTCAAGAAATTGTTTGCCAGATAAGGCAGCCAGCTGGTGGCTCTGATCGCTTCTTTCTCTTCTTCTTTCTTTCTTTTTTTTTTTTCTTTTTCTCTTTCTTTAATTTCTCTCTCTTCATCCCCGTTTCATTCTCTTATCTTTCTTTCGTTTTTTTTTTTCAATTACTCTTCAACTCTTTATCCTTTCGTTCTTATTCTTTCTTTCTTTCTCTTTCTTTCTTTCCTTTTTTTCTTCTATTTTCTCAAATTAATTTTCCAGTCCCCTTTCATTTTTAAAAAAAAATCTCTCATTCAATTTCTTTCCCTCTCGATTTCATTCTCCTTTTATTCTTCTTCTTCATTTTTGCCCTTTCTATCGTTATTCATTCATTCTTTCTTCTCCCCCCCCCTTTTTTTTTTGATTTTCATTCCTTTTCTCCTAGACCCTGCTCCTCTTCTCTCTCATCATCTAGTTCTCTTTATCTTTCTCTCTTTCCCACTCCCTCTTTCGACATTAGCTTTCTGTTTCACCCTCTCCTCCCATACTTACTCATTCGCTCATCTTTAGCGGTGTTGTAGTTGAAAGAGTGATAAAGGTTCTTATTAGGTTCCACTTTGGACTGTAGGCAAATAACAGCATCATCATCACTATCAAAAACAACTGTATAACAACTATAGCGTCATTGTAATTATAATCATTGTCCAATTGCTTCTCTTCCTCTTCCTTCAGCTCCTCCTCTTCACGTATCTTTTTCTATTTCTTTCTCTTTTTTGTGTCTTTTTCTTTTTTTACTGTTGCTCCTTTCACTACTCCTTTACTCTCTCTCTTTTCTCTAACCCTATTTTTTACCTTTTATTTCTTTCATTTTCTCCTCCTTCCTCTTCCTGTTTTCCCTTTCCTGTTTCTATGTAAATTTTCGCCCTTTCACTACGTAAACACATTTTGTTTAACTTGCATCATTCTCCCCCCTTCTCTCTCTCTCCATCTATCTATTTTAACTAACACTCGCTTTATCTTTCTTTTTTCCACTCTTTCAATGTACTTACCTTTCTCTTTTTTATTTCTTTCATAATTTCCACTCGACGCTGCATAATCTCTCATCTTTCTTTCCTTCTCTATTTTTACCATGCGTGTTTTATATCTATTCTCGCTTCTTCTTCTTCTCTCTCTACACTAAGAAAAGGTTCCCTTTTCTTTTCTTCAACCTATCTATCTCTTCCCTTTCATCTTTCTACCTATTTTTCTTTCTTTTACTACTACTACTAATAATAATTCTCTATAATAATTGCTCCCTTTCTCTCTTCTCTTTCCCTCTCTATTTAATTCTTCTTTTGGATTCACCATTAAGTTTCTCTCTCTCCTTTTTTTTCTTTCTTTCGTAACTCATCAGTTCAAATGTCATCTTTTCTTCCAGCATTCCCAATCTTTCTTTCATTCTTTCTTTTTTTTTCTCTTTCTCTCACAATCACTCGCGTCTGTCGCGAGAGGCATAGCTCATTTAGTAAAGACGTCGACTTTTTTTTTAAATTGATTCTCACATCTTTTAATTCTCTTTTAAAAATAATTCCATGCTTTATCTTATTCTCTTTCTCTTTCACACGGTCGCTCTCTTTCTTCAGCGTAACCTCTTCCCCTCTCTTCATTTTCTCCCCCCCCCTCTCTCTCTCTCTTCGCTCTCTTTATATTTCTTCTTCTTTCTCTTTCTCTTCTAGTCTCTTTCCTTCTCTTTACACACATATGCTCTCTCTGCACGAACCCCTTTACCCACAGTGGCTGTCACAAGAGTTGTAAATGCACGAGGTGTGAGGAGGCTAACACTTTCAGTATCTATACTATAAAAAAATATAAATATAAAAAATTGGCAAGCGGCAAACTGACTGATGGACGGGCTGGAGTGGCGACGGAGAAGTTAGTTGATAGGTATATCATTATTATTATAACGATAGATAGATAGAAGACAATATCTGGATTGATTCACAGACATGCAGTTGATAGATAGATAAATAGAGATTATGATGTATGGATATTATAGCTATTGTCAAAAAAGACTTGATGAATTGATTGGTAAACTAATAGATCCGTGGGTTGTATGTGTATGCGTGTGCAGTCCACCGGTAAGTGTGTGTGTGTGTGTGTATGTGCAAGCATGAAGAACTTACTCTAGATAGTCATATGTGTGGGTAGGTAGGTCGATGCCTAGACTGGCACAAGAATGTATTTGTCGAGCGCTCAGTGGGGGGATGGAAACTTGCTATGAATGATCTGTGAAACCAGCTCGAAAATGATTACAGCGCAATGTAGATATTGGCACAACGAAACCAATATTTGAGTTGAGTGATAATTTGAAGGCTTTCACAGGGAGGGTATGTATGTTGGTAAAGATGAATTATCAGAGAGAATAGCAGAAATATAGATCAATACCTTCGTAAACTGTCATGTGACAACAGATTGACGTACATTGATAGCCTTGACAGATGGGAACAAACACACACACATACACACACACGTACGCACCTGACAAGTCCTGGCTCATGACAGCTGTTGTAGGCAGATAAAGATTTAGGCTTCATTTTTCTCTTTTAACTCTATCTCTTTCTCTCTTCACATTTTTTAAAATTTCATATCGATTAACAGAATCTTATATATATATATACATATATATATATATATATATATATATATATATATATATATAATATATTAGTTCTCTCTTTATTCGTTAGACGTCACCTATTTTTTTTTCTTTATCTACGTCCTTTCTCTATTTTCTCTTTTATTTCTCAACTTAGTCTAATATTAGTTTCATATATTAGAGCGAGGTGAGTTGGGACAATCTCCAACAGCCATCAATCGTTGACGTCTCTCTTGTTAATAGTCTCCTTTTTCTGCGGCTTTTTTTTCTTTCTTCCTTTTCTACAACAAATTTTGTTACAACTGGCACTACATATTGGTATTGCCCTTATAATAGACGTGTCATTGCATTGTTGACTTTATTTTCCCACTTTGCATTATTTTACCTTTCAGTCTTCGTTTTGTTTTCAATGCCGGGGAAAATAAACAAACAAACAAAAAATACATATTGTAGATATTTAAACTGCTCGTCGGTAATCAATATAATTACATAATTGTAAAAAGGAAAAAAGAAAACAATTTAAAAGATAAATAATTTTGAACTATTTGAAATTTTAAAAGACATACATTTAGTAAATCATAATTTGTTTACTTCAAAATGATTGACATGCAATAAGGTAAAAAGAAATGTGTGTGGGATCGTGTGGACGTTTCCCATAAACTATTAGTCTCTCAGGGTGCCAATGCCGAGTAATTCCAACTGATGACATGCCCCAGTGCAATGAGGGGTGGTTACATAACAAAGTCTATCTCAGTTCCAACAAACACGTGACTGGTTGGACTGGATTACATAGTATCAGCTGCAATAAATGATCTCTGACCTGACCTGACCTATTATCAAACACTCAAGATCGATTTCTTTTCTTTACAAGGCTAAAGAACATCAACTACCCTGCTATGTATCCATAACTGGAGCAACAAGTAGATTCATGCCTTTCCCAAGAGCATTAGTACAAAGGGAACAATACTTTATATATATATATATATATATATATATATATATATATATATATATATAAATGAACTCTCTCGTCGATTTTCGATGCATGAGGGTTCATACACACAATGAACACCCACACTTTTTGGCACAGTCGATAGGAAAGAATTGGTGCATCAAGGGTTGCCACAAACCCAATCAACAACCAACCTCAGGAATTTTGAATTCAGAGTTATCCCTCTCCTAGACTGGTTACCTATCCAAGGCTGAAGGTCCTAGTCTGCCCTACTATTTAACCCATAGCTGGATTCATACCTTTCCAAAGGGTATTAGCGCTATGTGAAATGCCAACAGCTTCGTCTAGGAATTGAACTCGAATCGATGAGTCCATTTTCCACGACACTAACCACAAATTTATATATATATATATATATTAAGAAATTTAAAAAAACCCAGTGTTCCAAAAATGAGGTGAATTTATTTATCGACGTTTAAACGTTTCGGTTTCTTTAAACTTTCATCAGGATGTATTAAGGGGTGAAGAAATTGATGGATGTTTTATAGATGACAGGAGATAAAAATCTTGATAAAAATTTTTTTTTTTTTTTTTTTTTTTTTTTTGTTGTGTAACTGTATTTGTTCAGCGTTATATTTTTGAAAGACGAGTTGCGATCCGCACACACGAAGATGTCATGACGCGTGACGTAACTCGAAGAAATGCATTCAACAAAAGTCAAGAAAAAGTATTAATGGACTGATTTTATGAGAACAAAGGAAACAAAGTGGGAATGATAACTAAATAATTAAATAAAGCCTGGTATTTTGTAGTTATTTAAAACTATTTTAGCTAGAAACGGTGGTATGTTAAAAAAATCCATGTTGTTGAGGGCAAAAGCGAAATTGCACAGGCTTCAAAAATTCAGATTTATTTCCATATTTACATATATATATATATATATATATATATATATATATATATATATATATATATATAATGGTATATTAGCAAGTGGACATTCTTTTTTTAAATTCAGCTTTTTCATTTAATAAAGATACATTCCTTAACAATTGTTTTGTATTTGAAGAATGAAAAAAAAAAAGAAGACACAATTACTTCACTTTAGGATCATTGGAATTTTCAGATTATGAAAACTCTATTGTTATCCAATACAAGTATTGGAAATTCAATCATTTCCAATAATATTATGAGAATCAACTTGTTTTATTAAAATAATTATGTACATTTAATTAGGTTTATAGTGCAGAGAAATGTAGACAAACACAGGATGTTACACTGGATGGAAGTTTATTATTGGTGGTAATGTTGATGTTCAAACGTTTCAGTTTATATAAAAACCTTCTTCAGGACAATATGATAGAAGTTAATGAAAGAATTTGTCTTTTTGTTGTTCAAAAAGTGATGGATGTTGTTGAATAGATTGAATTTAGGTTTATAGGTAGTTCTTCAAACTAGAGATTTAAAATAATTACATAGCATTATTGCTTAGTTAGAACTATAATCTGAGCAAAAAATAAAAATGCTTAAGTTGATAAATCTCTTAAGTGTCTCTCAGTTAATGTTTTTTTTTCTCTTTCTTTTTTAATTTCTCTACAAAACTCACAGAGCAATATTAACTTTATACGATGGCTTTTTTCTTTTTTTTTTCCCTTGATCTCTGACTTAGTGTGGATGGGTACTTCAGCAAGTGTATATATATATATATATATATATATATATATATATATATATATATATATATCTTTGTTTAGGTAGATAAGTGTGTGTATGTGTGTGCAATTTTATACAAGGAAACGCATACATGTCAGAATAGATAAATATCTTTCTGCCTTCATTCATTTCAAAACTTTTCTCTATCTTTTTCTCTTTTTTTCTTCTTTCATTCATAGTATTCCCCCCCCCTCTTCTTTCTATCTCTCCTCATTTTTCTTTCCTAGTCCCATGTTTCTCTCTCTCTCTCTCTCAGCTTTCTTCTCGCTCTTTCTCTCCCTCTCTCTCTTTTCATTTTTATTGATTTCTTATGATTAATAGTGCTATTGTGGACTCTTGATTTTCCTTATTGTTTTTATGGTATTTTCTAGAATTGACAGGAAATCACTCATAGCCCTGTCTTATGTCATTGGGGACCATTCCATGATCTCAATTCACCCTAATCTTGCCAGCACCCTTTCTCCCCTTCCTCCTACTACTCATATCTAAAAGTCTTCTCTCCCCTTTTCTCTCTCTCTCTCTCTATTACACTATCATTAATTCCTTTTTATTGCTCCTTTCCTTTATCTCCCTTCCTCTTTTCTCTCACCTTTCACTCTTTCATTTCTTTTTACTTTCTCTTTCTCTTCTTCACTAATGCTTTCTTTCTTTCTTTCTTTCTATAAAATAGTATTCTTCCTTTCTTTTTTGCAATTACTAATTATTATTGTATACTTGAGAAGAAAAGAAATTAGAAGAGAAAGTAAGAGAAAGAAAAACATTATGTCTTAATTTCTATGATGAGCAATTATACACAGCTCGACTATTATCATGGTCCTCATCTTGATTATTATATATGCATCTACCCAACCCCTCCACCACGAGCAGGATGTGACACAAGGTCAATTTCTAAATGGAGTATAGCTGGTCTGTATTTGGAATTTTCCTTTACAACATCTTGGTTGTTATGTTTCAGCTGTTCTACTTTCCGGCCTTCTTCAGCTAGAAAAAAAAGCAAAAATAAAGAATAATTTTATATGGTCAAATTTAATCTATCAACTATTGGCTCTCATAGCTCATCAGTAGTAATTTTGTAGGTTTGAAATTCAAATATAATGGGAAGGAATGGGAGCAGTCACCTTTGGTTTCAAAAATGATTTCATGATTATAAATCAAAGATTGCACATTTACATAAGATAGCTTATAGGTAAGTAGTAGGGCAGTTGGGGTCTTTAACATTGCTATGGCAACCAACCTAGGAGAAGAAAAACTGAATTCAAAGTAGTTGTAGACCTGGAAAGGGATGAAGTCCACCATGCTATTCCTGCCCAAGATATACTAGATGAGTTACTACTGCTCCCAAGACCAAACCAGGTTATGGGACTAGTGAAAATTTTTCATATCTTGCGGGCTTTAGTTATATCATCACTCTGCCATTCTTTAATTGTATCATTCTTCATTATTTTTCTTTCTGTCTCGAGTCTTTTTCTCTTTTACTAGGGTCGGCTGAAAAGTTCATAGGCTGACCAAGATACTCTCACGGAATGTGATGAAATGAAGTTTTTTTTTCAACATAGTCCCCATTGCAATCCACACACTCCTTCCATTAGTGTTGCAGTGCTTAGATCCCATTGGTCAAAAACGTCATCAACAGCAGATATGACATCATCATATGAACTTTTCAGCCAATAAACTTTTCAGTCCATCCACATATCATTTTCTTCCTTCTGTTTTATTTTTCTTACCATTTTTTTTCTCTCTTTGTTTCTTTCTTTGTTTCTTTCTTGTTCCTCTTTTTTCTTTACCCCCTTCTCTCTCCCCAAGAGAATCCCAAACTAGACTTTGTCGACAACACCTCCTCCCCACTTCTTACACACTTCATTTGGAATAAAAGTTTTTCTTCCCATCCATCTATTCCCATTTTTTATAAAAAAATAAAGATAAATGAATAAATAAAACAAGCAAAGGAGAAAGATGGTTAAGAAAAAAAGAAAAAGAATTGTATCTGTGGGGTAAGGTAGAAGAATGTCAGGGTGGGAGAATGAGATAAATATACTAAGGAAAAATCTCTCATTCTCTTCTTTTTGATGGACAACAGGAACATCTAAGTTTAATGGGAAACATACACGCACCCCCCCTCTCTCTCTCTCTCTCTCTCTCTCTGTGTGTTATATATATATATATATATATATATATATATATATATATATATATAAATTTACTGATTCAGAAACCTGTACAAAGTAAAGACAAGCAATCTTCAATGTGTAAATACGTAAATAAATTGTATATAAGGAAGTGTGTGGTGTAATGCTGTTTGCATTTCACATAGCACTAATACTCTTGTGAAAGGTATGCATTCAACTACTCCCCTCCAGCTATGGGTAAAGAGTAGGGCAGATTGGGCTCTTTAATCATGGCTAGGTAACCAATCGAGGAGAAGAAAAACTCTGAATTCAAACCTGTTAAACTCTGCTTAAGAAATTGACCTTGTGTCACATCCTGCCCATGCAGAGAGGTTGGTATATATATAATCTTCATCATAATGGCTTGGCTTCATGAATGAAAATCAAGAAGGGTAGTTTACGATAACTCTCATGGCTGACAAGGCCAATGTGGGACAGACAGGTAAGCAGCTGATGGTCTGGTCAGAGTTTGATGGCATATTATTGCAGTACTTCCTCTTGTGACTTTTGTCCTTGAGGGTGGTTTTGCGACTGTTTTTTCATATATATGGTTTGAAAATCACATAGGTGAAAATCTGTCAGTTACCAAGCGCCATTGACTTCATGTCCACACTACCCTAACTTATATATATTAAATATCTATCCATCTATCCCTCTATCTATCTCTCTCTCTCTCTCTCTATATATATATATATATATTAAAATGGATAGAGCTCTCTAGCAGCTTTTATGTATGTATGTACATATATCAGTAGAAGTTCCTTTCCTTAAAGTGGGTTGTGCTGATGACCTGGTTGGTAGAGATTCTGACAGATGAAAAATTAGTCAAATTTTGATCATGGCCTGAGGCAGCCTGCAAAGTCTAGCTGCACTGAAGAGATGTGAAACAGTACTGTATGTGGATGACAATATATATATATATATATATATATATATATATATATGCACATGTTGATACTTCAGTAAGTCCTTGCATAATGATGAAAAAAAAGATTTATCTTAAGCAACTAATATTTTCTTCTTTGTCACTGCACTTAATTCAACACCATTGCATTGATCAGATATTTCAAACATGATTCATTGAAAATTTACTATGAAAATCAGTTAATAACTCCATGTCAGGTTATATACTTTTTGATCCAACCCCCAGATATCTTTTTTGTGTATGTATAGATGAAAGAACATTTACTGGCACATTCATATATTCTACGGGATACATCTGCACAAAAATAATATAATAGAGATTAGGTGTTCAATAAAATATCTAGACATATAAGTGTATGGTTAGATAAGTTTTGTCCAAGATATATGTACATATGTTGAGATAGATCAGAACAGACAGCCATAGGTTGATATAAGTGTGTATTCATGTGGTTTTTATCTATTGATATATAAATAGATAAAAAGATAGGTTTTGATAGATATGTTTTTGTGGGGGAGAGGAGTCTATGGGGTTCTTTGTCTTCATGGTTTTGGTTACTAGTTTATCAATTGCTTTATTCACTGGCTGGGTGGGGTAGGTTGGGGGTGGGGTGAAGCCATATTTTTGTTTATCTGTTCATCATTTTATTGTCTTTAGGGCTGGCTGGTTGTTGTGAGAATCAAGAAGATTATTTATCTTTTATCTATATCCTTCCCTTTCCCTCCCCTGTCTTCAGAATGAGGCAGGACTGAACATTTTTTTTTGTCTCTTGTGCATCTTTCCCTTAACACACTTTGTTTTCCACCCCCATGCTTTATTCTTGCTTACACCCCCCAATACTCCCCAAAGCCACTAATTCTTGGAATATACATTAATATCTTCAACGATTTTTTTTTCAGCTCTGGGGGTATCTGGCAAGTGATGGGTAGCTTAACAAACCTATTTTCAGTATCAATCTTGTCTACTTCTGAATTGTGTCTGTCTATCTGTCCCAGTCTGTTTATATCAATCTATAACATCAGTTATCTATCTCATTCTGTTTTTATCTATCTATCAATCCCATTATATCAGTTCTTATTTATATATCCTATTTTTTTCTTATCTGACCCATTCTGTTCTTACCTATCTAACTCATTTTATCTCATTCTGTGCTTATCTATCATGTTCTCTTATCTGTTCTATCTCATCTCTCTTATCTATCTATCTATCTATCTATCTATCTCATTCTATCTCTATCTATCTATCTATCTATCTCATTCTCTTATCTATCTATCTATCTCATTCTCTTCTATCTATCTATCTATCGATCCATCTATATCTATCTCATTCTCTTCTTATCTATCTATCTCATTCTCTTCTTATCTATCTATCTCATTCTCTTCTATCTATCTATCTCATTCTCTTCTCTATCTATCTCATTCTCCTCTTATCTATCTATCTATCTCATTCTCTTCTTATCTATATATCCATTATCTTCTTATCTATCATCTATCTATCTCATTCTCTTCTATCTATCTATCTCATTCTCTTTCTATCTATCTATCTCATTCTCTTCTTATCTATCTATCTCATTCTCTTCTATCTATCTATCTCTTCTCTTCATATCTATCTATCTCGTTCTCTTCATATCTATCTATCCATCTATATCTATCTCATTCTCTTCTTATCTATATATCTCATTCTCTCTGATCTATCTATCCATCTATATCTATCTCATTCTCTTCTTATCTATATATCTCATTCTCTTCTGATCTATCTATCCATCTATATCTATCTCATTCTCTTCTTATCTATATATCTCATTCTCTTCTGATCTATCTATCATCTATATCTATCTCATTCTCTTCTTATCTATCTCCATCTCTATCTATCTCATTCTCTTCATATCTATCTATCCATCTCTATCTATCTCATTCTCTTCATATCTATCTATCCATCTATATACATGTATTTATAAACTGATGCCTACATGCATATATTCCTCTCCCATTCCATCAGTCATTTTTCTTAATCAATTACTAGCCTTGTGCCAAACTGAGTTGAGTAAATGACAACTTGGAAAAGAGCAAGAGTGATTATAAAGACATATCTCATAACCTGGTTTGGTTGTTGTTGGTGCTATTTATGTAGAAGTGTCTTGGGCAGGAATAGTCTGGCATCCCTCCTCAGGTCTGGTTTGAATTCAATTTTCCTTCTACAAGGGTAAAGAGCCCAGTCTTGCCCTACCATTTAACCATATTAGTGCTATGTAAAATGCAAACAGCCTAATCTAGAATTTGAACTTGAGTAGCCTTGTATACCTCATACAACAATAAACATATGCCATAAGTGCCTCTAATAATGTTGATTAATCTTACTAATCTCACAAGCCATTGACAGTGTTTTTGATCTCAGAAAATCCAAAGTTATCATCATCCAATAAATATGTAAATGTTGGCAAGCTATTCAGTTTTATTCTCATCTCTAATCTGTGTAATTACCTTTGTTTTTTTGTTGTTTTTGTTAAACTTTAAGTTTTAAAAAAATAACACCAAATTATTCTATGAGTATTGTATGCTGTATAAGGACGAGTATCCTCATCTTGGTTATTTTAATCTTAGCATTTGTGTTGGCCTAAGGTGCCCTGTTGTGGTGTAATAGTTAGCAATCTAGTCTCGCAGATCCGTTTCTGTGGAATAGTGTGTTCGATCGTTGCTGGATTCCTCATTTTGGTTATTTTAATCTCAACATTTGTGTTGGCCGAAGGCATTATGTCATAGTGTAATGGTTAGCAAGCTAGTCTCGCAGGTCCGTTACTACTGTATAGTGAGTTCAATACTCGCTGGATGCCTTGTACTTATGACCTTGTGTCAAATCCTCACGGAGGGTAAATAACTTTGTGTTCTTTTCTCACTTTTTCTTCTCTTGTAATTCTCCATGTTAATTCTCTTTCAATAAATCTCATCACCTTCTCAATTACCTACCTGCCAAAGGTAAGATCTCTGGTCAGTTGAAATTAATTATATGGTTCATCTTCAGGTGATAAGGGTGGATGGGATTTTTTTCTTCAGGCAGGTATTGAGCTTGGAAGTGTTGCAGTGAGTGGTAGTCCACCAAATACCTTTTTTAAACCATGTGTCTTATACATGGGGAAATTTCAAACTACATGGGGAAATGTGTATTATTAAGATTTTTCAGACTGTTGTCCTCATCTTTATTGTTATATACACAATGTTTCAGCGATGTGCCCTCAGGCCTTCTTAAAGTGTTTCTTGTCAAACTCAGGAATGTTCTTGTAATCAGGAGACTACACGGAACTTCGAACTGAACCCTTTATTTAAAAATCTATTGGGTATATTGTTCTCATTCCATTAACCATGACCGAGTACTAGTGTTAAGCTATGTTAAGTATTTTATGTTATGTGAATAAGGCCGGAGGGAACTTTTTCTGTTACGTTGTGTATATAACAATAAAGATGAGGATAACAGTCTGAAAAATCTAAATGGTACGTATTATCAAGCCTCATCTAAAAAAATAAATCAGACAAATTACATGAGAAATTTCAAATCGTTATTAAGTAATTACTTAGTCAACTTTTAAGTTACCCTTCTTTTATTAATTACCTTTTTTTTTTTCTTTTTCTTTTTTTTTTAATCATTTGGATATCAACTTCTAAATTGAAGGTGTACAAATTTATTTGTTCTTTCAACAAATCCGTGGAAATTAATATCATCAACAGTTGTGTTATAAACAGCAGTTTGTTGTCATGTTTATTTCTTCCTCTTAGTCATGGTGTCTGCACTTACTACCTGACCACGGGAGCATATTTGGAGTCGCTGGTGGTGGTGGTGTATGGGAGCAGATTTAAGTTTAAATGTTACACGCATGCGCACACACTGATAACTAAGTTAGATATAAGTAACCAAATATTATAATACATCAATAGTGCTGTTTTTATTTTTATTTTCATCGAATACTATGTGTACACAACTAGGAGGTTGGGATATGTAGTATAACAACAACAATATCAACAACAAAAGCCTTTGTAAAATCAGCGCCTAGTAGACCGTCAAATATTTGTGTGTCTGTGTGTGTGTGTGTGTGTGTGTGTGTGTGTGTGTGTGTTGTACGCGTGTCAGCACGTGCCATGCCTAAAATCAGTATTACTCACATCAAAATTACCAATTACACGCCATAACCATATTTCCTTATCTGTGAATAATAATTCAGTCGGGGATTAGCTTCTCTTTTGTTGTTGTTGTTGTTTGTTTATGTTAGACGATGATCCCCCTGGGCGGGGGGTAAAGGAAAGGCATTATATATAAAAAAAAAAAGAGAGGAGTAAACTGACTGACTGACCCTCTTCTCTTGGCTCTAGTCTCTTCATTTTACGGCGGCTGTGTTCTACTCTGACATCACACTCATCAGACGACTTTTATTTATTCTCCTCTTTTATATTCTTTAAGAAAAAAGCCTATATGAGATTGGTCAGCTTTCTTTCTTTCATTCTTTTCTTTTTAAAAAAATCATTTATTCATTTATATTAATTTCTTTTAATTCTTTTTTTTCTTTCTGGTATATTTTGATGTTTCTTTCTTTCTTCATTTAAAAAAAAATGTTTTTTATGTGAATTCCTGAACGAATGTTGGGTGATGTAGATTTGCTGTTGGTTGTCTTCATTTTTGGTGCAGATATTTTATGAAGTTTTTATGAGTTTATGGCATTGTTTTATTATCTTTGGACGTTTTTGCAAGCAGATATATATATATATGTAATTCATTTTTGCAGTCTCTTATTTTATATAATGTACACACACACACACACACATATATATATATATATATATATATATATATACTTTATAGAGTAGTTATTAAACTTGCTTTTGATTGATGCAACTAGAAACATTAGTCTAATCAATCATTATATTTTATCATTATTACTCTCTCAATTCTTCTCCTTTAATACGCACAGACGTGTGTGTGCGTGCGTGCACATATTATATTTATGTATGTGTATATACATGTATATTTGTATAGATATGTATACACACACACATATATATGATTTATCCATACATTTTCAATAATTTGTGATGTTATAAATTAAGCCAGTAATTCATTTTTGCAGTCTCTTATTTTAAACAATTTTTCTCTTGATATAAATGATTTTGAAAAAATCTACCATCAATCCAATAAGGAATTCAAACTACATTGCATTATGACTCTACTAATATCCTATTCACTTTTTACTCGTAAAGATTGACAATGAATATAGCAGCTATTTTGCTGTCCCTGGCTTAGTAACTAAGATAATTATGGGAGAGTGGATTGTTCATATGACTCTATTCTCTCACTAGTTATGACATACCAGTAACATGACTATAGAGAAGATTACTGGCACTGAGACAGAGCTGAAGAGGAGTCAGATTGATGCCCTTTAGGAAAGGGCATGTGTTTGTGGGTGTGAAGCAGAATTTCAACTCAATTTGCAGATTCCATTGGTCAGGCTGATATTTATAATAACATAAAGAATGGTTTTATTTTGAAACCGTTTGCTATGTATTCTATCAAATTACCTCAAAATGTGTGCCTAAGTCTATTTTTAGTGTTCCTGCAACTATGGGAATCACAGTCACTATTTTATGTTAATGGATAGCTGGGATTTCTTAATAACCCAATGGTTTTACTCTGTCTGGATAGTGTACTAATCTAGGAAATCTTTTTATTGTCATTGAAATTCCTATTATTCTTACTCAATTGGACAGCAAGGAATAAAAATCACCACCCTCCTTTTGAAACTTTAATCTCTTTACTCTCAGATATATCCTAAACTTGAGCACAAAATACTTCCAAACTTTACTACAGCGCAGAGACTTCTCTGTTTAAAGGTATCCCATCATTCATTCATCCATCATCATCATCATCAAAATTCTTGCTGGTCAGTGAAAATTGGTGTGTCCATGTCTAGGAGTGAATAAGAGAACATTGCTTATGTGTTTGCCCTTACTCTCTCTCGACATCTGTCCCTATTGGCCATGACTCTTGGTAGGTCTTCTAGACGGCACTAAGTGTCCATACAGAACTGGTTAATGTAAGGTTTTACTGGTTGGCCAACACTGGTGTGTCCATGCGTAGAAGTTCATAAGAGAACATTGCTTATGTGTTTGCTCTTACTCTCTTTCGACATCTGTCCCTATTGGCCATGAATCTTGGTAGGTATTCTAGACGGCACTAAGTGTCCATATAGAACTGGTTAATGTAAAGTTTTACTGGTTGGTCAACACTGGTGTGTCCATGTGTAGGAGTTCATAAGAGAACATTGCTTATGAGTTCACACTTACTTCCCCAGCAGTGCCCAGCATGTCATGCTTGTCTTACTTTGATGGTTTGCAACATGAAAAATTTTTAGTGTGCTACTTCCAGGATTTGTACATAGCAACTTGCAGCATTCTTGTGAAGCTTCTTTTTTTTCAAGTGTTTTGTTTGTCTAAGTGGTAAAACAGTAGTACTGACATGGCTACAGCTTGGAAGAATTTCCATTTTTATCTTATCAGAGAGATCAGATTTCCATATGATCCATAACCAATCAATAGCAGTCCATGCTTTACCTATGCTTATGTTGACATTACTTTCCTTGAATTGTTTCTAGTTTTTATTAGTATTTGACATGATCTTTCTGAGATTGAAATTGTGGGTTTACAATGTATAGTAAAATAGCACCTACCCTTTGGAGTGGGAGTCCAGTGGCTTCGGCCCGAGATCTTACAAGCTAACATCATTGATCCCAGGCAACACCTGCCCTCTTGATTTAAAGGGGCAGGGCTGGGTTTATTGCCCAGTGCCTGAGGCACCCCCCTTGAGAGTGAATGCTGACAGATCAATGCATTTTTTGCACCCACCACCCATGAGTCATGACTTGTGGGTAGTCCCACATTAATAGGGCCTTGTGCCTAAAGTGGGGTATGTGGTAAATATCATGTATAGTAAAATAGCACTAAGCCCAAAATACTTGGCTAATAGAGTTTAAAAAAAGATGTTAAAAACCTTAAGGAGATTGAATGTTTTATATCTTTATCTTCCTTTTTAAAAATCTATGCTGATTATTTGCTTTCATTGTTGGACTTAATTGACTGGTGTGACATTTAATGATATATAATAAATACTATAAGCACTTGATTAATGAATTAAGTTTTTTTAAATGTTCTTTGGTTTAAGTAGTATCATTTAATAATCTTTATAATCATATCCCATGAAAAACTATGATGATTAGGATGAGCACACTCACAGACCTTACTTTATTATTCTATTGTACATTGGATTGAATATTATAAAGCTTCAAAGTGCCAGTTTTGCAGTTTACATAAATCAGATCATTATTATATAGATTTATAATTGTGTCATTTAAACTGTCTAAAATGATGAAAGAAAGACATATGTGATTTGCACAAGCATGAAAAATGTATATGTATATGATGATGGGAAGACAAAATTGTCAAGTGATTTGGACCAACATAGCAAAGGCAGGTGAGAGCAAGAATAAAATGGAAGTGCAATGTGGCTAGCAATGTGGAAATTATCAAATAGCCTGGCCAATAAAAGAGTAAACTTTTCTAGTTGTTTACCTTTTTTTTCTATGTTGATTATTTGCTTTCATTGTTGTGCTTACTTGACTGGTGTGACATAACAGTGACATTTTTTTGGTACTATGTGACCTTGTACCAAACTTGGCTTAAATTTTGGATAAATGACTTTAACTTTTTACATTTTACATAAACAGTTATTTTCTGCATCTTGCATGGTGTAATGGTTAACAAGCTGGATTAGCAAACCATTGTTAGTGAGTTCAATTCTCACTCAAAGCCCCCATACTTCTGGCCTTGTGTCACATCTAGGCTAAGCTTAGTAAATAACTATAATAAAACGATTTTTAAACACCTGGATGAGAATCTTAGGCAATATTTGGATTTTTGCCCGGAAAGGCATGTAGAAACCTTAGAATTTGGTATTGGTATCAGCTGGACAGTGAGGGAATCTATCCCCTTTTTGCTAGTTCTAGACCAGGGAAATTATTTTGCATCTCAGATAGAGCACCACCCCTACCATCAGCTCTACACTTTACCAGCACAGATTCAAGCTGTGCTACTTATACACTGAGTTTGTGAGAGCTGGTATCGAACCTTGTAGTTCCTAGCCAAATGATCTACTGACTGAGGTAAAGTGTCCTCTAAATTTAAAAGAAAATTTTCTTTTTCTTTTTAAATCCTTGATTAAAGCTTGATAGTAAGCTTTGTGTATTTTTGTGCAGACTTGTATTGTTAGTTCTTATCTAAAAAGATTCCTGTGTCTCTGAGATTGCAAATGAAATTGGATGGTAATTTGGCATTGCTTATTTTGGCTGTTGGCATACCAATCAAGAGATGCCATAGTGTCGTCTTGAGAACAATCAAATTTGATATCCTGTCAGGAATCGTGTCAGACGGACATTTTTGAATTCATCAGCAGATTTTTTTTCCCGTATTTTTGCACAACCTTTTTTTTTTTTTTTTTTTTTCATTCCACAATGACATTTGTTCTTTTCAAGTCTCATTATTTTGTTCATAACACTTCTCTTTCCATTTTATTTTATTTTTTTTTAACCTGTTTTTATCGTAATATTTTCTATCTTATTCTATTCTGAATCCATTATTTGCTCCTTGTATTCTGTTATTCTATAATTCTATTTTGTTCCATTTCATTCTTAGCTCATTGTTTTTTTTTTCTCCCCTTTTATGAATTGTATTTATTCTATTCTCATTCAATTCTATTATTCTGTTTCTCTTACTTTTTTTTTGTTCTATTGTGTAATGTTTACTTTTCTCTTCATATTTGTCATCTTCTCCTCATTCCCTTTTTATTATCTTAAACTTATGCATTCTTGTCATTTTCTTTATTATTCAGTGATTAGAAATATATATATATATATTCTAATTAGAGGGTTATATTAGGAAATTTAATATTCTTCTCAATATAACTTGTGTATTAGTGTCCATTGTGAACAATATATAATCGACTTGCCGAAGATACAGATTATAGTTTTTAAGTTTCAACATCTTTTATAATATATATATATATATATATATATATATATATATACTCAATACTGTTAAATTAACTCATCAGCGGTATTATCTTATTATCTTTAATTGCTTGGCAATTGCTTTATGGTGTGAAACTGAATAGCAATTACAGTAGTTTCTGTTAATATTGATTATATATATATATATATATATATATATATATATAAGGGGTGCTAAAATGATCTTAGCAAATGATCTATAGCCATGAATTATTCCAAACCCGAAAGTTCAACACACTTGCCACATTGTTTCTCAATTTTTTTAATTCTTCCAATAAAAAAATATAAAAATTCTCTTCTTAGTTGGGTCAACTTTCACCACCCCTTCTCATATATATATATATATATATATATATATATATATATATATATATATTGTTAGGTGAAATTTGATCCTTGACTCTATGTCTACTCTATATCAACATATATATATGTATATAAGAATATGCACATTTCAGTTGCATTCAATTATATTTATTTGCTTCTTTTTCCCTGCATTAATGTATGTATGTGTGTATCTATCATATATATATATATATAGATAGATAGATGTGTGTGTGTGTATGGATAAAATATCCAACAAAATGGAAGAGAAAATGTGAAATTTATTATGATGTTTCACTCTGGATGAGCACCATAAAAAAAAAATGATTTGAAAAAACAAACTTATTTTAGGAAAAACATTGGCCAACACTACAACTATCTATGTTTTTGTCATGGTACTGTAATTATAAACAGTCAAAATGTAAAAATTCAGTCCATTTATTTATCTGAAGTTCATAAAGGGTGAAACATCATAATAGATACATAAACACTACAGCAAATTGATTTTCATGTCATATTTCTGTGTGATTCTGGGCCTGTATTGGTGGAATTAAGTACTTGTTTGTGTAGTAGTAGTAGTATTCATATTTATTTCATTCTTTCTCATATTCTTTGAAAATTTTGTATTTACTTTTGGTTCAGAATGAGAGATTTTATGTCTTGTCTTCTTTTGAATGTATTCATTTTTTTTTATTGTGTTCATTTTTTTTCTACCTTTTTCATCAAAATGCATTTCTTTACCTTCATTCACTGTGGTTTCCTTTTTTCTTTCTTATTTGTTTTTTTTTTTCTTCTTCTTCAATCATTTTTTAATTTTTTCTTTTTTACTTCCTTCTTTTTTTGTGATAATTTTTGTTCATTCTTTCTTTTATTTCCCTTTCAGTCTAATTTAGTCAGGCTTTCTGTCACCAGCTTTGTCTACTATGAACAATTCCTTCTTTCATTACAGACATAGATTTTTTTTTAATACCCCATGTAGGTTTCTTTATCACACACATATTCACACACACACTATATATATATATATATATATATATATATATATAGTGTGTGTGTGTGTGTTTATCAGTACATATAAATAACCACAACTTAAAACATGCTGCATGAAGATGTGAATCTTGTGTATTCCAGAGATTATATATAGAAAATGATATTTCTCACTATAAGAAGAACACATGTATATCTGTATACATATACATGCACAAATATATATAGATATGTCAATTTGTCTGTAGAGGATATATTTACCAACCTCTCAGCATGAGCATGATGTGACACAAGGTCAGTTTCTTAAGTGGAGTTTAACAGGTTTGAATTCAGAATTTTCCTTCTCCTAGACTAGTTCGGTAACAAAGGTTAAAGAGCCCAGTCATCCCTACTATTTACCCATAGCACTGTGAAATGGAAACAGCCTCCTCCAGGATTTGAACTCATCTCGCTAAATCTATTTCTCACGACAGTCGCCATTATACAATGCACCTACATCATATATATTCCTACATATATTTATATATACACATGTGTGTGTGTTGATGACTTATGCATGTGATTTATGTAATTATGTTTTCATTCATTATTCATATATAAATTCCATGAATATATCTGCATATTTGTACATTTTCTATAGATTTTCCTAAAAAGTACATATACATGTTTTATATATTATGTATTTACCTATTTCTAGTACACACACACACACACACACACACACACAGAGAAACCCTCCTCACCGCCAACATATATATTATGAATGAATCAATATGAAGCAAATGAATGAAGCAAATGTTATTAAAAGAATTTTAGTCATTTCATGACTGTTTACATTTTTAGACTAATAGGCTTATGAATGCCAACGAATTGGGGTTCACATGTGAATGAAAGTTGTACTTTATCGTAACTTAGCCATTCAAATTGAAGGTTTTTAAGAATAATTTTACATGTGTAATTAACTTTCTTTTCTTGAAGATGCCATTAAGTAAAAGTTTATAAACTTTAGAACATCTTTACATAATCCGATAAAATCAGAATATATCAACCCAGGTTTCACTGCTAGGATCTTAAGATTTCTAAACCAGCTCTACAAATGTATTGAGCTCTTTTATATTCATTCAATAATTCTGACTTCTTCAGGTACTTCTTTTTATTGATGGTCAAAATTGTGATTTTTGTCTTCTGCGTTAAGTCATTGTCTCTTCAAAAACACAACACACACACACACACACACATATATATATATATATATATATATATATATTACACAACCATTATAATCAAAAAGTAAGTTACAAAAACACACACAACCTATCAAATATCGGACATATTCTGCCAAAATAATAATTCAATGCCTGAAGAAGACAACAGATCAGAAACACGTGTCGCATGCATATGTAAGTTAATAAAATTAAAAAAAAAAACATAATCCTTTTTGCAAAACTTCTTTTTATAAAATATATATATATATATATATATATATATATATATATATATACAAGGTATGATAAAAAAGTATTGAAACTGAATTTTAAAAAAATATTAAACTGAGTGACTTATTGTGATGCCTATACAAATGAGTGCTATTTCTCATTACAAATAAGCGAGCTAGGTCTTGGGAATATAGCGATCTTACACATTCATAATCCTCTATTTTACATAAAAAAGGCACTCCTATCTGGAAGAGTAGATGTAGAGACATAACTTTATTATACTCGAGTGAGTCAAAAGTTTTGCAATATTTTGGTAAAATGTGGCATAATTCAGCAACTCCAGATGCTTTTGTCAAACCACACTGGACTGTGAGATACTGAGTTCTCCTGATATTTTCCCAGTGTTACTCACCAGATTTGCTTGCACAGCCTTGTTTATCTATTAAATGTATGTATTTACATATTTATCCATACCTCCACCATGAACAGGATACAATACAAGGTCAGTTTTTAAATGGAGTACAACTGGTTTGAATTCAGGGTTTTTTCTTGTCGACCAGTTGCCATACCAAGGTTAAAGAGTCCAGTCTGCCCTACTATTTACCCATACCTTTTGAAGAGGAGGCAGATTCATACCTTTCTCAAGGGTATTAATTAACACTGTGAAATGCAAATAGCCTAGTCTAGGATTTGAACTTGGTATGCTGGTTCCATTTTCAATGACAGTAACTATTATGCTTATCTATCAAATGTATCTATACTTATATATCTATATACTTAATAGTACAATTATATATATCTATACTTAATAGTACAATCATAAGATAGCTAGAGAGACATTAAACTTCTGTATTATTAGTTAAGTCATCAAGGTGGCCTAAAGTCGGTATCAGCCAAACAGCGAGGGAGTCTATCCCCTTTTCACTAGCACTAGACCAAGGAGATTGTTTTGGCATCTGAGGTGGAGTGCCACACCTACCATCATCTCCTTACTTTACCGCACACATCCCTGTGCTACTCATACACTGAGTTAGCGAGGGCTGGTATCGAACCAGGAACCTTGAGGTTCTTAATGAATATTAGAATATCCCAGATCCTCTAATGCTCCAGATATTTTCTTCTTTTTCTAACTTAGAATAAAAAATAACTTTTTTGAGAGACTTGTACTACTACTGCAATATTTCAAGTGCACTAAGGTGAAATGCCATTTACAGTGTGTATGGCTTATTAAGCATAAATGATAATTAACTCAGGTTTCTCAGTGCTAGTTTGTCCCCCCACCCCCACCCCAATACACCTTGTTCATGAGAAGCAATGAATCTTCAAAATTAGGAAAAAATAACTAAATTCGTAGGATGGGTCTTTTTATTATTATTATTATTATTATTATTTATATTATGATTATAGCAATAGGCTGAGTTCAAATTCCAAGTTAGGTTGCGTTCATTTTGCACTAATTCCCCTGCCACAGTAAGGATGATTGGACTCTCTAACGAGGGCGGATGGGAGTTGTGGGTAGGCAACAATTCTAGGAGATGGACAACTTTGAATTCAAAATGACTGAGAATGTATGCATTTACTCAACCCCTCCACGGTTGAATAAGACACAAGATTAATTTTCTATTTTTTTTTTAAACAGTAAATCTAGTTTGAATTCTGAGTTTTTCAACTCCTAAACTGGTTCCTTAACCAAGGCTAAATAACCCAATCTGCCCTACTATTTTTGCATAGATGAGGGAAGAACAGATGGAGTCATGCTTTTCCCAAAGATATTAGCTCAAAATAAACAGCATTTTCTAGGTCACCGATTCCATTTTCAATGATGATAACCGTTATGCTAAGCACACCTCCCACAGAGAATGTAACTGGGAAACATGTCCTCCAAGTATTGTCATGGTAATTCCTGGTTTTCTATGAAGAACCATTATCAAATCAGTCCTCAAATAACTTTGCACTTTCTATTCCATATTATAAGGGATGTCCAAAAAGTAAGGTACAAACATTTACCCCTCAACATGTTTAACCTATTAAATTGTTGTTGTGAGTGTAGTACCCCTTCATTGCCATTACTCCTAGGTTCACTCTGATCTGGAGTTGTAGTACCTATTAGGGTCTCATCTATGAGTTTAACTCTTTGCCTTCCAAATTTCCCCCACGGCTGTACCAAATTTTTTTGGTATTTTCTACCTGTATGATGGGATATTTCAAAGTTCACTATCTATTCACATTAAAATTAGTTCACAGAAAAAACAAAAGATGGCAGGGGTGTTCATGTAGTAGTGGTTTTTCAGTGTAAACGAGTAAAAGGTGTGAGAGCCGCTGCCAGCAGTTTATGGTAGGATTGCAGTGGTGGGAGAGCTGCTGTAGGCGGCTTAAAGTAGGCAAAGTTAAAAATGAATTGCATTCAATAATATATGTGCAAAAGACCTTTTAAGAAACAACTATACAAAAAATTTAGATATGAATATACAATGAATGCAATTCCCTAACATTTAGGCATAAAATAACCCTAGACAAGTTGGCATGCTTTTAAAATTAATCAGTTAACTATTAAATTGTTGGGGTGCCATGCTACATCATGGCTTCTCTCAGGGCAATTTGAAAAGTTACTTGGTGCCCATTTCCTCTCCAAGTGGTAATTTGTACTGTGTTACATGGTACTAATACCAAGGAACAATCCCTGACCTGACATATTTAATGCTATACACATAAAACATTCTGCATATGTTCAGGCCCATCAACTGGTTTCCTATTTAAATCACTTGCCTCCCCCAATACCTTTTGAATAGGAATCAAACTAATTTTTATGTGCTATTTCTTTTGACATAAATCATTTTATTTATCCATTCATTTTACTTGCAGCCCCAGTGGATTTAATGCATACCTCCCTCCACTCACAATACCCTGGCAATGTGCCTGCATATATTACCAGCACTACTATGCTATTTTTCTCTACGTTGACGCCATTAAGATTGATGCACTTATTCCATCAGTGCACAAGCGTACAAATACCATTCTCAAATAACATGGCATCAAGTCAATTGTTCTTAAGTCACTTGCTTTATCAGATCCAATGATATGATATCCCAACTTCTCGTGGATGATTTCATGGATTACCAACTCCACGGCCGGATCAACACAAAAGCAACGTTGCATGCATTGAAGCTTGGATCAACTTATTACCAATGGCTTTCGAGATCTGCTTTGTTAACTACTCCTCTATGACAATAAATCAGAAATCGACTAGAATATAGAAGGGTTTATCTCTTTTAGAGCATCTGCCTCGGAACCACAAGGTTCTGGGTTCAATACCAACCCTCCCTAACTCAGCATATGAGTAGCACAGCTTGGATCTGTGTTGTAAAGTAGAGAGCTTATAGTAGGTGTGACACTCCATCTTGGATGCAAAAACATCTCTGGAATTGAACAGGTTCGAAATTCAGTATTTTCCTTCTAGACTAGTTGTCATACCAGGGTTAAAGTCTTCCTACTACTAGATTCATACCTTTCCTAGTACTATGTGAAATGCAAGAAAAGCAGATGTCAAATTTGCACCCGCAATCTAAAAGATATCACTTTAGTCAGTTACTAAGTTTAGTTTAGTTTAGTTCAGAATTAGGCCAGCAATATAGGGCACTTGGTGAGGAGTCAAACTTTCTAACAATGATCTGCTATCCTAGCTTTGATGACAATCACATTATGTGATTGTCTCTGAAAGCCATTGATTTAGTTTACTTCAACACTGTCTTCAATTCTCACTGGATGCTGCATAGTTCTAGCCTTGTGTCGAACTAAGCTAAGCTTTATCAATAAAAAAAGACACTTTGCATAGTTAACTAGCTAGTCTAGTAGTCTATTTCAAATAAATTTGATTCTAACTGAGTGTCCCATACTTCAAATCTTGTTCCAAACTTGATAAATAGAAATGACTGATTTTGAATTAAAACTTTTTTTTTTAATGTGTATACCTATTTATATACCTATTTACTCATAGTCCCATTGTGATGTAATGGTTAGCAAGCTAGTCTCGCAGCTACATTACTACTGAATAATGAGTTCAATCGTTACTGGACGCCCCATTCTTGCAACCTTGTCTCACCTCCTACCCGTGGTGAACCGATTGGTAAATACCTATATATTTACTCATAGAATATGAGCACCTCACTTGGTGTAATGGATAGCAAGCTAGATTAGCAGACCGTTGTTAATGAGTTCAATCCTCATTGAGTGCTCCATATTTCTGGCCATAACAACTAAGTTAAGTTTTAGTAAATAACTATTTACCCAAAGAATGAATTGAAAAAAATAGTAAAAGCGAAAAGTGTTTTTCTCTTTGCTTAGAAAAAGAAATGTATAAATATGTATATTTCTAAACATCTATGTATTTGTACACTACTACTTAATCGGTTTTAAGAAAGAAAAACATAAAGGTTAATGTAAGTTTCTCTGTCTTGTAAAGTATCAATATGAACACCTAAGGTTAGACAATAAAGGCTTCGTAGAAGGCGTGCAATGGGTTCAGTGCAGGGCTAGTTGTGTTTATTGGCGTTAGTTTTTACAAAGCTTCTCTTAATCTTGTTGCTTCCCTCGTATCTCTTGTCTCTATTTCCTTCGTCATCACCTCAGCCGACTTTCTTCTTCTCCTGCTACTACGGCTGGGCAGGGTAAGGGCACATGGATATGGAATTTGCAGTGGGATCTACCATCTCTGTTGCCCATGTCTGAATTTAGGATTGATTTGTCAACAATCAAGATAACAACACTTGCTCTGTTGGCTAATGGCGCCAATGCCTCGACATTCCACAGCTGGTCTCTTTCTTCTCAAAGACTCTCCCCCTCTCTCTCTCTTTCTCTCTCCGTTTCACTCTCTCTTTCTTTTTCTTCGCTTTCTTCTTTCATTTCTATGCTTTTCACTCCGTCTCTTTTCTTTTCTATTTTCTCTGCTTTTAATTATTTCTTAATTTTTCATCTTTTTTCTTTTTATTTCTTGTTTTTTTCTTTTTCTTTCTTTATTTATTTATTTATTTATTTACATTTCTTCGTTTTATTATTAGTCCACTTTTCTTCTTTTTTTTTTTCCCATTTTTTCATCTCTTTTTTCCTGCACTTTTTTCTTCCTTCTATTCTCTTCTTTTCTTTCCTTCTCTTTCGGCATTTAATTTATATCTTTGATTTTTCTTTCTTTTTTCTTTTTCCTCCTTCGCTTTCGTTTTACTGTCCTTTTTCTTCTTCTCTCTTTCTTTTTCTGTTTTTTTTCTCTTTCTCCTTTTTCTTCTCTAATCAACTTACCTTTTCTTTCTTCTCTTTTCCCCCCACTTTTTTCCTCTTATTTTTTTCTCTTCTTTTCTTTTCTCTCTTTTTCTCACCCCGTTTTTTTTGTTCGCTCTTTTTTGTCTTAACTCTTTTCACTCTTTACTTCCTTTTCTCAGTCCCTTTTTTTTCTCAACTGATTTTAAACTCCCACACTTTGAAACAACTTTTTACTCACTTTACAAATTCATCCAGTTTACTTTAAAAAATCTTCTTCTTCTTCTTCTTCTTCTTCTTCTTCTTCTTCTTCTTCTTCTTCTTCTTCTCTGTCGTTCTCTCCTATTTTCTTTCTTTCTCTATCTATCCATACTATCTCTGTTGTTTTCTTCTTTATCTATCTATCATCTATCAATCAATCTCTGTCGTTCTCTTCTTAGACAAACTTGCCCCCTCTTCCCGACCTACCCAACCACTGACAACAATTAATGCTCTTTGTAAAGATTGTGATTCAAACATTGATTCTTCATGTTCATTGGTCAACCCGTCACTTGTTAATAACGTGGATGTTACATGAATAATTTTAAAAGCCACATTATCAACACTGTGGCTAACTGGATCGCTAAATTGTCACAGGCATACAAATTCGAGGACAGTATTGGGTTCCAGAGGAGTGAAAGGCTCTTTCTTGTTTGTTTTTCTTTTTTTCTTTCTTTTATGATTTTATTTTTTCTTTCTTTTATGATTATTTTCTTTTTTATTTATCATTTTTGTTGTTTTTAAAATTTTTTATTTAAAAAAATTTTTTTTTTTACTTCAGTTACATTTGGTGCATGAAATGCATCATCAATGAATTTTTCATAAATTTCCACTTTCTGTTTTCTTTCGTAACTTTCTTCCTCTCTTTCTCACCATTATCACCCTCATCTCAATATACCTTTCTACTTTAGTATTACACCCTTTCTTTCTTTCTTTCTTTCAGTATAGCTTTCTCTCCGCCACGCGATAATAATTTGACTGATATGACAGATAATAATTTAGTAAATCCCTAAATGCATTTTGTACCATAAATTCCCACGAAAGTTTTCTTTCTTTCTTTTTAAATTCCCATTGATTTGCTTAGTGGTTAAAGTAGTTGCGTATTTTCCGCTGGATTATTTTGAAGGTGGATAGGTTTTTCTTACTTAGAAGTTTGGCGAAGAACATTCTTTCTATTCTGTTTTTATCCAGACTAAGGTGCTCATTGCGTGGCGGTTATCGTCGTAGCAAGTGGACGCTTCTACTCGAGTTCAAATGCTGAACGAGGCTGTTTGCATTTCACATAGCGCTAATTCTTTTGAGAAAGGCATAAATCCAATTATTCCCCCTCCAGGTATGGGTAAATAATTAGTTAGACTGAGCTGTAGGAGAAGAAAAATTGAATTCAAACCAGTTGTTGACCCGGAGAGGGATGGGTTCTGCCTGCCAAAGGCATGCTACATGAGTAGGGCTCCCACGACCAAACCAGGTTATGGAAAGAGTTTTTTTGTTTTTTAAAAGTTGTGCCGATTTAAGTATATTGGGCTGATCAAGTTTAGGATTTGCCGTTGGCCTTTTTGAAGATTGTGTAGTGTCGATCTGCCGTATAGGTGGGACGCTTACAGTACTACCGGGTCAGAATTGACCTAGGGGCAATGGTAATGAGAGAGTATTCCAGACTCCCCTGATCTTCAGAATTGGAGCATCGCCATCAGATGCAGTTTAATATCATACACAGGACACTCCCTTTTGCGAGAGGTTTTATAATACTGACTTCATTGGTGTGATGGATGATTTAAACTCGATAAGATACTCTAGTCGAAAAGAATTCCTGTATTCTAACCCAGTTAGCACATAAATAAAATAACAAAAAGTGTTCGAGTATGGCTCGTTATTCGAATCAAGGGTTCGGGTGAAATGTTGTAAGGTCTATCGAGAGAAAACCACGATCTATAACGATGGAAAGCAAGAAACGGACAGTGAAAGAAATGAAGCAAACACGTGGTTCAAAATTTAACAAAAGTTCTAATTATCGAACAAATCGGAAAGAAAAAAGAAAACTGTCTGTTATGAATGCGTATGTATAACTTATATAACAACAGTCTTTAGTTAAAGATGAGTAGAATGGAATGAATGAGCTATGCAAGGTATATTGGTTTTATCGTCAGGGTGGATATGGATTATACCGACTTTTCAAAATAAGGTTAGTTTTATCACCGGGCTGGAAATATTGTTCGGAGGTTCGTTGAAGAATTCGATAGTTATTCTCGGAGTGATGCGTCGAAATAGGATGATTTCGCCTCGCCGGTGCGATTTCGATACATAGTGAAATAGAAATGATTTCAACCTTTTGGAGAAATTTCCAGTCCGTCCTGTCTTCGGGTTCCGCGTGTGCCGATTGTACTTTTTTCAAACCCCTTTTCCGGTATGCTATGTGACTAGTCTGTATCGGAAATGGGGTCGGCCTTCCATTTCTTCTTTCACCCTGTCGGAATCTATTTCATTGTCCCATTATCATTAGCCCGTCTCAAGATCTCTCTCTCCCTCCCTCTCTCTCTCTCTCTCCCTCCATCTCTCTCTCTCTCTCTCCCTCCATCTCCTCTCTCTCTCTCTCTCTCTCTCTCTCTCTCTCTCTCGGAACTAAGAGAGGAAGAAATGCACATAAGTACAAATGCAAAATGAGAGAGTGGCTTGACTTAGCGGTAGCCCCTCGCACCTATCAATAGTAATAAATCTACTTATGTCAGGCCTTACCACTCGCCCAATACCATGGAGAACCACAACACCAGAAAAAAAAAACTGATTGACCTCTGTCTATTTTTCTGAGATGATGTGTTATTATTATTATTATTATTGCGGACAGGTGCCTTTGTAAAGAACAGTGTACTTCTGTGATTCAAATAAAAGAAGAAGGACGGAGAGTACACCGACCGAAAAGTTGTGAGTAGAGCAGTCCGCAAGTAGAGAATAATAATAAAAACCGAGTCAGAGTACAATAAATATTGAAAAAGTGCTTAATACATTCGTAAAGCATGTTTAGAGAACCGAATAAGTAACAGAAGCTTATTGCCCGGGTTTCCTTAGGGATATATATATATATATATATATATATATATATATATATATATATATATGTTTGTTATGTTTTTCAAAATGATATCATACTGTATTAATATATATATATATACATATAAACTGGATTTTATTAGTTTTGATAACTTGCTAGCCTGTTTCTCGGAATAACTTTCTCCTCATTTTCTATTTTAATAACTTTAATGTAACGCACACACACACACACACACACACACACACACACACACACACACACCAAAGCTTTAATTAGGGTAACTAATGAGCCAGAAATTACCCTTTATCTAAGCTGGGTGTGTATGCCAAAACATTCATTTGTAAGGATCGAACTCACTAAATTTGCATTCGATTGCAAAACTAGCTTGTTTGCGTGGCTCGCACCTCCCCTCATAAGTAAAAGATAATTTTAAAGAATTAAATTGATGTTTCACGAGAAGTCGTCATCAGAAAGCAAATGATTTCATTTTACACACACACACACCACACACACACATACACTTTATAAACATTTCTGATATACAGTGCTATGCCGTAAGATTCTGTGTCCGCCTATGCAATATACACTAACACGTTTTTTTTTGCAAACCCTACACACAGACACACGCAGTATCTCTCTTCGTACCACGCACGCACGCGCGCACACACGCACACACACTTATAATGCAATTGTTTTCCGTAAAATATTCATACGTAGATAATTACTCTTTTTTTCTCACATCTTCACTTCTCTCTCTCTCTCTCTCTCTCTCTCTCTCTCTCTCTCACACACACACATACACACACACACATTGTACGTGCGTTACACACAGATACACATATAGTGGAATCTTTTTCCGTCATTGTACAAACTCCCACACAGTTCTTGAATTTACACACATGCGATTGCTTAAAAAAAGAAAAAAAGAAAAAAGAAAAGAAAGGTCTTTGTTCTTCTATTCAATGAATAGAAAGAACAAAGACCTTTCTTTTTCTTTTTTGAAGTCGAAAGTAATAGATAAATAAATGAATAGTATTCATTTATTTATCTTTTACTTTCGACTTCATTCATTCATTCATTCATTCAATCAATTTTGTTTAATTCCTGTTAATATTCATTAATTGCTTTGATCTAATTCATTTCCCTCTCCACCATTTCTCTCTCTCTCTCTCTCTCTATATATATATATATATATATATCTATCTATCTATCTATCTATATCTCCTTTTCAACTATTTGCTTCTCGTTTTTTCCTTAAAAAAAGAAGACAAACTCATTTCTCTGCTTTTTCTTGAGTATTTAAAAAACCCTCTTTCGACTTACCACACAGCTTATCCTCTCCCTGTAAAATTCTTTCTTTCTTTTGTTTCTTTGTTTCTTTCTTATAATCTACTCTCTTTTCTTAAAGTCTCATTTCTTTTCTTTCGAACTTCCCCTTTTCCTCTACGTCATAAAAAAGAAAGAAATTTAATTGATTCTCTCTATACCACCCCACTCTCCCCCTCTCTTTACTGGTGGACACTTCTCTCTTTACTCTTACACGCCTATCTATTACCTCTCTCTACATATCTCCTTTCTTCATCTATCTTCTCACCTTTTCACTTCATTCTCTCCTCCCCTCTCTCTCTTTCTCAACTCCATTCCTTTTATCCTTTATCCTCACTCCTTTCTCAATACCTGTACCCCTCAGTCTCTATCGTACTCTTTTTTCTTCAATTTTTACCCTTCTCCATTTTCCGTAACCTCATCACTTCCTCTTTAATCTCTTTTACGCTCTTTTCCCCCTCTCCTCCTGTTCTCTTCCTCTCCCTCATCCTCCTCCCCCCTTTAGCCAGTTTAAGACTAATAACATTAAAACTCCATGTTGTGACTTGACAAGTGAAGCACATAAGGTAGTTTTTGTTACTGCTACCATTTAATACTCTCCCCACACCTCATGAAACTCGAAACCTTTTCCACACTCAAAAACATCTTATAAAAACACCCTCCCCTCGTTTTATTATTGCTTGCTCTTGTTCTATACTTTCTTTCTTTTTCTCACTTGCTACACACACGCATTTCTACTTTCTTTCTTTCTTTCTTTTCTTCTCTTCCTTTTCATTTTCTTCCTTCTTTCCTTCCGTCTTTTCCCCTCTATTCGTTCTGGCTCTCTTTTCCGTTTTTCTTCTTTCTATCTTTCTTCGCTCTTCGCTCTTCTTGAACTTGTCTTTCTATTTCTCTTTATTCCTCTCTCCTTTTTTTTTCTTTTCTTCTTTTTTTTTTACTCCCTCGTATTTTGTTTCGCTTTCTCGTTTTTCCTCATTAATTCTTCTTTCTTCCTTCTTCTCTCCATCGTCTCTTTCGTTTCCTTTCTTCATCTTCCAGACTAGCAAAGGATTTCCCCTGGCCCTTACAAAAAGTCATTGATGCTTCTGCAGGTGACAGTCGGACAACTGAAAAGGTTTATGATTGATAACTGAAAATTTTTAGAGGGTTGGGACATGTTTAGGGGGGTGAGAGGAAAAGCAGAACGCTTAGCCCCCCCCCCTCCCTCCAACCTCTCCGATCTCCTTTTTGTTTATAGTCCCCCCCCCTTTTCTTTTACTATCAAGACTCTCGGTTCCTGAGGGCCCTGAGCCTTGCCTTACCATCATGATGATGGATTACCTGTGAAGGGATGATGGCAAGTGATTTATCAGGCTTTATCTGTAGCAAATTACAGAGGTGGTGTAATATGGTGGACTGCTCTCTCTGACTGATCTGTTCTGCTCATTCACTCTTGTTTCTGGGCTCGGATCTCCTCCTCGCTTGTTCACTGGCTCACAGTTCGCTCCTTACTCTCCTTCGCCTCTCCTTGCTCTCCCTGCATTTTGATTCGAGGTTTCAGTTGCTTGCAGATGCTTGGTGCTAGCTAACGTTTGACAACCTCACTGATGTTGTTGTTGTCATCGTCGTCGTCTTACTTCGCATCGTCGCTGGCGTCGGGCACCATGGTCGGCGTGGATATGGACTATTGCAGACCCTGGGGTTTGTTTTCAACTTTGCTTTTCTCTTTCCTGAACTCTGTTATTTATTCTTAAATTTCATTTATTTGTTTATCTAACTGGCGTCTTCCACTTTCTGTAATCTTAGCAGTTTTAAGATCTGTCTATTGGACCACTATGTAATTGTTTTTATGCGTACACACAACGAACGGCCAGGCAGATCGCAGATTTCTCGTAAAAACAACGTTAAAGCAGTCCCTCTTTCGCTATCAATCTATCAGCTTACTATTTTGATGGTTGTATGTGTTGGCTCATTTGTAGCTGCTTTTATGTCGATCTTTCTATTTCAGTCTGTTTATATCTACAACTTACTGCGCTTTGTAGCTACCGGTTTTCGACACAACTATCTATCTATCTATCGAGTATCTATCTATCTATCTATCTATCTATCTATCTAGTATCTATCTATCTATCTATCTATCTATCTATCTATCTATCTATCTATCTATCTATCTATCTATCTATCTATCTATCTATCTATCTATCTAT
This sequence comes from Doryteuthis pealeii, assembly GCA_023376005.1. Taxonomy (NCBI): domain Eukaryota; kingdom Metazoa; phylum Mollusca; class Cephalopoda; order Myopsida; family Loliginidae; genus Doryteuthis; species Doryteuthis pealeii. Next base: position 80,006,130 of record CM042143.1, on the reverse strand, counting down.
CTATCTATCTATCTATCTATCGAGTGTCTATCTATCTATCTATCTATCTATCGAGTGTCTATCTATCTATCTATCTATCTATCTAATCTATCTATCTATCTATCTATCTATCTATCTATCGAGTGTCTATCTATCTATCT
>CM042143.1:79998490-80000990 GCA_023376005.1 Doryteuthis pealeii | reverse complement strand
TTTATATACACACAAACTCATATATATGTGTGTGATGTATATATATATATATACACACTCTCATATATATATATATATATATATATATATATATATATATATTCAGTGTGTGTTATTGTGTGTAACATATTTGATATAAATATGAAAATTTTAAAGTGCATGAACATGTATGTTAGTGTTATTACCTGTATATGTCCAAGTTTTCATTTTAAAAAAAATATGCAATTTTTTTTTCTATCCCTCATTTCTTGAAAACAACTCAAGAACAGTTTGATGGTACTCTGGAAATATGTACAAACATAGCTGGTAGGTTTAGATGATGAATCTTAAATATGAAAAAAAAAAGAAAAAAAAAAGTCTTGAATAGATGTTTAGCTGATGTTATCATTATTTACTGTTTATATTTATCCCTCACACTGTTTCCATAGAAACAATTAAAAAAAAATTATGTTAATTTTTTTAATTTTTTTCACATGCCTAATTATCTAAAATTGACCCCAATACAACAACCGTGAGTTTATTGTTGATAAGATTATCTCGGATTACTTGTTAGTCTCACTTAGATTTATATTATAAAGTTTAATGTATAAAAATGAACAAGTGTGAAAAAGCTATCACATTATTTTTGCAGTCAATATAAAATTACTTACTTTCTTGAAGGTTTATTTATCAAGAAAATAAAAGCTTTATTGATATTGAATTTTAAAAATTGTGAAAGGCATGAATCTAATATTCCCTGTATCGTTTTCAGCATGAGCCGTCATATAATGTTAATGATAATAGTAGACATGAAAGAGAGGCCAAATGATTTAAAATAAGCATTTCTTTTAATGTAGCCAATTATAAAAATATGAATATAATGATCTGAAATGATGATTTCCTGTGAAAGAAATTAAATGCTCTCGGTATTTGTCAAAGGAAAAAAATTAATTTTTAGGAAAAAATTGTTATGATTTGTAAAATTGATTAACAAAGTTGAAGTATGCACAAAAAGAAAAAAAAGAAAGAAAAAAAACGAAACAAACAAGAAAAACAAACTGTTTGGATGTTGATGAAAATTCTACAATTATGTATATATGTCATATTTTGGTAGTAGTCCTTCTCTTAAACATGTTCTTTTAACAACATTAGAAAATTAAATAAAAAAAAAAAAGAATCATTTTTTTCTTGTCATCTGATAAAATTTCTTAAAATTGGTTAAATTTTATTTAGATACTGTTCAAAATTTTCTCCTATAGCACTTTTCCACCATTTTCAAGAAATTGAACCTAACTAATGATGGAGGAAAATTTTGGACAATTTCTTATATAAAATTTAAGAAATTTTGTAAGATGGAAAGAGAAAAAATCTGTAAAAAGACTATTAAGAAAAAAAACCCTGCCAGTAATTTTTAAAACGTGTATATATATATATATATATATATATGTGTGTGTGTGTGTGTACACACACACACACACACATACATGCTTCTATACATGTGTATGTATATATATGTGTGTGTATGTATATATATATATATATATATGTGTATATATATGTGTGTGTATATATATATATGTGTGTTTGTATATATATATGTGTGTGTATATATATGTGTTGTTATATATATATATATGTGTGTGTGTGTATATATATATATATATGTGTGTGTGTATATGTATATTGTATATATGTATATATATATATATATATATATGCATATATATATATATATATATATATATATATATATATATATATATATAACCACTATTTGGCATTGTGATTGCTTTTGTCAAGTGTTTTTGATTTACTATCTAACCTAGTAACTCTGTATGTTTTATATATTTGTATTCATAAGATTGATAACCGACAGATTCCTGGCACTTTACTATATTTCAATGAAGCTGACAACTCTTAAATAAAAGTAGAAAGAAAGAAAATTCCTGAAACCCATGCACAGTAAATAAACAAATAAATAAAAGATGGCTGTAGTCTGAATTACAACCCATTACTTATAAATTAAACAAGTCTTTCCTCTTTCTCTTTTCTCTCACTTTTTTTTTTTTTCAAACTCCAAACCTACAACTTTTGTTACTCATTCCCCTTCATTATCTTCTTTTTTTCTCTCTCCTCTTTTTTTTCCCCCCATTCTATTGTCTTCTGTTTCTTAGAGATAGGGCTAAAAACATTAATAATGATAAATTACACTGGGAAAAGGTTACTTGCTAACTTACTTCACTAAATAAAAAAAAATAAAAAAATAAATGAAAAAATGCTATGGTTGATAGACGTTTTTTTTTTCCTCTAGGTTTTTTTCCACCACACAATCAATTTATTATTTTTTTTTTTTTTTTTTACTTCTTCCTGCTTTTAGTTTTGTTTTGATTTTTTTTTTTTTTTTTTCTTTTTTTTTTTCCCATCTGTCTTTTTAAAATGAAGTTTTCAGAAATAAATAAAAGTGAAGACATATTTATTAAGCTTAGCTTAGGCCATCACAAGGCCAAATGGAGGAAATTGG
>CM042143.1:79983490-79990990 GCA_023376005.1 Doryteuthis pealeii | reverse complement strand
AAAGGGGCAGGGCTGGGTTTATTGCCCAGTGCCTGAGGCGCCCCCCTTGAGGGGGAATGCCGACGGGATCGACGCAATTTTTCACCCGCCACCCCATGAGTCTCGGCTTGTGGGTGGTCCCACATAAATAGGGCCTTTGTGCCTGACCCGTACAAGTGGGGTACGTGGAAAATATCATGTTTAGTTTTTGACTAAAATAATTCGGCATCTGTTAATTTCATTTGTTCGATTACCCATAGAAAATTGTTAGATTTTTTATGACGTCTCGTTATTTTATTTCTTGATTGATTACTGATATATAAGCATTGAACTACTTTCATGGAATCGTTAAAGTTTATAAATGTTTCATTTCGTTTGAACTGAACGTCATATTTTCCCAGTGACATTTTAAGTCTTATATTTCAATTTTCATGTAAATCTAATTTATCAACACACACACACACAAAGAGAATATCCAATAAACGGGTAAGTTGTGGATGATTCTATTTGGGGTCTTCTTTATCCTCCGTACATCCACAATGCATGCAGATGCAGATGCACACCTATAGATTTATACAATGATTCTTTAAAGTCCCTAAGAGAGCTCATTGTACGATAATTAATAAGTTAATTATATACATTACAATATTTACACTTCTAATAAGAGAGAAAAACTAAACAGGCCGTCATTAGGCTATTATAAATTTATTTCAGCTGGTGGCCTCTATAAAAGAGCCCAGTCTCGTCAGATAGCCATCATACAATGGAAAAAAAATATACTAAAACTTTTAGTATATATATTTGCCGTCACTCAGTTGATTTTTTGCTTTGTGTTGAGAGGTAAAATTAAAAGTACAAGCAAGCTTCAGATATGCTTATGTTGATAAGTTCACAAAAAAAAATAAGTTTCCAAATTTAATACACAAAAGAAAAATATCATTTATAAAGAAATAAACATTAAAACATATTACAGCACATAATTTATTACATTCTATTTTATCATGTTTTTATAAAATACTGTGTTATTTTTCTTATTTAAAAAATATAACAAAAAAAATAGGGTGCTTTTAGGGGGGAATGGGTGGAATGGATTTATGGCATTTCAGTTTATTTCAATGGGTAAAATTGATTTGATGAGGAAATTGAGTTATTAATGGAATGAATTGAACGTGTAAGTCAATGTGTCACTGTATATATATACAATATTCTTTTGATGAATTCCTGAATGTGGAACTGTTGATGGCATAATGGTTATTAGCACAGAAAATGGAATCAGCACGTCAAGTTCAAATTCTGTCTGAGATTGTTTGTGTGCCCCTTGGGAGCAACATGAATCCACCACTTCTCCCCCACAACATGAATCCACCACTTCTCCCCCACAACATAGTAGAAGTCCTGGGTATGAAGTTAAACTGAATCTACTGATGAAGTTCCAATTCGGAAGCTCTGGGGAGTGTGGAGTACCACTTCATTGCCATTATTCACAGGTCTACTCTGACCCGGACTGGTAGTACATTAGGGTCCCATCTATGGTTTAAATAGATCAAAAATGAGTTTTTTAAAAATTGAATTTAAGAAAGAAAAATTGAATGCCTGACAAGAATGAACAAAACATAAAATAACCCAGGGTTGACATGCCGTGAAATTCAACCAACCAACCAACCAACCAACCAACCCATAGTAGTGTTGATTCGACACAGTAGCTTTGGTGGGCAACCAGTCTAAGAGAGGTATAACTCAGAAAAGGAAACTATATAAATTATAGGTTATATGATAAGTTTAAAACTAGGAGCTGGAATCTGGAGTAGTTGACGTTGTCTTCAGTTTCATTTTGGCAATTCCTGGCCTTTTGACAACATTGGAGATCTGCTGCATGGGCAAGTGATGGTCTTCCATATAACCTTTTGCAAGCCTGTGCAATGTAACAGTGCACATTGTCCTGCTGAAAGATTCCACTGCCATTGTAGAAGATTAATACCATCAAGAGATGGCCATAGTCTTCAATTTGTGCACGAATAAGCAGAGACTGCATGGACGATGGGACACAGTGTTCTTGGCAGAGCATTGCCCAAACCATCATACTGCATCTACCGGTTTGTATTTTCCAACAATGCATTCTAATGCCATTGTTTTCGCAGGAAAAAAAATACACACATACTCATTAGTCTAGGTAAGATCTTACATAGATACAATGTACAGATCTGATTGTCACATTGAAGATGCTTTTGGCATAAGACAGTGATTGGCATGGTTATTTCAATTGGGCCTGCAGCTGTGCATCAGACAGCAAAGAATGATGTACTGTGAGTATGTACTCACTAGCAAATTGGAGCACCTCACAAGCTGTGCCATTTTGGAAAAGCTCTGACCAAGTTTTCTGGCTATAACACAATTTGGCCTTTGTTCTTGTTTAAATCGTCTTGTGACATTCAGCACATCAAAATTAAGTACTTGAGGCACCTTATATATGTCTGACTCAAATATATGTAGTTGTTATGAGTCAGTAGCTGTAATTCTTGCCATATATAGTGGGTTGTTACTATGCCAGTATATATATATATATATATATATATAGTCACATGGGAATTTCTGTGACCCTGGATTTCAGGCAGGGGTGCATTTCACTCTGATGAATGCACCACTACATGAAACCCAGGAACACAGAATTTCCCAAGTGATATATATGTGTGTGTATTTATGTATATATATATATATATATATATATATATATATATATATGTGTGTGTAGAGCTCTATCACTAATATTGAATACTCTACTACTAATACCACAAAAAAAACTTGGTCCATAACTACCTCACCAATTGAACTAGTGATACCCATATATTATTAATATATAAGGATAGTGTAGATATAGTGAACAGTCCTTGGTGATTGTCAGTTTTTCCAAGCTCTCCTAAATTAGATATGCATGTTCTATCACCAATATTGAGCACTTTATATAAAATAATGTTCAGAAGATTTGGAGATTGTCAAGTAGCCTTTCATTGCCATTACTTCCAGTTCCAGTTTGACCTGGTTGGAGTGATTGTACCTGTTAGGGTCCCATCTCTGGGTCAAATATATTTTATTGAAAGTTATATATATTAGATAGGACTGTGAGCAAAAAAAAGAAAAAAAAAGAAAAATACAAAAATGTAAATATGAATGTACAATGAACACAATTCCCTAACCTCTAGGCATAAAATAACCCTGAACTGGTTGACATAGTGACATGCCATTAAAATCAATCAACCAATCAGTCAACTTTATTCAAATTTTAAATTTAAAAAAAAAGGTGTCAGTCTCAAGACTTTTTGTTCATACATATATATATATATATATATATATATATATATATATATGGCAAGAAAGAAAACTCTGAATTTAAACTTGTTAAACTTTGCTTAAAAATTGACCTTGTGTCACATCCTGCTTGTGTGGAGGGTTTGGGTAAGTGTGTGTATGTATGTATATATATATATATATATATATATATATATATATATATACTTTCAAAGATACTTATATATGAGAGAGAGAGAAAGAAAGAAAGCCATTATAAATACAAGCCTTTCAAATCTTTTTAAAGCTCTTTCTGAGTTCAACAACAACAACCTGTTTAATCTGGTTCATCACCCAGTGATGGCTGGAGATCAGATAAGCTATAGGTGTATCAAACTATAAATAATCAAACTGTACACAAAGTGAAAAGAAATAAAGAGTCCTTATAATAAATGTTCAACAAAAATAAAAAATAAAAATAAAACGACCCTAGCAGTGATTGACAACAGATTAAATAGTGTGAAACAAACTTTGACAATCTACAAAAGAACAGCTGTATAAAGCCATTCATCTTTCTTCTGAACTTTACAATATGCCATCTCAGCATGGTTACCTGGTGTTGCTGAGGAGAAGAGGAAAAAAAAAAAAATAAAAAAAAGGTTTGTCAGTTCAGCTCTATAAATTGACCTTTGTAAAAGCAGGGTTTTTTTTTCTTATAATAAAATTTCTTTCTTTATGGTATTGTAAAAAAAATATACGAATAAAATGCATGAAGAGATGTTTTTTTAAATTTATAAAGCAGTCTTGAAAGTATCAAACAAGTTTTATTTAACAGATTTTTTTATAAAATGTCTTTATTATATATATATATATATATATATATATATATATAATCAAATCCTTGACGAGGTTGTTTGTATTTCACATAGTGCTAATAGCCTTGAGAAAGGTATGCATCCACCTATCCTCCCAGCTACGGGTAAATAGTAGGGCAGAATGTTGAGGTAAGCAGTCTAGGAGAAGGAATACTCTGAACCTGTTAAACTAAGCTTCAGAAATTGACCATGTATCCCATCCTGCTCATGTGGGGGGTTTAGTATATATATATAAATATCCGATGCTGTGGCTCCATTTCTGGAGATCTGGAGAGTGAGGAGTACTCCTTTATTGCCATTACATCCAGGTTCACTCTGACCCAGAGGAGTAATACCTGTTAGGGTCTCATCTATGGGTTAAATAGATCTGTTTAAAAATCAATTATATTTGATAGGGCAAAAAACAAAAAAACTTCTTAAGAAGCAACTACACATAAAATAACTGTAGACATGTTTACATGCCATTAAAATCAATTGATTAATACGTTCATTTTTCAAAAATTTTATAATTAGGTGTACATTTTATAATAAAGATTGGAACATAAAGTGTTTATGTGTAAAAATCATGCATTATTTTCATGTATTCAAAATTTTTACTAAAGTGTGTTTTCTGTTTTTGGGACACACCTAGAATGTGTCCGTGTGTGTGTGTGTGTGTGTGTGTGTGTGTAATAAAACCAAAAGTATTTGTTAAAAAATGGCTTTGAAAAAACAAGAGTAAACTAAACGACATATATGCACTTTTTTTTTTTTTTTTTTTTGAGTAATGATATCCAACAGTTTTTGTACTGAACAAGTGCCAGGCAACAAAGATATTGTATTGGTTTTAGCAACTTTCTAGGTCAATATTTCTTGACAATTGATCCAACCATCAGCTTTTTTTTTTTCATTTCTGTGGCTTTTTTTTGGGGGGGGGGAGTGGGGGGGGTTTGTGTGTGTGTTTTCCTGCTATTTTTTCATCCTAATTCTTTTCCAATTTGGTACATGCCAATGCCACTTAAACAAGGAAAATGATGATGAAGATCATGTTTATAGATACCATAATTATTTGTGTATAATCCACACTTTTTTCCCAGATTTTTAACCACCCTATCAGCTGGAACTGCACCTCTGCAGAGGGTAAGACCCCCCCCCCCACCTGTTGGCCGTGGTGGCGACTTGTGATGCTTAAGGATGGGGTCCTGGTGGATGAGCAGTCCATGACATGAAACACTCCACTTAGAGCCTTACTTGGGCTAGACGGGCATCTGGAAAGACCCCCTCCAAGCAATCCTTTTTATCATATGGGTGCTAGAGGTAGTGGCTGAGGTCTTTATGTCTTGGAATGACGTTAAACTCTATCTGATGGTGAGGTTCCAGTTCTGGAGGTTTGGGGAATGTGGATCACCTCTTCATCACCATTGCTCCCTGGTCCACTCTGACTGGAGTGGTAGTACCTGTTAGGGTCCCATCTATGGGTTAAATAGAAAAACATGTGTTTAAAAATATTATGTTTAATAAAGAAATTGTTTAATTAAAAACTTTTGAATACTCATCAAGAATGAATAAAACAAAATATCTTTGGCATAAAATAACCCAAGGGTTGATATGCCGTAAAATCAAACCAACCAGCCAAGTTGAGCAAATGTTAAATCTACTTGCTACAAATTCCAAAAAGTTGATGCGCATTATACAGGAGAGATGTTTTTTTCCAGAATTTCATAGCTGAATGTTATGTGTGCGTATTATACATGAATGCGTTTTATTCATGATTTTTAATATTAATTAAAATTTAATTGAAGTACAAGAATGGTGTGCAGTTTTGTTAACATTTCTATGTTAATTTATATCAATCAGAAAGTGGAGGTGCATGGTGTGATGGTTATCATCCAAGGAAATGGATATGGCAAGATGAGTTCAAATCCTGGATGATGCTGTTTTGCATTTTACATACTAATGTCATTCATCCAACTATTCTCCATCTAGCTATAGGTAAATAGTAGGGCAGATCGGGCTCTTTAATCTTAGTAGGTCAACCAGTCAGATAAAATGGAATTGGCGACCTGAGTTCAAATCCTGGATGAGGGTGTTTGCATTTCCCTCTGAGAAAGGTATGAATTCCCCTGGCTGTGGGTAAATAGTAGGACAGACTGGGTTCTTTAGCCTTGTTTAGGCAACCAGTCTAGAAGGAAGACTCTGAATTCAAACAAACTTTACTCTGTTTAGAAATTGACCTTGTGTCACATCCTGCCTGGGGTGGAAGAGTTGGGTATATACATACATCCAAATTAGTATTTGTTTGCTTTTTTTGATAAATTCTGTTACCTCAACTGCATTCCAGTTTTAAGTCATCAAGAAATGGAACACCCCACCCCCCTATCTGAGGATTTATCAATCAAATAATTTTCATTTAAACATTTTATGATGTCATTTGGCTGTTGTGTGTCCATGTGTTTGTGACTCAGAATGAGGTTATTTCTTGTGTTCCTTGCTTCATTAATTTGGGGAGTTCATTAAATTCTCACTTTAAGGTGACTGCCAGTAGAATTTGCCATTTGCACTGGTGCCAAGTCGATATAACTGCTGACCACCTTGAACTGACACCTCACTACCATTCACTTCAGCCTGGAATGAAGTGGGCAGATGTGTGTGTGTGTGTGTGTGTATCTTTTCTCTTCTCTTCCTCCTCCTCCTCCTCCTCCTCATCGGTGGATACCAAGCCAAGTCTGTCAGAAGTGATTTGATGTCTTCTGTAGTCATGAAGATCAAACTGATCATGTCCTCTATTCCCAACTGTACTCTTATCACTTCTAGTTAAATTTTCTCAAGTGATGAGTTTCTTTTATAGAGAAACTTCATTTGACAGATCTTCCCACTTTGAAGATGACAAATACTAAAATGGGGCTCATTTTTCCTTTCATTTCTTGTCTGTTTTTCAATCCAGTTTATTAAAAAAAAAAAAACATCTTCGATATTCCTGCATGAGACAAAAAATAAATAGATTCAGTACCAAGTTTTTAAATTAACAAATTTAAATAAAGATATATGCATAACTGAAGAATTTAATAATGTCTAGAGAAGTCAGTGGTAGAGATGGGCGGTTTAACTGAAAAAACAATTTTTTCCAGTTTCATCTGCAAATCGGAAGCCATACAGAGATATTTTGCAAAACCGAAACCATTCGGTGTAGTGCTATTACTACTGAGTGATCATATCCAAAGAAACAAGGTTGAAAAAAACTTTCAGATTTTGATGAAATTAAATTTTAACAACATTTGTACTATTATAAGAGGAAAAAGGTCAGTTTAGCTCAGTTGGTAGAGTGTTCGGCTGGGAACTGCAAGGTTCCTGGTTCGATACCGACCCTCAACCAACTCAGCGAATG
>CM042143.1:79958490-79978490 GCA_023376005.1 Doryteuthis pealeii | reverse complement strand
CCATAGTTGCACTATGGCAGGTATTGCGATGGTGAGGCTGAAGTTTTGTGTTGGGTTCTCTCCTAGTCTCTCTTAGTCTTCTCATGCTGGTAGGGTAAGGATTTTTTTTTTCTGAGTTGGGTATGAAAGATGGGGGTGGAGGGGTCCACTTTAGACCTGGCTTCAATCACTTATCAAACAAGCAAGAGGTAATAAATTACTATGACCTACAGTAAAAAGAAGTTGTATGTGTTATTAGCAGTCAGCAGGACTCTCTGGGTAGACAGTTGTGATAGATAGGCCTATTTTGTCCTGGCTTTTAATCCTTCTTTCTATGACAGCTGGAAGGAAGGGGGGGTAGGGTTTGATGTTGATGAAGGGGGTGGGCTATCTGCCATTGGATTGAATGACTTGCTCGATGGATGTGCAGTGTAAAAGTCTCCTATTCTTAACTTCCTCCTTCCTCTGTGTAGCATTAGCAGTGAGGGGATCATTGAGGGGGGGAGGAGTATGTGGCTCTGTGGGTGAGGAAACTTCTCTGTAACAGCCAATCATTTAGTGCAGGTGCATTTGATATTCTTTGGTTCTTATGCAATCAAAAAAAAACACAACACACACACATGTGTATGTGCATAAAAATATGTATACATATGTGTGTATGTATGTGTATAGGTATATTTATGAATGTACTCTCTTAATGTGTATGTATATACAAATGTATCTATATAAGTTTAAATCTGTGCATATAGTATTTGTATTTAAACAAACCCTCCGCCACAGGCAGGATTCCGACATAAGGTTAATTTCTAAGCAGAGTACTGCTGACTTGAACTCAAAGTTTTCCTTCTCATAGACTGGTTGCCTTACCCAGGTGAAAGAACCCATTCTGCTTGGTTGGCTGGGTTTTACAGCATGTCAACCCTTGTTGGGTTATTTTATGCTGAAGACATTTTGTTTTGTTCATTCTTGATGGGTATTCAATTTTTTTTTAACTCAATTTTTTTTAAACACATTTTTTAATACTCATTTTTTTTCTGTTTAACCCATACTGAAAGGTACTACAATATGGGTCGGAGTAGACCTGGGAGTAATGGCGATGAAGAGGTACTCCACACTCCCCAGGGCTCCAAAATTGGAACTTCACCATTAGATGCAGTTTAATGTCATATGCAGGGCACTAAAACCTCAGCCACCGCCTTCTAGCACATATATAATAAAAAGGGTTGAGGAGTTGCCCTAAGGGCAATAGGGCCTTTCCCCAAGGGCATTAGCACAAAGTGAAATGCAAACAACCTTGTCCAAGATATGATCTTAGGCTGCTGATTCTGTTTCATACAACGATAACCATTACACTAATTGTGACTCCTGTGCACATGCTATTATCCCAAAATATGTACATCCCTATCAATTTTTTACAAAAAGGTATTTTGCTTCTCATGATTGAAGGATCTCAATAATACATAAAAATATTTTTTTTAAAGATTTTATGCGTAATATTAAAAGGAAAATAATTTAAAAATTATTTCAAATTAACAGTGTATTCTATATTGTCTGCTGTAAAGATGAAATGTTACAATGATCTACAATTGGCTTAAAGACCATTGTTTGCCAACTACTGATTTCAATGAAGATTATCTATTTTTATCACCCTAACTATGGGTGAAATAGTACCACTACTGTTCTTCTACAAGGATGGCTTTGACATTAAATAACCCACATAGGTTGATATGCCATTAAACAAAGAAACCAAAATCAATTTTCTTTTAACTGTATTTATTTATTTTGTTTGTAATATTGTGTAAAAGAAGATTTGTACATTTATTTATCTACCAATTGATTGACTTTGTTTTTTTTTTTTTTTTTTACTTACAGCTTCTGATGAAGATCCCACAATGAAAAGCAAATCCAAGGACTCCATTGTTGGAGATGATGACAAAGAGTTAGAAGATGAGCCTGATTCTGACTCCCAATCCAGTTTCCATGACAACGAGTCAGATATGGAGTCCCAACCGGAACAGCAAACGCAAACACAAAAAGAAGAAGAAGAACAACAGATATCATCACCGCCACCACCGCCGCCACCACCACCACAACCACCACAACAACAACAACAACCACAACCACCACCACCACCACCACAACAACAGCAGAGTCCAGAGATAGATACCCAAATTAAGAATAAGTGCAAGACACTTCCAACTCCCAAGTCACCAACATCCCCGGCCATGGAATCTCCAAGTCGGGAAATGGCCCCCTCACCTCTCCGACGGAGTTCAGTCATCACGGAGGGGTCACTGGCCCAGACGTCCATTGCTCTCCCACCGACAACCACATCGACCATCCCTGTGTCGGTGATTACCCGTACTACGTCCCATTCCACCCATACAGTGACACCATCAAGGCATAGTTTACGTGACCGTTATAAACTCATCAATGGAGCATATCGGTCTTTTTTTACAGAGTCCAATCACTGTAGTACCAACAGTCATAATAACAGTAACACGAAGAATAGCAATCTTCATGCCAACATTCATCACTCTCTCATCGGTAGCAGTGCTACCACGACCACAACCACTGCCACCACCACCACCACCACCATTAACAATCACAAGAGTCACCATAATAACATTAATAGTAATAATAATAATAATAATATTGCTACAACTGCTAATAATAATAATAATAATAATTCTGATCAGCCATTGGACTTATCGAAAAAATCCAAGCCAGTGTCACAGACCCCACCACCTCGTGTTGCAAATGGAATCAACAGTGGTAGTAGTGGAGGTTTGTCTTCGAGCTTGAAGAGTCTCCAGCAACGATTTGGTGGAGATTTTCACATTAATGGTACAAATCTCCGTTCAAATAAAACAATTGAAGACCCAATGGGAATGGGCCATCAGTTATTGATGCCTAGCTTAGGCTCAAACCAATTAATTAACCGAAACATGACCGACTATGGAAGCAATGTCAATGTTGATCTAAATGCAGCCCTAAAAGGTAGCAACAATAACTCACTTATTAATCGAGTGGCTAAGGCCCCAACTGATCTCTGTACTGAAGGGATGAACAGTCGCTACACAACGCACCGGTGCTCTTGTCAAAAGGTGTTTAGCAGTCTCTATGATCTCAGTATACATTTGCAGGAGACACATCATATACCTGCAGGAAGCAAGGACGCCAACGTTATGGAATATCCAAAACTTGTTCGTGGTCAAGATATGTGGCTCAATCAGGAGTCTGAACAGACGAGGCGTATCCTCCGATGTATGCAATGTGGTGAGTCCTTTAAAACCCTCCCAGAACTGACGCTGCACATGATGCAGACCCAGCACTACACGAAAATTGTTAGTTCTGATCATGGACGTCGTTCACACAAGTGCTCATCTTACTGTGACCGTGATTTAGAGAAAGAGTGTATCTTTAAATGTAAGGTGTGTCAGGAAACGTACAGTGACATGGAGGGCCTTGCAAACCACATGATCATGTCCGGCCACCATAAGAAACAAATTCTACGTTCTTACAATTCGCCAGAGATTCTGTTAAGGGCCAGGCGGAAACGCCCCTTCAGTAGTGAGGAAAAACCTGGTCTTGGTGCTAACCCAACCGTAGCTACTTTACTCGAGTTTAAACGGAAGTGCGTCAGCCATGATGGACTGAATAGTCCGAGCTTGAAGTACACGGATGTTGTTACAAAGGATGATGATGGTTACATTACGTGTGAAAATTGCGGAAAATGCATAGAAATGCGGATGTTTGTTGAGCATGTGCGGACTTGCGTGAGGCAACGTTCTGGGGTCATTGATGCCCTAAAGATGAAACTCAATGTAGATGATGACCAACGCCGGGTCAAAAAGTCTGAGGAACCATCTTCTGGAACGAATCATGTCCAGGCAAGCCATCAGTCCTCAAATTCCGTCGAATATGATTTATCCAAGGTGAAAAAAGAACCTAAAGATGTTGATGAGAAAATAGAGGTGTCTAAGGAAATACCGATCTGTAGTCCATCAAAGGTTGAACCTGCTTCTGAAGAATTGGACTCTTCCACTCCAGAGACGAAAGTTATCCCGGAAAAAATGCAGGTGTGTCCTCCTGAAGACGAAGACAGCACCAGCAGTAATGTACGGAAAGATCCTGACCGAATGCCGTTGGATATAATCGATCCAGATAACTGCAGCAGCGTTGGGGGACTTTCAGCTCTCCGGGCAATGGAATCATTTATTCAGAAAAGCTTCAAGAATAAATTTGACAAAAACAGTCACAAAGAGTCAGTTAGTAGTGGGAGCGTCACGTCTGTGACTCAGGAGTTGAAACAAGTTGCAACACCAGACAGCCCAACGACAAAATACCATCAGGTTTCAAACCAACCGAAAGTTGCAGCCAAAAACAGCTCCAGTTTACAGAACGTGCCTTCCAGCAAGCCATTGCTGTGTAAAGAAAGCAACGATGAATGCTCGGATCCTGAAGCCGAGGAATCATTCAAATCAGCCGGCAAAGAATTGCAGTCCTTATCAGACATGTGTGAACAGATTACAAAACAAACAACTGCAACGACTGTTGTAAAAGTTGAAGATAAGTCATCGTCCAGTTGTGCAGAAAATCAAGAAGAAACTCCATCGAGCCCCATGTCTGTGAGTGAGAAGAAGCCTACAAAGGAGCCCCTGGAGGAGAAATACCTCCAGTTACCGCCTACCACTGAATCTGATCCGTCTAAATCCTCGGCGCTGGATTCTTTGAGTAGCTTTGTCTACGGCCAGCCAATGACCTGTGAACACCCTTTAGATAGTCTACAGAAGCTTATAACCAACACGGACACTGTTAAAATGCCATCCCATGGCACCCAACCCCCCAAGTGCCAGACAATAGCATCTTCTTCATCTCCAGATATCTCCATTCCGTTGAATTTGTCCACAAAATGTCAGAAAGATGATGAACCTGAAAAGTCTGGTCGTGAAGATTTATCGGTCTCAAACAATAGCACTGATGCTGCCCACGGGGAGATGACCTCGCCGGCCAGCGATTCGGACAGTGGAGACTACAAGTGTCCGGCGTGTAGTCGGCAGTGTGCATCCAAGGGCTCATGCCGCTACCACCTGAGTCGGTGCCACTTGTCGTCAGTGAAGAAGTTTAGTATCCGGGACCCGTTTAGTATGAGCCCATTTGTTTACCTCCCTTTGGACCATACAGCCAAATTTACAAAATATTATGAGATGGCGCATGAACTTGCTAATAAGAGTAGTGTCTCTCATGAGCTAACTGCGAAAGGAAAATAGCTATGCTAGACAGACAGTTACTTGCTTAAATGCTAAATAAATAACTTAACACATTGTATGTGGGGAGTTATGTCTAAAAATATGCCTGCCGTAAGATCCCTGTTTGGGACCTTATATGAAATAATTCATTAGGTGAGGTCCAAGGGAGATAAATTTTTGCTTTATTTTGCTTCTCACCTACAATGAGTTAATTTAAGAAAAAAAGAAAACAAAACGTGATTATTTCCAAAAAAAAATCTATAAACTCTTACATACAAAACACACAAAGAAAAAAAGCAGATAAAATCTAAATGAATATATGTATATATCTGTATATATATATATATCTTATGTATAAGTATATATATGTCTATACATGCATGTGTTTAACAATTTTGAAAATGAAGTTTAAAAAAATGCCTGTCCAAGATAAAAATCAGACCCATGTATGTGTACATGTATATATAGATATATATGCAAAATTATTAAAGTTATTGATATATATAAATATTATCTTTCTTCCCTCCTACTCCCTGACCATGATTTCTCCTCCTACTACTCTTTATAGGGTTATGGGAGGAGGTGTTCATTTTTTTTTTTTTTTTTAAATGCTGTTTCTCAATTTTGAATGTTGACAAAAGATACAGAAAAAAAGACTGAAATTTCAGATGATTTTTTATCTGA
Source organism: Doryteuthis pealeii (assembly GCA_023376005.1). Classification (NCBI taxonomy): domain Eukaryota; kingdom Metazoa; phylum Mollusca; class Cephalopoda; order Myopsida; family Loliginidae; genus Doryteuthis; species Doryteuthis pealeii. Next base: position 79,972,575 of record CM042143.1, on the reverse strand, counting down.
ATTGTGAAGAATTTCGTGTTCGAAATACAAAACCATAATTATTAAGTTTGAAAATTTACAAGAAGAGATTAAATTTATTTGTAGTAGGCTTTAATGTCAGGGGTGCTTAACTAGGAAACTTACTTGTGATTGGGCCAAGAGGGGGTGGGGAACAACAAAAAATAGAACATGTTAAAAAAAAACAAAAAAAAAAACATTAAAGCAGTGCATGACGGGAATAAAAAAGATATAAAGTGTTTGAAAAATCTTTTTTTTTTTATAGATTTCTCGTTATATGGGAAAAAATATATATAATTTAATTTTTTTTAACAACACCTGGTGTATTTGTTAAAACTTACAAACAAATGAAAGAAAGGAAATTTAAAAAAAAGAGAACAACTATTGAGGAAAAAATCAAGAGTTTATTTGTAATTGAAGAAACTGAAAGATATAAAGAAAATATAAAACCTTAAAGTTACTGAGTTTATGATAAAAGAAAAAAAAATGAACAAAACAGAAATAAACAAAAAACAAAACAATTGAAAATTTGACATGAATAGTGTAAAAAAAAAAGAGAGACCCGAAAAATCCAAAAATGAAAACAGACATTTTTTTTTTTTTCACTTTGCTCTTGACTGTCATTTTGTTTTTATTTCCATTCTTTTTTTTTTTTGATCTTATGCTCAGTTCTTATTTTCATCTCTTTCTCAATCATTGACTTCAAAAAAAGACAACAACAACAACAAAAATAAAACAAAAAAAAAACAAAATAAAATAAAAAACCCAAAGAAAGATAAAAAAAAACACAAAAACAAAAACAAAAAAAAAATCAACAAATAACATCCACTCATTCTTTTACAAGGAACATTGTCTCTTGTCATTATTTGTGCTGAATCTAAGAATCACTTTTGGAAAAAAAGGAAAAAAAAAGAAGAAAAAAAAAAGAAAAATCTTGCTCCCTGTTCTATAGAAAGACATTTTCATTCATCAGTCCATTTTAAAGAATCTTTTTTCTTTTTCTTTTTTTTTCTTTTTTTGATTTTTAATTGTAACATAATTTTATTTTCATTTGTTTTTTTTTTTCATTGAGCTGATAACTCACAAAATAATAATAGTAATGATGATAATAATAATGTTAATAATAAAGAAATAATGCATTGTTCCATTTTATTTTAATTTAAGACTAATTGCATTCTAATTATGAACATTATGTCCTCCATTCTTGGATAAGTTCTATTTAAGTTTCAATTGCTTCTCTCTCTCTCTCTCTCTCTCTCTCTCTCTCTCTCTCTCTCTCTCTCTTTATATCTCTTTATATATATATATGTATATATATATATATTAGACTCAATTGTTCTCTTTTTCTTTCTTTTCCAATTTTCTTTTATTACTTGAACATCACATTATCCTTATTTTATAATAATCTGCTTATAAAATCTTTATTTAAATTTACATTTTTCCTTATAAAGGGCAGAGAAAAATTTTGAACATTAAAAAAAATCTCTTCTATTTTTTATTGTTTTATTTTAATTTTAAAAAAAAGAATTCTATATCCTAATCTTTCTCTTTCTCTTCATCTTTTTTGTACTCTCCCCCCTCTCTCTCACATATAACTTCTCTCTCTTCTTTAAAAAAATAGCTTTTACTCTTTTTTTTTCTTTCCCTCTCTTCAACTCTACATTGCATAATAAAAGAAAGAATGCTCATATTTATTCCATGTCTTTTAAAAGGAATTTTCTTGACCCCCTCATTCAGTAAGAAATCCAATGCAATTTCCCTTTTTACTGTTTTCATTAAAAATAAATACAATTTTTATGTAAAGTCATGGCTCATTTGGTGATAAGGGGATGGTATATATGGTACACATTTTTTTTTTTTAACAAAATGATTGTCAAAAAAGAATCCCTCTACCTTAATATACTTGAAAAATGAAACCCTTCCATAGCTAAAGTATTTATTACTGGGCAGCTGCAGCTTCTTGTTATTTCCCTAAAAGGAACATTTATCTATCCAGCATTGTATATATCCAAAATACGGTAATTTTTAAAAAATTAAGTTAAAATGAATAAAGTCTCATTTTTTTTATTCATTCAATTAAATACATAGAACTCACTTGTAAAGCTCTATGGTTGATGCTCAATGATTTCACAGTGATTTCAAGGATTTGGATAATGGAAAGTTATAAATTTCCATCTTCAGTCCATATTGATAAATATAATATTTGAGATTGGAGTTTTATTATCAGTTAGGGAAGCACAAGCAATTTCTATTTATGTGTACTATATACAGTGCGTTCCAATATTTTATGCAAATAAGAAAAAAAATCACAATAATTATAAAACTAATGGTTGGAAAGTCACAGTAGTGAAGTTAAGCCTGTTCAATACTTAATTGGGTGACCACTTAAGCAACAGTAGGTACTGTAAACAACCTGAATCCTTTGTTTATCAAAATGACTTTATTCAGAATTAAATGACCCGAAAAGGGTTGATATGCCATAAAACAACTAACAATCAACCAACTAATTTAACAATAATTTATTCAGAGAAAAGACGTAAAAGCTGGTTGTAACAACAAAGCTGAAAAGTGATATTATTTACTGATATAATTTCTATTCTCTCTAATGAATTGAAAGAGCTTATGGTCTACTGAGGATTTAGAGAGCTTCTTCAGGAGGACTACCTCAGTTGATATGGTTTCAAACGATCAGTTTTGAATACAGATTGCTTGATGTCCTTGTAAATATGACTCTTGTCATTGCTCTAAAAGTTTTTCATAGGTTTTAGATCCAGAGAACATGGCAACCATACGATAAGTATTTTAATTAATTAATTTTAAAACTTTAATTTACCTAGATAAATAACAGCATGAAAATGACTTTTCAACTGAATGCCACTGCCTTCTTCTTAAGCCATGTCTGAACATTGTTCTATGAATTGTTCCTAGGAATTAAAAGAGCTCAGTTGGTAGAGCGTTCGGCTAGAAACCACAAGGTTCCTAGTTCGATACCGGCCCTCACCAACTCAGCATATGAGTAGCACAGGATCTGTGTGGTAAAATAAGGAGCTGATGGTAGGTGTGGCACCACCTCAGATGCAAAAACAATCTCCTTAGTGCTAGTGAAAGGGGAATAGACTCCCTCGCTGATTGGCTGATACCAACTTTAGGCGACCCCGACAACTAAAGAAAAACATTTTTTTAATGTCATCCACTTTCCAGGGATAAACCAATTCATTACTGATAACTTCTACCCCAAACATAACCACCTCAACTGAATAAGCTTAACTTTTTCTTTCAAGCCCCACCCTCATTTTTTCGTGGTGAGGGTGAAGGTGCATCCAGCATCAACCTATTATGAATAGTACTTTCTGGAAATCCACTTCTATAAACTGCTTGGCCCAGTTAACATGCTTAATGAGGTGATTTATCTTCAAAGATGAATGGACAATTGGTTTGCTACACAAAGGCTTTAGTATGTGGAATTGTGGTATTTTTGGTATATTTTGGAGTTCTTTTAGCTTTGAATAATTCTTTACTTACTCTTAAGTAGATGCTTACACATCTCAAATTTCAATCAAGTTTCCATTTATTGATTCAAAGTCAAAGATTTCCATATCTTCTCTTTGTCTCAGCTCATGTACTATGAATTTACTTATCCCCTCTGCCATAGAGTCAATTTTTAAGTAGAGTTAAACAGGTTTGAGTTTTCCTTCTTCTAGACTGGTTACCATACCAAGGTTAAAGAGCCCAGTCTTACCTATTATTTTAGCCATAGCTGAAGGGAGAATAGTTGGATGCATATCTTTCCCAAGGATATTGGTGCTATGTGAAATGCAAACAGCCTCATTCAGGATTTTAACTCAAGTTACTGTGTCCATTTCCTATGATAATAACAGTTACACTATGTACACTCAGGGGTGTGGGGTCAAATTTAGGTATGGGGTATGTATGCCAAAAAGGGGGGGGGGTCCCCTTAAGGAAAAAATATGATATTATAAAAAGTACTTGTTACCTCTAGAAGGTGTAATTCCTAAAATGAAGTAACCAAGCAAGTCCCTGGTACAATTAGTATTTTTTTTTATTTAACCCTTCTTTTAGACAAGTAACAAAATAAATAAAATTATTCTGATTAATTGTTATTCTGATAACTCCATTGCAATCTATTGCAATTCCTTATGCTACTGCTGAATGAGCTATTTATCTTTATCAAATTCTAGACTGACTTGGTTAGTTAAGAAGATATTTTAAAAAAAATGGGACTAGCATAAAATGTTGGAATGCACCAGTAGGATGTGTGACACAAAGTCAATTTCTAAAGTGGAGTTTAACAGGTTTGAATTCAGAGTTTTCCTTTTCCTAAACTGGTTGCCTAACCAAGGTTAAAGAGCCCAGTCTTCCTTACTATTTTACCCATAGCTGGAAGGAGAATAGTTGGATTCATACCTTTCACAAGGATATTAGTGCTATGTGAAATGCAAATAGCCTTGTCAAGGATTTGAACTTGTCTCACCATGTCCGTTTTCTACGACTGTAACCATTACACCATGTGCCTCCATATATGGAGTTAAGAATAATAAGACTTCTTTGCACTGTTGTTTTAGCTGTTTCTGATGCCACTCCATTGACTAGGTGGGCAAGGCTTTTATTGCCCTCCCTCCTTCAGTTTAGTTTAGCTTCAACCTCTAGTGAATAAGATCACATGGTTGTGTTTTCAAATCAGTCCTTCCATAGGGTTGGTAGTTTGGTACCTTTGAAGCTGGGTAGGACCTGCCAGGGTGTCAACTTGGCTACCATAGTTATCAAATAGCTATGGCCACTGCTGCGTCTCTATGAGACACTAAACTTGAATTTGAACCCTGCAAAAAAAAAAAAAAAGAATATTATTATTAGAAAATGAAAACAAAGTTGTTGAAAATATCAATTTATTCACATGACATATTTTGCTTTTCATACAAATATAGCAATTTTGTTTTCATTTTTTTAGTCATTATTTACCATATTATCAGATATCATTAGCCCAAATTCTTTCTACCACATTATATATATATATATATATATATATATATATATATATATATATATGGGCCGGGTTAGCTCAGTCGGTAGAGCATTCGGCTAGAAACCACAAAGTTCCTAGTTTGATACCAACCCTCGCCAACTCAGTGTATGAGTAGAACAGGGATCTGTGCGGTAAAATAAGGAGCTGATGGTAGGTGTGGCGCTCCACCTCAGATGCTAAAAATCTCCTTGGTCTATCGCTATTGAAAAGGGGATAGACTCCCTTGCTGATTGGCTGATACCGTCTTTAGGCCGCCCTGACGACGACGACTTTACTTTTATATATATATATATATATATATATATATATATATATATATAATGTGTATGTATGCCTGAATTTTTAAGGTGAGGTTTGATAATTTGTATTATTTAGATTTTTCAGGCTGTTGTCTTCGTCTTTATTGTTATATACACAATGTTGCAGCTGATGTGCCTTCTGGCAAGAAGGTTCCTGTTTTAGACAAGAAACACTTGAAGAAGGCAAGAAGGCACATTGGGTGAAACATTGTGTATATAACAATAAAGATGAGGACAACAAAACAAAAAATTTAAATAATACCATATATATATATATATATATATATATATATATATCTCACCGAGAAGTCACAACAATCTATGATTATTAGGCAGGTCCTGCAAATCCATGATGGTACTTGTCTGGACTTTATGTAGTCATTAACATTGATATTGCTGCTGCCACCTTTTAAGGATCTGTTGATGATAACACTTAGCTACTAAGTGCAGTTGTTATTGCCCAAGTGCAGTTATCTCTCTGTGAAGCTTAGAGTTGATTGCATATGGTTGGAGGCTATTTTTCTATATTCTTATGTCCTCCCTGTTGACCTTTACTTCATTAAACAAAATTATTTTAGAGAGGCAGTTTCCAAACCATTTCACTTGTATAATAAGAGGCTTCAATTCTGGTCATGTTAGAATTTTGCCTTTCCAAGTAAGTCCCATGAGACAATGTAGGCAGTGTAGTATGAAACTTCTCCATCTGCTTGGTAGAGAGTCCAAAACCAATTACGTAGAGAAGTATGCAGCTCGATAGACCATGACTTTGGTTTTTCAGATGAAAGTCGCAGTTCTGGAAGACCCTTGATCTCAATTGTCAAAAATCCATAAATTCAGCTCCAAGACAATGATTCATCTCCTTGTCATTCTCACCTGTGTCAGAAAATAATGTTACCATAACAATTGAAGGGACTAGTGTTTCTCAGTTTCACATTGTCAATGTTGATATCAACTAAAGGGTTCTTCTCTCACTCTTACTCTCTATATCTATCTCTCTCTCACACACTCACTCATACCTCTTTTCTAGAAAGATCATAGTTGTCATAGACTGGAAATTAATGAGGCTTAATGTAATCTGTGTGCTGACTGAATTTACAGCAGATAAACAAACAAAGAATTAGGTAACATAAGTTTGACGCCTTTCTTTATATCTTTATGGAATCTTCCTTTTTCTTTTCTTTACTTTTTTTTTTTTTTTTTTTTTTTTGAGGTTCTCTGTGTAGCTTATAATCTTATTTTACTTCCCTAAACAAAACTGTTTTTGGAAGGCAGTTCACCTCAATTATCACAAATAAGTGTACAAAGAAAAACAAAAAAACAACAAAAAACAAGTACTAATTAAAGTTTATCTATTATTGCTTAAATCAAATATCTTTTGTAATCAGTTAACCAAACAAATTAACATGTCTGACCACTGGCAACCATTTCAGCCTCTAATTACATAGATTAACCCTTTGAATATTTCAGACTGATTACTGGTTTAGTCCAGTTGGTAGAGCATCTGCCTTGGAATTGCAAGGTTCCAGGTCTGATACTGGTCCTCGCCAACTCAGTGTATGAGTAGCACAGTTTGGGTAATCTGATCTGTGCAGTAAAGTGGGGAGCTGACAGTAAGAGTGGTTCTCCACCTCAGCAAAAATAATCTCTCTGGTGTAGCACTAGTGAAAAGAGGATAGACTCTCGTTTTCCAGCTGATAGTGACAATAGGCCACTCTGAAAACTTTACATTTTTCATCAAGAAAAAGATGTAATTAAAATTCTTTAAGTATTTTTTCTTTTGCTAGAATAAAAAAAACCCACCATCTTTTTGGGGTGGTGGTTATAGTTATAGTATATTTTGCTCCTAGGTAAGTCCAGCAGTGTGATTCAAACTTGAAATTTTCCAAGTAATTTTATTTTAGTATTATTTGTATTATTCTAACTATTGTCCTCATCTTCATTGTTATCTGTACAATATTTTGGCCGATGTGCCCTCTGGCCTTCTTCAGGTATTTCTTGTCGGACAAGAAATACCCGAAGAAGGCTGGAAGGCACATTGGCCGAAACGTTGTACAGATAACAATGAAGATGAGAACAATAGTTAGAATAATACAAATAATACTAATTATCAAGCCTCATCTCAAAAGTTCAGAGAAATAGCTTTTTATTAATTACTATTTTGATATTATTAATATTAAAATAAAATTACTATTTGATAATGAAAGTTTTGCTGATTCAGCTAACAGAGGATAAGTAAAATCCCTGTTAGCCCTAAGAATGGTTTCATTCTATTATATTGATTTTATACCCCCTCTCTCTCTTATCTACATAATAAGGATTACGTCTTGGTAAGGGGAGGATTGGTTGTATGTGAACATAGAGCCAAATTTAAAGTTTGGTTTTTTTTTTCAAAATTTCAAGGGGTCACTTATATAACTAGTTATCACATCAATAGGTCAGACTATGTTTGCCTAGGGGGATGAAGTCAATGTGGGTTTTATGTAGGGGGGTCAGGGGGCTACGTGGAGCATTCACTTTGTCAGATCCTTGTTACTGAGTTGTGAAATTTGACCTGGGAGTTAAAGTCTGCTTTTCCTGATGGTGTTGGATAAGGATGTGGGAATGTCTCATCTTGAGCAAACCTTCTTATTGGTAGCTAATATGGCTGTCCAATTGGATGCTAAGGATGTAGGGGAGGGGAGGTGACCCTGATTCACTGCCATATGTAATAACCAGAAAGACACAGGTGTTGAAGATTCGGACTTTAGTGGCTAGTCATACTTTGCTGCTTTTTAACACCCAAGTAAAAATGACTTCAAGTCTCTCAGGCCAGTTGAAGGCGGAAGTGCAGTTGTTTGAAATTTTCCTGCTAAAATCTTAAAAACTCGATAATATTCATTTAATTGATATAATTAAAAATCTAAATATTTTATATTCTAACTATTTTTTTAACAGTTAAAATATGTTAGGAAATATAAAGAATATGACTTGTGTGTAGGTCAGTCGTTGATTTTTGGTCACAAAATTATTAATTTATGGAATTAATTTTTGAAGCCAGTGATTGCTCTTAGTGTTTATCATGTCTAATTTTCAACTTTACAAAGTTTATTACTCATGTTTAAGTCAACAACAATTTTGCTAAAAAATTAGTAGAAAAATTGACCTAGGCATGAGGATATACTGCACGTTTTTAAAACAAACATTAATTGGTGTCAATCATTGTTAACATTGTTTAGAGAGAGAGAAAGAGAGAGAGATTGAGAGAGAGAGAGAGAGAGAGAGAGAGAAATTTGTTGCACTTTTTTTTTTACCTTTTTTCTTTTTTTTTAATCAAAGTTTTGTGAATCTACCTTGTATAAAAAAAATAAACCATCTAGACTCTGGGCTGGTTTTTTCACACCCTAAGCCCACTGCTGTCAGTCTATTTGTATGCTTGTAAAATCCATTGCACTCCAAGTGGTATGTAAAAAAAATAAAAAATAAATAAAAATAAACTTTGTACAAAACAGAAAAAAAAATGTCCATACTATGCATCTTGTTTTAGACCACAAAAATGTTTTAAAAAAATACAAAAAACTGAACAAAACAAAAGAAAAAAATACAAAAAAATTACAAAAAAACTGAACAAATGACTGATTGATTTAATAAATATATAAATAAATATATATATATATATATGTATACAATTATTTCATGACAACTTGATTCTATGTTAATGTACAGTGACTACAAAACATGTAAATTAAATCACACGAAAAACCAAAAAAATGATCTTGTTATTTCATTTTGTTTTGATTTTTAATCTTTTTTTGTTGTTTTTTATGTTGCTTATAAAAATGTCATCTAGATTGATAATTGGGAAAATTTTGTCTGTCTGTCTGTCCTCTACAGATAGCCAAATAATTTTATTCAGAGCTACCAAATATGGTATGCAGACTTAATGGACCCAGAGGAATTTTAACGGCATGTCAATATATGTAGGGTTATTTTTGTGCATATAGGTTAGGGAGTTGTGTTCATATTTACATTTTTGTATAATTGTTTCTTAAAAGTTTTTACTTTACACATGGTCCAATAAAATACGAATAATATTTAAACACATATATTTGACCAATAGTTTGGACCCTAACAGGTACTAACCACTTTGGGTCAGAGTGGACCTGGGGGTATTGACAATAAAAGGGTACTCCACATTTACCAGACCTCCAGAACTGTAGCCTCACCATCAGATACAGTGTCATACCCATGATACTGGGCTCAGGGGAAGTTTTTAACATAATAATAAGGATGGGGTTTCTAAAAATAGACCATTATCAGTGGGATGCCATGTTGCTGCAATTCCTAACTAACTGTACAGAATTTGAATGTCTAAACTTCAAAAGAAAAAAAAAGATTACTAATACTAGCAAATATATGCACAATCCGGGTGCATATATTTAAGTTTTAATGTAATAAGAATATTAAATTAGAAAGGCTAATTAGAAACTAAATAAGAATGCAGGTAAAAAGATTTGAAACAGGGGAGTATAATCGAAAAATAGAACAACTGAAACTTACTCTTCCATCACCGTATTTCTTTGTAAAATTTTCCTAATTTAACTATTTAGTTAAAATAGGAAGTAAATAATAAAATTACAGTTTTTTCTTCTTGTTAATGGATTTCTTTTAAGATTTATCCCCGAGATTGTTGCTCATATTCTTTAAGATAAAACCAAACAATTAGAAATCAATAATACTAAGCACATATTTATCAAAGTGAAATTTTTAATATCAATATGCAAATTAGCCTTCCCGTTCTCACTGTAAACCGCCTATTTTGTTGTATATATAAATACAATTGCATGTTATTAGTATGTAGATATGGTCAGCAGTATTCATAATGTAAAACAATTTTATTAACAATTGAGGTTTAAAGGAAATAAAATCATAGAGAATGTGACATAAATAACTGAGGGAATTGTTACTGGAGTAGTAATATAGTTTCGGTCACAGACAAACACACGATCTCCATTATAATAATAAGATAAATTAGGTTTATAGAGATATTTTTATGCTGGGGATGTAAAATAATTATATAGCAATTATTGCTTAGTTAGGAATAACAATTTTAAGAAGAAACAAAAATGTTTAAGTAAATAAAGTATTTTTCTATATAACTAAGAATTTTCACAAAATTATCTATATTATAATTTTGCTTGTGTTTTGTCCGATCGCATTTTGGGCTCGTTCACGTATCCTCCTTGCAGCCATTTTGGGGTATTTTTCCATCCTCTCCCTTGACCTAGTAAGATATACTTCTATGTATCCTCCCCGCAGCCAAGTGGGATATTCTTCTACCTTCCAATCAATTGGGATATTCTTCTACATAGATGTTGCTTCTTCAGATAAAATTCTGTGTTCAACTTTGATGGAATTACCCTCTGCTAACTTCCTCCATCCTCATTAAGTAGCATAATTAACATACATTATTGTATATTGGTTTGATGAAAATCTGAATAGCTATGAGGATTCAATGAACTCTGAAGTTCTGATAAGCTCCAACAACGTACTGTTGAAGGCTGAAATGAAACTCTGAAGATTCCTCGGTACCAAGCAATACCGTTATCCAGAAAACAGAATATGCAACTACAGTGGGGAAAATAAGTATTTCATCCCTTTCAATAAAAAAAAAAAAAAAACGAATAAATGTTCAAAAATAAATTTGTGATTTTCTAAAAAGAAATTTTATATTCTATCTCTCACTTTCAAGATGGACCTACCATGGAAATTATAGACCGTTCCTATTTTTGTAAAGTGGTAAACTCAGAAAATCAGCACGGGATGAAATACTTATTTTCCCCACTGTATGTATTGATCTTAGTTTTGATAGAATCTGATACTAAGAAAGGATAGTTGTATTAAGTATTATAAATTGTTATGGTTAAATCCTACTTAACGGACATAAATTCCACCATCGTATGTCACCTAGCCGAAAGGAAAAAAATACTAAATATCAAGGAGTTAACCGAATTTAATGAAATTTTCAGTGTTGATACATTAATGAATAAAAGATATAATGCACCAGTTATTTTATTCAAAAACTTTTACATTTTCAGGTCAATTAATTTTGAACCACGTATGTTTGTGAATCTGTGTTACGCCTCAAAGATACGTAGTTCAACGTTAACTGACCTGAAAAAATGTAAGAGTTTTCAAATAAAATAACTGGTGCATTATATTGTTTATTCATTAATATATCAACATCAAATTCAGTTAATTCCTTGATTTTTAGTATTTTTTTTTCTTTCGGCGGGGTGACATACAAAATGGTGGAATTTATGTCCGTTAAGTAGGATTTAACCATTGTTATTGTATATTTTGTATTATTTATTGCAAAGGTGACATAAAGGATTTATATATAATAAAATTGCAAAGCACCCTTTCTTGCTTAAATTGGTCTTCTTGATTTTTCTTTCATTCCGTGGAATTTCCACGGATCAACTTATACATTTAAACATAACCGATAGATTTTTTCGTGTGTGTGGGGTATCTTTTATAGCAACAATTACTGTTGGTATAATTTTTTAATTGACTTTAAACATTGTAAAATAACCAGCTACAATCTAAGACTTGGTCTTATATAATTAAAACGGATATTATTGTGTATTATATATTGCCAAACTCTACAGCATTGAAAATGTAACTAAAAGTTTCAATATGTAGCAATCCAAAAATAAGAACACCCCTTATTATGAAATTTTATTTTTGGTTACTGAGATGTTACAATTTATTCTCGCTGGATGCCCCAAACTTGTGACCTTGTATCACATCCTACTCGTGGCGAATGGGTTAGATAAATATCTTCAGAGATGATGCAATTTTATTTTTGGTTTAAAGAGTTTTAATGCTAAAGTGTTTGGTTATAAATAATACCTAATTATATCTGTTTTATTGTAATATTTCGGTATCTTTTGATGAGAAGAAAATGAACTTTTTATGGAAAGATTTTTAGGAGTGTAATTATTTATAGGCGATATCAAAATATTCAGTTAAGGCATTTTTTAAATTAATATTAAAGATTGGAAGCGAACTATAATTAAAGTCTCCATCTTTTAACCGTTATAGACGGGTACGTCAGCTAGTAGATAATATATAAATACGTAGATACTGTCATATTCAACCAAGGTGTAATGGTTATCGTTGTAGAAAATGGACACGGAGACCCGAGTTCAAATCTTGAACAAGGCTGTTTGCATTTCAAATAGCGCTAATACGCTTTGGAAAGGTATTAACCCAGCTATTCTCCTTCCAGCTATGGTTAAATTGTAGAACGGACTGGGCTCTTTAACCGTGCTTAGGCAACCAGTTTAGGATAAGGAAAACTCTGAATTCAAACCTATTAAACTCCGCTTAAGAAATTGGCCTTGGGTTACATCATACCCGTGCGAAAGGTCTGGTAAATACGTATACGGTATATTCCAACATTTTATGCTATTCTCATTATTTTCAAAAATATCTTCTTATTGGGTGCAGGTATTTGAATTTGATTTAGTCCCTCCAGCCATGGGTAAATGTAGGACAGACTGGACTCTTTAACCTTGGTATGACAACTGGTCTAGGAGAAGGAAAACACTGAATTCAAACTTATCACACGAACATGACTGGGGATTCCCACATGAATACACCGGTGAATGCCATCACACACACACACACACACACGCGCACACAGCTACAAGGATTCCAATGACAAAAAAAAATCCCCTTAAGAATTATAACAGCACGTGTAGAAATAACTCGAAATTCTATGTTATTTGTTTAATGTTTAAACATATTTTCTTTTCCAGTGAATGGCATTTCTATACCTAAAAAACAAACAAAAACAAACAAAAACAAAAACAAAAACAAAACAAAACCAACCCATAAAACATTAAACATAGAATTTTGTGTTCTTTCTAGATATGCTGTTAGAATTTGAGATCATTTGAACGAGAATTGTTCAAGTTATTAGATTACGAGATTATATGAATTTTTCTGAAAGACCCTCTCTATATATATTCGCTAGATCTAGCGGTAAGTTATAAAAATAGTTGATAGCTTGAACCTCAAAATTTAAGCTTGCATTTGTATAGGATATGGTTATTTGATTTTCTTAGTTGATATGCAGGTCTATGAGGATGATGGACAATAGATCAATATTGGGCTACAACTCAAACAGACGGCAATAAGACAACATTCTGGTTTGAATTGCAAAATATTAATGCATATTTATTAAGTGAATAACCTGGTTCAAGCAAAGAATTGGGAAATAATACAGGGTAGTTTACAAGAGAATATTGTTATTTGAAGAAAAGACTGTCAATTATATTGGGTGCGGCAGAAATACATCTAATATTTTAAACTATCACCCCTGTGGTACAAATGAACTTAGGCAACTGAAAATAGTAGCCCCATCTAGCTAATGTCTCATCATATTTTCAGATATGATCAGTTACGATCATGTTTTAGACTGGGCATGTTTTCAAAGGTTGGTAAAAAGAGAAAGAGTCAATGCGAAAAAAACCCCCAAAAACTGTCAATTATACAGGGTACGGCAGATATACCGAACACATTTTAAACTGTCACTCCTGTGGTGCAAATGAACTTAGGCAACTGACAATGGTAGTCCCATTTATCTAATATGTAACTATTTTTTCAGATATGATCAATTATGATCATGGCTTGAACCGGCCATGTTTTTAAAAGTTAATAAAAAGAAAAAGTCATGTATGGCGATATTTCTGCCACTTTTTT
>CM042143.1:79907133-79953290 GCA_023376005.1 Doryteuthis pealeii | reverse complement strand
CCATCTAGACTCTGGGCTGGTTTTTTCACACCCTAAGCCCACTGCTGTCAGTCTATTTGTATGCTTGTAAAAATCCATTGCACTCCAAGTGGTATGTAAAAAAAAAAAATAAAATAAAATAAAATAAAAATAAACTTTGTACAAAACAGAAAAAAAATGTCCATACTATGCATCTTGTTTTAGACCACAAAAATGTTTTAAAAAAATACAAAAAACTGAACAAAACAAAAGAAAAAAATACAAAAAAATTACAAAAAAACTGAACAAATGACTGATTGATTTAATAAATATATAAATAAATATATATATATATATATGTATACAATTATTTCATGACAACTTGATTCTATGTTAATGTACAGTGACTACAAAACATGTAAATTAAAATCACGACAAAACCAAAAAAATGATCTTGTTATTTCATTTTGTTTTGATTTTTAATCTTTTTTGTTGTTTTTTATGTTGCTTATAAAAATGTCATCTAGATTGATAATTGGGAAAATTTTGTCTGTCTGTCTGTCCTCTACAGATAGCCAAATAATTTTATTCAGAGCTACCAAATATGGTATGCAGACTTAATGGGCCCAGAGGAATTTTAACGGCATGTCAATACATGTAGGGTTATTTTTGTGCATATAGGTTAGGGAGTTGTGTTCATATTTACATTTTTGTATAATTGTTTCTTAAAAGTTTTTACTTTACACATGGTCCAGTAAAAACGAATAATATTTAAACACATATATTTGACCAATAGTTTGGACCCTAACAGGTACTAACCACTTTGGGTCAGAGTGGACCTGGGGGTATTGACAATAAAAGGGTACTCCACATTTACCAGACCTCCAGAACTGTAGCCTCACCATCAGATACAGTGTCATACCCATGATACTGGGGCTCAGGGGAAGTTTTTAACATAATAATAAGGATGGGGTTTCTAAAAATAGACCATTATCAGTGGGAGCCATGTTGCTGCAATTCCTAACTAACTGTACAGAATTTGAATGTCTAAACTTCAAAGAAAAAAAAAGATTACTAATACTAGCAAATATATGCACAATCCGGGTGCATATATTTAAGTTTAATGTAATAAGAATATTAAATTAGAAAGGCTAATTAGAAACTAAATAAGAATGCAGGTAAAAAGATTTGAAACAGGAGAGTATAATCGAAAAATAGAACAACTGAAACTTACTCTTCCATCACCGTATTTCTTTGTAAAATTTTCCTAATTTAACTATTTAGTTAAAATAGGAAGTAAATAATAAAAATTACAGTTATTTCTTCTTGTTAATGGATTTCTTTTAAGATTTATCCCCGAGATTGTTGCTCATATTCTTTAAGATAAAAACCAAACAATTAGAAATCAATAATACTAAGCACATATTTATCAAAGTGAAATTTTTAATATCAATATGCAAATTAGCCTTCCCGTTTCACTGTAAACCGCCTATTTTGTTGTATATATAAATACAATTGCATGTTATTAGTATGTAGATATGGTCAGCAGTATTCATAATGTAAAACAATTTTATTTTAACAATTGAGTTTTTAAAGGAAATAAAATCATAGAGAATGTGACATAAATAACTGAGGGAATTGTTACTGGAGTAGTAATAATAGTTTCGGTCACAGACAAACACACGATCTCCATTATAATAATAAGATAAATTAGGTTTATAGAGATATTTTTTATGCTGGGGATATAAAATAATTATATAGCAATTATTGCTTAGTTAGGAATACAATTTTAAGAAGAAACAAAAATGTTTAAGTAAATAAAGTATTTTTCTATATAACTAAGATTTTCACAAAAATTATCTATATTATAATTTTGCTTGTTTTGTCCGATCGCATTTTGGGCTCGTTCACGTATCCTCCTTGCAGCCATTTTGGGGTATTTTTCCATCCTCTCCTTGACCTAGTAAGATATACTTCTATGTATCCTCCCGCAGCCAAGTGGGATATTCTTCTACCTTTCCAATCAATTGGGATATTCTTCTACATAGATGTTGCTTCTTCAGATCAATTCTGTGTTCAAACTTTGATGGAATTACCCTCTGCTAACTTCCTCCATCCTCATTAAGTAGCATAATTAACATAAAATTATTGTATATTGGTTTGATGAAAATCTGAATAGCTATGAGGATTCAATGAACTCTGAAGTTCTGATAAGCTCCAACAACGTACTGTTGAAGGCTGAAATGAAATGAAGCTCTGAAGATTCCTCGGTACCAAGCAATACCGTTATCCAGAAAAACAGAATATGCAACTACAGTGGGGAAAATAAGTATTTCATCCCTTTCAATAAAACCCCCCCCCAAAAAAAAACGAATAAATGTTCAAAAAGAAATTTGTGATTTTCTAAAAAGAAATTTTATATTCTATCTCTCACTTTCAAGATGGACCTACCATGGAAATTATAGACCGTTCCTATTTTTGTAAAGTGGTAAACTCAGAAAATCAGCACGGGATGAAATACTTATTTTCCCCACTGTATGTATTGATCTTAGTTTTGATAGAATCTGATACTAAGAAAGGATAGTTGTATTAAGTATTATAAATTGTTATGGTTAAATCCTACTTAACGGACATAAATTCCACCATCGTATGTCACCCCGCCAAAAGGAAAAAATACTAAATATGAAGGAGTTAACCGAATTTAATGAAATTTTCAATGTTGATACATTAATGAATAAAAGATATAATGCACCAGTTATTTTATTCAAAAACTTTTACATTTTTCAGGTCAATTAAATTTGAACCACGTATGTTTGTGAATCTGTGTTACGCCACAAAAGATACGTAGTTCAACGTTTAACTGACCTTGAAAAAATGTAAGAGTTTTCAAAATAAATAAACTGGTGCATTATATTGTTTTATTCATTAATATATCAACATCAATTCAGTTAATTCCTTGATTTTTTAGTATTTTTCTTTCTTTCGGCGGGGTGACATACAAAATGGTGGAATTTATGTCCGTTAAGTAGGATTTAACCATTGTTATTTATATTTTGTATTATTTCCAAAGGTGACATAAAGGATTTATATATAAATAAATTGCCAAGCACCCTTTCTTGCTTAAATTGGTCTTCTTGATTTTTCTTTCATTCCGTGGAATTTCCACGGATCAACTATACATTTAAACATAACCGATAGATTTTTTCGTGTGTGTGGGGTATCTTTTATAGCAACAATTACTGTTGGTATAATTTTTTAATTGACTTTAAACATTGTAAAATAACCAGCTACAATCTAAGACTTGGTCTTATATAATTAAAACGGATATTATTGTGTATTATATATTGCCAAACTCTACAGCATTGAAAATGTAACTAAAAGTTTCAATATGTAGCAATCCAAAATAAGAACACCCCTTATTATGAAATTTTATTTTTGGTTACTCAGATGTTACAATTCTCGCTGGATGCCCCAAACTTATGACCTTGTATCACATCCTACTCGTGAAATGGGGTTGGATAAATATCTTCAGAGATGATGCAATTTTATTTTTGGTTTAAAAGAGTTTTAATGCTAAAGGTTTGGTTATAAATAATACCTAATTATTATCTGTTTTATTGTAATATTTCGGTATCTTT
Organism: Doryteuthis pealeii; assembly: GCA_023376005.1. Taxonomy (NCBI): domain Eukaryota; kingdom Metazoa; phylum Mollusca; class Cephalopoda; order Myopsida; family Loliginidae; genus Doryteuthis; species Doryteuthis pealeii. Next base: position 79,949,694 of record CM042143.1, on the reverse strand, counting down.
TGATGAGAAGAAAATGAACTTTTTTATGGAAAGATTTTAGGAGTGTAGTTATTTATAGGCGATATCAAATATTCAGTTAAGCATTTTTTAAATTAATATTAAAGATTGGAAGCGAACTATAATTAAAAGTCTCCATCTTTTAACCGTTGTAGACGGGTACGTCAGCTAGTAGATAATATATAAATACGTACTGTCATATTCAACCAAGGTGTAATGGTTATCGTTGTAGAAAATGGACACGGAGACCCGAGTTCAAATCTTGAACGAGGCTGTTTGCATTTCAAATAGCGCTAATACGCTTTGGAAAGGTATTAATCCAACTATTCTCCTTCCAGCTAGGGTTAAATTGTAGAACTGACTGGGCTCTTTAACCGTGCTTAGGCAACCAGTTTAGCATAAGGAAAACTCTGAATTCAAACCTATTAAATTCCGCTTGAGAAATTGACCTTGGGTTACATCATACCCGTGCGAAGGGTTTAGTAAATATGTATACGTTACATTCCAACATTTTATGCTATTCTCATTATTTTTTTAAAATATCTTCTTATTGGGTGCAGGTATTTGAATTTGATTTAGTCCCTCCAGCCATGGGTAAATGTAGGACAGACTGGACTCTTTAATCTTGGCATGACAACTGGTCTAGGAGAAGGAAAACACTGAATTCAAACTTATCACACGAACATGACTGGGGATTTCCACATGAATACACCGGTGAATGCCATCACACACACACACACGCACACACAACTACAAGGATTCCAATGACAAATAAAAAAATCCCCTTAAGAATTATAACAGCACGTGTAGAAATAACTCGAAATTCTATGTTATTTGTTTAATGTTTAAACATATTTTCTTTTCCAGTGAATGGCATTTCTATACCTAAAAAACAAACAAACAAACAAAAACAAACAAAAACAAAAACAAAAACAAAACAAAACCAACCCATAAAACATTAAACATAGAATTCTGTGTTCTTTCTAGATATGCTGTTAGAATTTGAGATCATTTGAACGAGAATTGTTCAAGTTATTAGATTACGAGATTATATGAATTTTTCTGAAAGACTCTCTCTATATATATTCGCTAGATCTAGCGGTAAGTTATAAAAATAGTTGATAGCTTGAACCTCAAAATTTAAGCTTGCATTTGTATAGGATATGGTTATTTGATTTTCTTAGTTGATATGCAGGTCTATGAGGATGATGGACAATAGATCAATATTGGGCTACAACTCAAACAGACGGCAATAAGACAACATTCTGGTTTGAATTGCAAAATATTAATGCATATTTATTAAGTGAATAACCTGGTTCAAGCAAAGAATTGGGAAATAATACAGGGTAGTTTACAAGAGAATATTGTTATTTGAAGAAAAGACTGTCAATTATATTGGGTGCGGCAGAAATACATCTAATATTTTAAACTATCACCCCTGTGGTACAAATGAACTTAGGCAACTGAAAATAGTAGCCCCATCTAGCTAATGTCTCATTATTTTTCAGATATGATCAGTTACGATCATGTTTTAGACTGGCCATGTTTTCAAAGGTTGGTAAAAAGAGAAAGAGTCAATGCGAAAAAAAACCCAAAAAACTGTCAATTATACAGGGTACGGCAGATATACCGAACACATTTTAAACTGTCACTCCTGTGGTGCAAATGAACTTAGGCAACTGACAATGGTAGTCCCATTTATCTAATATGTAACTATTTTTTCAGATATGATCAATTATGATCATGGCTTGAACCGGCCATGTTTTTAAAAGTCATGTATGGCGATATTTCTGCTACTTTTTGGAACTTCACCATTAGATGCAGTTTAACGTCATGCCCAGGATACTAAGACCTTCAGCCATCGCTTTCTAGCAACTATATAATAAAAAAGAGTTGGGAGTTTGCCATAAGCGCAATAGGATCGGGACAATCATATTGGTGCTAGTCATGTGACAAGCCGATTAATCGGAGGAGGCCTCTCCAGCCACCTGTCTAACCTAATTAAAGGCCTAATTAATGTCAGGGACTGCTCAGCCACCAATATTCCGCCTTTAAGCACCCGTGATGCTTAAAGACGTAATATACAAATTTATTTTTGTATCAGTTTTAATTTTTATTTATCGAATTTAATATCTGGAATTCAGATAATTATTTTCTTGGTTTTTATATTTATTACTATTTTTATAATAGATGTTACATTTTTCGTATGAAAATTCTATGCAAATGTAACAACTATGATAAGACAGCTTTAGTTCATGGCTACGTCTGTCCCAAAATATATGTTACATTTAGTGTATGAAAACTATGTGTAAATGTATCAACTATTATAAGACAGGGGTAGTGCACTTTTAAAGATATTGTTTTGTCAGATTTTATAATCAGTAGGCAAAAAATGAGCAAAATGCAGACATTTTTTTTTTTCATTTTTTACTGCATCGTTTTTGTTACACCCCCACCTAAAAAAAAAGAAGCAAAACAATATTATCAGTTGCAAATTTTCAAATATTTATTACCATATATTATTCTGCAGCTGTAGCTGTTTTTATAAACAAGGGGTCAGGAGATCAAGTCTAACTGGAAGCACTATGTATCCTATTTCATAGATTTTTCACTTAAAATTTCATTGTAAGGAAAGACAATGTAGTCATTCAGTGAAGTTTTGCTGACACATATACCAGAATAATATACAATTATTACTCTTCCTACAACTATCAGTATCATCCGGAAGTTGTAGGCGTGGTGGGGTTAAACTCCCCTAGCCACCCATAAACACAATGAATGCGAAAAAAAAAATTAGATTGTCTAACAAAGAATGATATGCACCAAACACCACTGTCCAACAGACGGAGGCACTTTGTATTATTGTCGTTGAAAATGGAATCGGTGATCAGAGTTCAAATCCTAGACGAGGCTGTTTACGTTTCACTTTGCGCTAATGCCCTAGGGAAAGGCATAAATCCATTTATCTCCCTCCCTAGCTATGACTTACTAGTAAGGCAAAGTGGGTCCTTTAGCTTTGATTAGGCAACCAGTCTAGAGAAGGAAAACTGCATTCAAACCAGCAATAAATAAACAAGTCGGTCTAGTAGCCAACTGTCTGTATCAGCCGGACAGTGAGGGAGTCTAGCCCCTTTTCGCTAGCGCTAGACCAGGGATATATGTTTTTGTTGCTGACGCCACACTTATCATCAGCTCCACATTTTAGCGCAAGCTGTGCTACACATGCATTGAATTGGCAAGGGTCGCTATCAAACCAGGAACCTTGTGGCTCCTAGGCTAACTGACTGAACTAAACCGCTTTAAATATTAACCTTGTATTACATCCATTCATCTGGTGGAGGGGTCAGGTAAATACATACATATGTGATTATCAAATCTTTTATATATATATATATATATATATATATATATATATATATTGTGTGTGTGTGTGTGTGTGTGTGTGTGTGTGTGAATAAAAAGGCCTTAAATACCATAGTATCATGGTTATGGACCATTTCCACTCGTGGGTATCTAGGCACACGAGCTTCTTCAGACCCCGTATATCTTTTATTTAGCACGCTAAATAAAAGATATACGGGGGCTGAAGAAGCTCGTGTGCCCTAGATACCCACGAGTGGAAATGGTCCATAACCATGATACCTGTGGTATTTAAGGCCTTTTTATTCACAAATAACTTTGCTCTGTTTACAATAATTAAACATTGAGCTCTCATACGAAACCTGAACTCTACCACAAGCTACTGGTAGAGAATAGGACCAGACTAGAATCACCTTGTACCAAGAAACTTGGGACCACACCAAAGCATATATATATATATATATATAATATATATATATATATATATATATATAATTGAAAATCTTGTTCCTTGGCTGGGTGACTTGGTTGTGTCTGGCGTGGGGATTTCGACCAATAAAGATAAAAAAAAACATTCTGTTCTGATGATGACCTCTGTTTGCATGCTTATATTTGTGATTTTTATTATTATCATTATTATTATTTTATTTTATTTCTATATTCAAAATAATTAAAAAAATAATACTGTGTATGTAAACAATTTTGGTTGAAACACGTGTCGACAAATAACGATTAAAAATTTCATCCATACCAAAATATATATTTTTTCTTCCAATTATCTGTTTAAGACACAGACACACACAGACACACAGACACACAGACACACACACACACACACACACACATATATATATATATATATATATATATATATATATATAAAAGTAAAGTCGTCGGGGTGGCCTAGAGTCGGTATCAGCCAGACGGCGAGGGAATATATCCTCTTTTCACCAGCACTAGACATGGAAGATTGTTTTGTATCTGAGGTGGAGCGTCATACTTACTATCAGCTCCTTACTTTACCGCACATATCCCTATGCTACTCATACGCTGAGTTGGCGAGGGCTGGTATCGAGCCTGGAACCTTGTGGTTCCTCGCCGGACGCTTTACCGACTGATATATATATATATATATATATATGCTTACGTTAGACTCCCATGGATTGGCCCCACTAGCCAGACCATCGCTGATAAGATCTCCTCCTCGGTCATGCGTTGCTACAATGCAGTGAAGGTGCATACCATAATCACCACCCGACCCGCATTTCGGTCTTTTCATAAAGATGTACTGCCTATCTTCCAACAGAATAATCTCATTTATAAGTTCAAATGCCGATGCAATTCGGTATACATAGGCCGTACACCCTAGACCTGAAATTAGAATAAAACAGCATGTTCCACGTACACTTCGCAACGCCATTGCTACTACATCCGGGCATTCCCAAGCATATGATTCGGCCATAGCCGAACACTTGTCATCTATAAATGCTTGTAGGGCCGACTATACAGACGAGTGTTTCTCCGTCTTGCACAGGCCTAGGTCTAAGCATCACCTAACCATTCTTGAAGCTGCTTATATTTCATTCTTTCGCCCCATTCTGTGCAGACAAAAACCCAAACACTCCCTTTACTTGTTGGGAGACATCTCCAACCCTGGTTCGACCTGAGTGTTTATATATATATATATCCCCCCTTTCTTTTTTTGTCCCCCTCTGGCTCACCTCCATTCGTTTTTAAAGCATATTTCTTATACAATCTGACTTTTATTCGTCGCCGGTGTTTATACTTGAAAAAGAACCGGTCGAAAAGGCCTTCGTATTCCCCACATTTTATATTTTATTTTATAATAAAATATTACCATCTTATAACTGTATGATCTACCTACATACATATGATTCTTCCAATTTTAGTACTATATAAGTTTTTCTGTACCAAAAATTTATATATATATATATATATATATATATATATATATATATTATATATATATATATATATATATATATATTTCACACTTACAGAAACTCACATTGTACTTAGCTCTGTTCCTGTGTTTATTTTTTGTTTTAAAAATAAGTTGTGTTCAATTCATTGTTCTTAGATATCTACACCCCACAGCTGCAGGGTGCAAATATAAGTTTTCAATTTTTTTGGTATTTTGATCAATTTTCTGTCATGAGTAAAATAGAATTTTTTTTCAAGTAGGGGGGGGAGAGAAAGAAAGAAAGAACAAATGATTTCAAATTCTAGTTCTCTATTTACAGGCATAGGCACGAGAGAGAGAGAGAGAGAGAGAGAGAGAGAGCGAGAGAGAGAGAGAGAGAGAGAGAGAGAGAGAGAGAGAGAGAGAGAGAGAGATGTTTATTTTCATGCAACTCATTTTTTACAACATTTAAAAAAAGATTTGCACACAAAAATCTAAGATTAAAATTGCTAGTTTCATATAAGCTAGCTTGAGAAACAGTTCAACTTGTGGGATTTATCCCCCTCCCCTGCAATATGGTGTGTGTGTGTGTGTGTGTTGTGTGTGTGTGTGTGTGTGTGTGTTGGTACGCGGTGTGCGCGTGCGTGTGCTTGTACATGGATTAAAAATATAGAGAAAAAGAAAGATGGAAATTTATGCTTAAGTAAGATTGTTGGTTACTGTTTGAAAATAAATCAGAATATTCTGAAATAGATTAAATGCAAGGTGTTATTTATTTTACAGCTACTTTGTTACGGTAATATATATATATATATATATATATATATATATATATATATATATATATATATTATTTTAAAGCTGAGTAAGTCAATGATTGTTTGCTAAAAGCTTTTTTCCTAATCAACCAATTAAAATATATTTTAATTGGTTCTAATTAGTCATAATTTGAAATTAGGTCAAAACTGACCCGTCTGTTACTTCACATTCTGTCTGTCAATTTCCCTTCTCTATATATATCCTGATTACCTCCTCGTTATATATGTTAGTTTCTCTGTGAATGTAAAGAGAGTGATTTAGTATGTGAAATAGATTTGTATGTTAAGATTCAGAAGCAACTAGCCCGTAACTTAAATTAGGTCAAACGTTTACACACACACACACACACACACACACACACACACACACACACACACATATATATATATATATATATATAGCACCCCATAAATCATCAGCTATACGCCCATTTACCCCTGTCACACAAACCATCCAAGTAAGCGAACAAGACATGCTGTACACTGCTGTAGAAATAAGAACGAACTCATGAGTGACGTTCTCATGTAGACTCCTATACACGGGAAAAACAACTTATATTCATCAGCTCTGGTTAGACACTAGCTGCCGTCTAGAGTACTTACCAAGAGCGATGGTCGATAGGGACGGATGGAGATAGATAGATAGATAGATAGATAGAGAGAGAGAGAGAGAGAGAGAGAGAGGGGGGGGAGGGATAGTGCTGTCAGCACAACTTGATGATGATGATGATGATGATGATGATGATGATGATATAAATTAATGACATCATTCTTTTAGCATTTCTTAATCAATACTTTTGGAATTAAAAATCTTTTCTCAAATTCTTGTTTTGAAAAAAAAATACATTCTTATTTTTCCTTCTCATCAAAATAAATATCAATTGTTTATCCATAATTTTTGTTTACTTGTGTCGTTTCTTCGGGTTTTTTTATTCTTTCATTTCCAATTCAATGTATTTAAAAAAAAAATGGCCAAAGGCACCGACTAACTCTGTCAGACAAATAAAATCATCTCTGTTCTTTTATCCATTATTTACCTGTCAAAGATTTTGGTCACTTTCAGGAATTATGGCACCATTTTTTTTCTTAGTCAAAGATTTTAGAGATTATTTCATTTTTTAAAGAAAAAAAATTATCTCTGAAAATAAGTTAAATTGAAGAAATAAACTTTTTGAAACAAGTAGATATTTAAAAACTACAAAAAAATTAGTGCAATCAGCTTACATATCAATTAAGCCAATAATTCAATTTTATCAACTACAGTAGTACCTTGACTTTCGAGTGTCCCAACTTACGAGTTTTCCGGGTTACGAGTTTTCCCCTCGGTTTATTTTTTGCTTTGAGTTAAGAACTAAAATTTGAGGTACGAGCGAGCTTCAGATACGCTTATGTTAATACGTTCACTAAAAATATTAAGTCTCCAAATTTATTATGCCAAAGAAAATATTAATTATGAAAAAAACATAAACATTAAAACATATTACAGCACATAATTCATTACATTCTATTTTTTTGTTTTATACTATACAGTGCTATTTTTCTTATTTAAAAAAAAACGTAAAAAAAAAAAAAAAAAAAAATAAGTGTGTTTTAGTTAGAACGGATTAATGGCATTTCAGTTTATTTCAATTGTGAAAATTTATTCTTATAATGTTTTTATACAATACAGTGCTATTTTTCTCATTAAAAAACAAAACAAAAATTAGGGTGTTTTTTTTAGGTGTCTGGAATGGATAAATGGTATTTCAGTTTATTTCAATGGGGACAATTGATTTGATATACGAGGAAACTGTGTTATGTACGGAACGAATTAAACTCGTAAGTCAAGGTATCACTGAATAAGGGAAAATGGATGTTGAGATTAAATGGTTTCTATACACGTATGTCTGTGTGCGTCTCTTTTTTTCTCATATCTTACCTTCAATATCAACAAATCCAGGGTCGGCAATGAGTAATTATCTCCCTTATTTAAGAAATATTTTATCTATGAAAAATGCAGCATTCATTCATTTTTTTTTTTTACTTTATTCCATGAATTTATTTAGACGACTATCCCCATCTTTATTGTTTTGAAAAGTACGTTTTAGCTTATGCATTTTCTAGTTTTCCAAAAGTTTATTTTGAATTGGGTAATTTTTGAAGAAAATCTTTTCCTTTTACATTACCGGTCCAGTGATCGAAGCCACCGGGCACAGGAAATTGGGCCCGACAGCCCTACACCAGACAAGTAGGCCACAGTCCCAAGCCGATTTTCGTTCAGTTCTGTCGGTTGTAAAAAAGGGCTAGATAAGTTGCCCTTAATTAGTAAAATAAAATCACCCCAAAATTCCAATTTTTTTTTCGCGCATAGGTTTCTTGCATCTAGAATTAATCAAATAAGTTTTAAGTGAGTAAAATACGTATAAAACGGAAATAGCTCCGAATTCAAATTAGCCAATGAGATTACAGATTTTATCTGGAATATAACCATCAGCTGATGATATCTGTGTTTATAAAATAATAAAAATAAATAATTTTTTTCCTGATTTTCTAAAAAGCCAGTTCTTTTTTAATTGAAAATTATATTTTGAAATTTTTCCTGAAGAAAAAAAATTGTTTGCTTTAGTAAAGGTATTTTCTTTTGTTTTTTTTTTTTTTTATTTTATTTATTCATTTTTTTAATTACGTTAAAATTATTTTAATAGGTGTTTCGGCTACGGATTTCGAAAACTAAGCCTCTTTTGACGCCTGGGACTGTAGCCTAAAGTCAGATTTAATGAAATGAGGTAATCTAAACAACAGAAATAAAAGATAAGTAATAGTAAAGTCGGCGGAGTAGCCTATTGTTGGTATCAATCGGACAGTGAGGGAATCTATCCCCTTTTCACTAGAGCTAAACCAGGAAGATTGTTTTCCATCAACCCAAGTTACCGCACAGATCAGATAATCCAAATTGTGCTTCTCATGCGCTGGGTTGGCGAGGGCCGGTATTGAACCCAAAACCTTGTAGTTCATGTGGATATTCCACCGAATGAATCCAAATTCTGCAAGAATGGAACAAGAATTCTGAGATGGGTATCAATACTTTACAAAATTACTATTCTCATCTCTGTTTGAATTATGCTCTGCAAAATATATCAAAATTTCTACTGATACATGCTAACCGCCGATGTCATGGTAGAGAGAGAGAGAGAGAGAGAGAGAGAGAGAGAGAGAGAGAGTTAAATGAGGAATTTTTTAAGACGGATTTTAATGCAATTCATTTTTTTAATAAATGGACTATTTTCATTGTGTATGTTCTTTGTTCACAGCTTTTGAGTTGTGCACCCTCTGGCTTTCTTCCGGTGTATTTACTGTGGAAATGGCATATCAGAAAAATAAACATATGAATAAAAAGAAACGAAAAAAAAAAATCAACAAAACAAACAAACAAACAAAAAAAAACAACCAAAAAAAAAAAAATACAAAAGTGACATGCATAGTTAATCAATAACGGCAAAAATCTTCACATTTGTATGGAACTTAAACAATGGACGGTTGACACCGATGATTCCGTTGTAAATACACCAGACGAAGGCCGGAGGGCATACGGCTGAAATACCAAGAAAAAAGAAAGAAAGAAAGAAATCAGGGAAGTTGTCCACCATCTACTAAGAAAAATAAACACTGATTACTGCTGTAGTTGAAAACAAAAACGATACTATTGCAAACCTCCTCCTCCTCCTCCTCCTCCTCCTATGTAATCTTATAAATACTAGCAACAAAAAAGAAAAAAAAAAAAAAAAAAAACCTCCGGGTAAAAGTATTTAAGTTATAATATAATTGAATATTATACTGAGTTAGAAAGACCATTGAAATTATATACGAACACAAAAATGATTACATTTATTTTTACTTTATTCTCATTGATTTCAATATAAAAATATCCAAAGGATTGTTTTTAATACATGGGAATATAAAACAATGATATTAGAAATCAGCAACACCAAGTTATTATTTACTAAACCCGGTTTCTTCAAAACCGCTATGCAAATTATTCACACCATATACTATGTAAACATTCATTTCTTAATGATATATTAAATTTGCTGGGTTTTAACCATATAAATAACATGGGCTGTTTTGAGGCAGATCTATCTCAGCTAGACATTTATGGTAGACATAGTTAATGAATAAGATGCTAATTAAGATTAAATAATGATTATTTAATAACTATCGAGAATATAACGTACATAACTAATGGAATTGTGACATTGGTGGTGACGTAGTTTCGGTTACAGAGAGACAGACACACAATCTCCATTATAATAAGAGATAAAAACGATTGGTTGGTTGGATGGATTTAACGGTATGTCGACCCTTGTTGGGTTATTTATGTCGAAGACTTGTTTTATTAATTCTTTATTATTGAAGTTTTTTTTTTCGAACACAATTGATCGGAGGGGTGCTAGGGCTTGATGTAACCAGCCGACTGATTGGAGAGGGGCCTCTCTGACTACTCGTATAGCCTAAGTAAGGACCAAAGTGGAGTGTTGCATATCATGGACTGCTCAGCCACCAGGATTCTGTCCATAAGCATCACAGGTCGCCATCCACGACCAACAGGTGGCCCCAATGTGGGGATTTTTTCCTTTCTGAAGGTGCAATTGGTGTATTCTTCTGCCCAAACCGACACGGTATATAAAAATTAAGTGAAGCCAAACATGTCATTATTTTCAAAATATGGGGACAAACTCGAATCCAGACTTCTTACCGAGGGTGAAGGGTTATCCGGTGGGTCAGACAGACAACAAACTTTCCTTGGCGTTCAGAATGGGATTAAAGTGAAGTATCAGTTCCTTTACCCGAGTCATTTTTTTCTTGTTATCTTTGAACATGACCGAACCCAGGCCTTGTGACACCGGTTGCAGGGACTTTTTTTGGTGTGGTTGGTTGGTTGGTTGGATTTTACGGCATGTCAACCCTTGTTGGGTTATTTTATGCTGAAGACATTTTGTTTGATTAATTCTTGATGGGTACTCAATTTTTTAAAACTCAGTTTCTTATAAACACATTTTTTTCTATTTAATCCATAGACGGGACCTGAACAGGTACTACCAGTCCGGGTTAAGAGTAGTAATGGTGATGAAGGGGCACTTCACATTCCCAAGAACTCCAGAATTGAAACTTCACCATTAGATAGAATTTAATGTCATACCCAGGACTTTAAGACACTCAGCTACCGCCCTCAAGCACATATATGATAAAAAGGGTTAGGGCTTGCCATAAGGGCAATATGGCTGGGACAATCATATAGGTGATAGAGCTTTTTGTGACGAGCCGATTGATCTTCGACCGCCCGTCTAGCCTAAGTAAGAGCCAAAGTGGAGTATGACTGCTCAGTCACCAGGGTTCCATCCGAAGCATTACGGGTCGCCACCCACGGCCAACAGGTGGTCTCATGGGGGAGGGGGGGGGCTTAATCTTCTGCAGAGGTGCAGTCGATATTTTCTAAAGCCCGAGCCAACATTTTGGTTTGGCGTACGTGGTATGTATTTACCTACCCCCCTACGCTACGGACAGGATGTGACACTAGGTTAATTTCTAAGCGAACTAAAGCTGGTTTGAATTCAGATTTCCTTCTCCTAGCCTGGTTACCTAACCAAAGCTAAAGAACCATATTTGCCCTACTATTTACCTATAGCTAGCGATAGAACAGGTGGATTCATGCCTTTCACAAGGTCATTAGTACGAAGTGAAACGCAAACAGCTTCGTCTACGGTTTGAACTCGGGTCGCCGCTTCCATTTATTTACGACGATAATCATTATGCAAATTCGCTCCTCCGTGCGTCTGTAGTAACACCTCCTACACCTCGTTAAACTAGGTCATAAGTATCTCTGAAAAGGGAGGTAATTAAATATAATCCAGCGGATTATACTCGATTATACTACAAATGACAGTGACTGTTGCATCTTCTCTGTGAGGGCAATGTCTATCGTGTAACTGATTGGTTGGATTTACGGCATGTCAACCCTAGGATTATTCTATGCCGAAATACATTTTTGTGTTATTCATTCGTGTTGGGTATTCAAACATTTTGTAAGAACATTTTTAAAAACTCATTTTTGATCTTGCGCACAGCATCCAGAATCTGCACAGAACTGATTAATGTAGGTTTTTACTGGTCGGTCTACACTGGTGTGTCCACGTGTCCGTGTCCACAGGAGAACATCACTTATGAGTTCGTCTTTGCATCTGGAACAGTGCTCAGTATTTCAATAATAATAATAATAATAATAATAATAATAATAATAATAAATACACAATAACAATAATAAAAAGTCTCAAGTTGAAAAACAAAGAAACTATTATTTTGCAAAAAAACAAAAACAAAACAAAAACAAAAACAAACAAAGAAAGAATTTACAAATGTGACATTGTCTCTTCTTTTTTTTCATCTTTTTGTCTTTTTTCCACATTTTCTTTGTTAAAAAAACCCCAATAGCACCCCCCCCAAAAAAAAAAAAAAAAGTTTGTATATTCTGAGATCGTAAAAGAATTTATTTCGCTGTCCAGATATTGAAAAAAAAAAAAAATAAAAAAAATAAAATAAAAAAAAGAAAAAAATGATAAACAAATAAATAGAATAAAAAATGAATTATGTATAATTCATACGCCGATAAGAACATCCTGTTTCTGTTTTCATTCATTCATTCATTCATTGTTTTCTCTGTTTTATTGTATTGTATTTTTATTTTATTTTATTTTTTTTATCAATGCTAGAAAATGTTTCTATTGGTAGAAGGTAATCTTACAGCCTTTACGCAGGTTTGACATGACCGAAAAGCAGACAGAGATCTCATCGAGCAACATGAAAAAAAAAAAAAAAAATGAAAAAGCAAAGAAAATATTATGGAAACAATGTTGTGATTTTATTACCAACTGTCACATATAAGGAATCTTGTCCAATTTTAAACGTGTAAATAAATAAAAAGAAACATGATTTACTTCCCTTTGTTATTCAAAATGAGGCCCGTTTGTGTGACATGTCAGCGAGATTTTTTTCTCACTCTGCCAATCATTGTAAGGCAAAACTTGATAAAAATGGTATATTCAAAATTTTCTTTATCAGTTGATAGTTTTGAGGCGAAATTAACACAAACTGAATTCCGATTTGCATATAAGGCGGGCTGCAAGGGAAGAAGTGATATATAACAAGAAAGCGTATGGTAGCAAAAGAAAACGGACGAGAGAATTAGATTAATTTTATTTATTTAAAACAGACAAAAGTTGGAAAATGTAGAAATCATAGTCTTTCTTTCACTTGGTGAAAGAGAGTAGGTGAGGGGTGAAAATCTTGTTCCTTGGTTGGGTGACTTGGTTGTGTCTGACGTGGGGGAGGTAGGTTCAGCTGTCTTTTGGTCCGAGAAGTGACGCTGTGTACAGTGCTAGAGTCAACTGCTTTTGTGACTTTTCGTCAGTCGTTTTTATAACTATGTTTAGGATCGAAATTCGCTTTGAAAAGCTTTGGGGGAAAGTTTGTGATTGGTTGAAAAAAAAACGAAAAAAAAAAAGGACTTTTTTAATTGTCTGTAAATTTAGTTTTTCACCCGGAAGCTTGCGTGGAGCCTTATGTGCAGAAACATGTTTTGTTCATTTTGTTTGAAGCTACTGTCGGGTCAACACCCGTTTGATGTTACATTTTTAAATATCTTAGATTATGTTCCGAAGTGTTTTAATTTGTTTTTGTTTAGTGAGTGTGTGTATTGAGTTAATGAATTTGTGAATCAGGAGAGACATTTATTCCTGTTATATAAGAGAAAGCTCTCGTAATCTGGGCTAGTGGATGTCGGCCTCTCTCGTAAAATCCCCCCCCAAAAAAAACGTGATTATTGTCATAAGGTGTGCTTTAACGAGGGTAGCGTAAATGTAGCAAATTAAGCGTAACGAGTTCGTAACGAAGTGTGGCTCAATATTGTAACAGAGTTGTCTTCCAGGTACTGTGATAAAAAGGAATTATAAAAAAAAAAAGAGAAAACATTAAAACAAATAACAGGGGCTGAGTTGAAATAGACGTTGTCTTTTTAAATACTATCTTTGATTTGTATTATTTAGATTTTTCGAACTGTTGTCCTCATCTTTATTTTCATATACACCACATTTCAGCGATGTACCCCCGGTCGTCTTCAGGTGTTTCTTGTTGAACCCGGGAACCTTCTCGTCGAACTCGGGAGCCTTTACGAAACTTCGAACCGAACCCTCTATTTAATCCATTGGTGTAGAGGTTTTCTCATTCCGTTAACCATGAAGGTATGTTAAGTATTCTATGTTATTTTTGCCCGTGGTAAGGATTGAACCTGCAACCTACTAATGATTGTCACCCAGAACTGTATTAAATCAACCCTTATATCCGTTACCCCATGTGTACAAGTGAAGGTTCCCGAGTTCGACACGAAACATCTGAAGAAGGCGGGAGGGCACATCGGCCGGAACGTTGTGTCTATAACAATAAAGATGAGGACAACAGTTCGAAAAATCTAAAAAATACAATTATCAAGTCTCATCTAAAAATTCAGACAAATACTTTTTTTGATATTTTTATGTATTATTTTTGGTGTTTGTTTTTTTACAAAATATGTTGTATGCGTATAGTGTACATACATGTTTTAGCATTCTTTTTAAAATGCTTACTTGCGGGGCAGTCCTGAAAAACCTTTGAGGATAAAACTTGGTTACCGTTGTGAATTTTTTGGGCTGATACTTTAACTTCGGCTTGGATAATTTAACGTTTATCTCTCTTTAATCGTGGACTGCTATCGACGAAGGATTTTGGTCTATATATACTCACTAAGTTTTGGCGGCAAAACTGGGAAAAGTTCCATGACACTTATGGGTCTTTTTCAATTTTTAGATTTGGTGACACCCATGGGTTAAGAAACGTTACAACGCTACCATGTAGGATATACTGGTCTGATATAAAGTATCAGTAAAGAATTCCTCCAGGGATTTTATTATAGAAAAAATTAATATATACAAAGATTTCATAAAATTCTATATAGAAGTCTTGATTATTACCTGAATATTTTTTTTTATTTCAAAATATTCTTTCATAAATGAATAAATTAATTCAACGGACTTATACATAAAATTTCTTACACACACACACACACACACACACACACACACACACACACACACACACACACATGTATATTTTGAAGAAATAAATAAATAAAGGAAAGAAAATGTTGAATGAATAAAATTGTTTAATGAAGTACCGACACGTATTCTTGTACACAATGTATTCTATTTATTACTATTTTAAATACAAAATAGAATAAAATGATAATAATAGAAAAATATATAAAAAGTTTTTTTAAAAGTATACAGAAGAACGATTGTCGTCAGGGCAAGATGTTTAATATATATATATATATATATTAAATATTTTATATTTTTGCTTGAAGGCAATTACAATGCGAATATCGCATAAATTCGATAATTATAGAAGATAACATGACAAGTGAATTTCGCAAAGAATTACTCGGTGTGTAGAATATCGTACAGACTGTTTCAACCCATCCAAAAAAAATCTTATATATATATATATATATATATATATATATATATATATATATATATATATATATATCTTCGCTTGACATAAATCTGACAAAAGAATGACCAAAAGGAAATTTGTCAAGAATATATTTCTATGACAAGCATGTCTCTACGTATTCCTATCGCAAACACAATTTCACATATTCAGATCTTCCTTTCTTTTTTTGTATCTTCGTTCCAGTTTGTCTCACATCAAATAAAAGTTGTTCAGTTGCAAGAATTGTCTTGAATTGTTCATAGAGCATAATAGCTCATTCCTTATTCTTAACAAAACACCCTCAACTCTCATTATTTGATAGACTGACCTCACTTGATAGACACCCACACATAAGCAGACGGATTGGTTGTGGCAGACAAAGAGAAAGAAAGAAAGAAAGAAAGAAAGAAAGAAGTACAAGCGGTTTTTCTATGTATTCTATTGAACCCCTGTAAAGATATCCACTTCGGTTTTGTCCATCAGAATTCACGTTGAGTTGAGTAATTTTATATTATCATGAATTCGTTTTGGTTTAGTGTGTCATTTAAAACGGAATACAAGAATGTCGAGAAGTGATCAAATTCTTTGTCAATCTTCACAACAATGCGACAGAAACAAGTTAAAACTTGTTTATGAAAATCAAATTCTACTCTAGGGACAAGTTTTATTTATTTATTCATTATTATTATTATTATTATTATTATTATTATTATTATTATTATTATAAAACCCAGTCCGTTTTGGGACGATGAAGCACATTCTTGACGAACCGTTACTTCACGAAATGAATGGAGGGTTGAAGGGCGTTTTCAAACAGCCACCCTCGAGGATGCACACTTTAGAACTTCAAAATTTGGTATAAGCAAGTTAGAATAAATTAGAACGTTTTGTTAGATTCTCAGAAAAGTTCAGTAGTGAACGAAATCCCCTTGGAAAAATATCCGTTCTTAATATTACTCAACTTAAAACCCAACCCATACTCCTCTCCGCTCGCCTACTTGTTACCTATAAACTCGTTCACTAATGAGATAATCAAAATCAAACATGGCATTAAATTTGAATTAACAGATTGTTCATTATATTTTGACCTTTGACCTGGTCATGCAGAAAGATCTGCGCCAAAATTGCGTCCAAAGAACCTCACTCTTTGTGAGCGATTTTGTGGACTAAAAATATTCCTGCAATATCACAACCCTCTTACTCTCCTGTGACAACTTTATGTTACCCCCCCAAAAAAATCGAGTCAGCTTTATGGGAATTATTGAAAAAAATGTCAACGTTCGTGACGAAATAACAGCAACCAGTGTCAGTTTAAGACTTCCAACATTGTTTCAAAGTCTTTGCCGGTGTGTGGCTTCCTAAGGGAAATGTTTTGCAGGAGATAAAGTTGATTTATAATTCATAATTAAGCTGATAATAAAAAAAAATACACAATTATTCTATATCTATAGGATTACCTACCGTTGCCTGTAGAGTGTCTTTTCTCACAGCCGATAGGAGGTGACACAAGTAGTTGTCCGAGCAAAAAAAAAAAAAAAAAAAGAGATAGAATAAGATAAGAAAAAAAAAATGAAAACGGCCCAAATTTATTCCTCTTCCAATTCAGCATGCTGTAATGCTTAGACGTGTTTTTGTCTCCTCTGAGGACATTATTTTAGGGTCCTTTTGGCACAATAGCAATGCCACTTTACACGGTATTCACTTGACATAAATACAATTAAGAATGACCAATAAGAAATAAGTTTTTATTTTACTACAAGCATATCTCCGTGTATCCCTATAGCAAACATAATTTCACACACACACCTTTTTTGTATGTACCCCCCCCCCCCTACACACACATGGTCATTTTTAAGTGGAGTTTGAAAGGTTTGAATTCAGAGTTTTCCTTCTTCTAGACTGGTTGCCTAACCCTATTATTTTACTCATAGCTAGAGGAATAATTGTTGGATTCATATCTTTCACAAGGGTACTAGCGCTATATGAATGCAAACAGTCTTGTCCAGGATTTGAAACCGGGTCGCCGAGTCAATTTCCTTCGAAGGTAACCATTATACCACGCGCCTCCAGTTTTCTTTGTATCTTCATTTCTGTTTGGTTCACATTAAAATAAAAGTTATTCAATTGCGAGAATTGTCTTGAATTCTTTCCTGAACAGAACATCTCATTCCTCATTCTACCCCCCCCCAAAAAAAAACCCTCAAAAAGGGTCTCATTATTTAATAGACAGACTTCCCTTGATAAACACCCACAAATAGGCAGACAGATTAGTTATGACAGACAAGTAAAGAAAAAAAAAGAAAGAAAGAACTACAAATGTTTTTTATATGTATTCTCTTTAAATGAAAAAAGAAAAAAAAAGAAAGATTAATTTGAAAATCAATTTTCTGAGAACCAGATTTACAACTGTCTTTTCAGTCACAAATTAAAAATGATCAAACTTGCATCGTCACGATGTTATGGGAATTTATGTTTTGTTTTGTTTTTAAATGTAGGCTGTCCACACTCTACCCACTTTTCATCATACTTACTTCACTTCCCATGACACCTTTAATCAGGTAATTCACGTGGACAGTT
The DNA here is from genome assembly GCA_023376005.1 of Doryteuthis pealeii. Lineage (NCBI taxonomy): Eukaryota > Metazoa > Mollusca > Cephalopoda > Myopsida > Loliginidae > Doryteuthis > Doryteuthis pealeii. The sequence goes on along the minus strand of CM042143.1, from coordinate 79,931,460 downwards.
CCGTAAAATATCATCAGCCCATCCCGTGTTTTGTTTGTCGAAAGAATTTTCTTTACAAATCTCGGTGACCTTATGCCTCCCATTTTATTTCTAAAGTCTCAATCAATAAAAAAAAAAAAAACTTATTGATGTATACGTTTAGCATTTTCTGAACGTTTTTTTTCTTCTTTCTCTCCAATAAAATATGTTACCACGCGAATCGCCCAGGGGGTCATTAGCTATTTATCACTTCATGCACTTTATGAAGTTACACGGAGGCGTAGTTAGAGATTGATTGTTCGATTGATTTTTTTACGGCATGTCAACTCGTCTAGAATTATCTTATGCCAAGAAGTTAGGGAATCGCATTCATTGTGTGTTCATATTTACATTTTTGTGAGGTTGTTTCTGAAGAGTTTTTTTTTTTTTTGCACAGTCCTATCGAATACGAAAAAGTTTTAAACAGATATATTCTTTCTCCAGACTGATTGCCGTAATAGGGTTAAATATCCTAGTATGCCCTACTATTTACCCATAGATAGAAGGAGAATAGTTGTATGCATACTTTTTTCAATGGTATTAGTAAATACCCTGTGAAATACAAAAAGCCGAGTCCTGGATTTGAACTCTGGTTGCTATGTCTGTTTCATATGACGATAATCATTGGGCCTCCAATTACTCGGTAGTAATTGATTTGCATGATTAGCTTGTTAACTATTGCACTATGACGAGGTGCCTGGAATTTCGTCAGTGTAGATGAAATTCGGAATTACATACCTGGCATGTGCTGTTCTGTTTTAGCATAAACCGAGCTGCAGTGCTTTTTTTTGTGATCATAATATTCTAGGGGATCCTAACAGGTACTACCACTCCAGGACAAAATGGATCTAGGAGTAATGACAATGAAGAGATAATTTCGCACTTCCTTAAATACCAGAACTTGAATACCAGAACTGGAGGAGGCGCGTGGCATAATGGTTAGAGTCGTAGGAAATGGACTCGTCGACCCAAGTTCAAATCCTGGACAAGGCTGTTTGCATTTCACATAGCGCTAATACCCTTGGGAAAGGTATGAATCCAACAGTTCTCCCTCCAGCTATGCATAAATAGTAGGACAGACTGGGCTCTTCAACCTTAGTTAGGCAACTTTCTAGGAGAAGGAAAACTCTGAATTCAAACCTGCTAAACCCCGCTTGAGAAACTGACCTTGTGTCGCATCCTACTCGTGCGGAGGGGTTGGTAAATATATAAATACCAGAAGTGGAGCATAATTACTGGATACAGTTTAGTGACATGCACAGAACACACAGACAGACAAGTAGAAAATCTTCCCAGTTTCTTGTAAAATATATTTTTGTTATTATTTTCGGACACCATTTTTATCGTGATCTACGCAGGGATATTCTACTTCTACGTTATATTGGTTTATCATCATATCTAGGGGCCAAGAAACTTTTGCGAAAATTACGGTTAAGTTGCGCTGAAATTACCGATGTTAAGCAGGTATGTGCCTATGTTATGTCGGGTATATAATAGGGAGAGGAGGAGGAGGAGTAGTAGTAGTAGTAGGAGATGGGTTTCTTACTTGTTCTACCTTATTCTTACTTCGTCAGTGGCCATCTTCCTTTTTCTGGACTGCTTTCATCTTTTGCTGGGTTGGTCGTCTGTGCTTATTTCTTGGTTAATAATTAAGCAAGACTTAATATTTTTTCTTATTCTTTATTAAGAACCCAGAGCCCAAAAGGTTTTTCTACCGCGGTGAGAAGCTGGCATCTTTTGGGAGACAAACGATCCTCACGTCTGCTTCCCTTCAGCTAACGGCCAGAATATGACTTACTAGACTAGTTCCCTTTCACACGCCTTTCTATTGGCGGAAGTCGAGAGGTCAAGTAAAGTATGACGGCTAACTGTAACTTTTTATTTACCATCTCGTTATTTGAATTTTAACTACACTTATAGACATAATTCGTAGGCTACCCACGAATTATGTAACAGCTATTCAATAGTTAATTGGGTGACCACTTAAGTAACAGCAGGTACTGTAAGCAAGATGAGTCCTTTGTTTATAAAAAATGACTTGATTCAGCAATCATCATCAACATCATCATCATGTCGCACAAGTAGCAAAATGCTCTACTGTAAGATGGTTTAAGAAAATTAGCTCCGGCTGTAGGAATCTCGACGATTGGGCCAAGCCGGATAGGCCTAAAACAGTGCATTCTGAGGCCGTACCCCAAGCCACCGAAATGAATCCGGAGAGTATGATCTCTCCTTGTATGCATGTACCAAAATATTGCAAAACTTTTGACTCACTCTAGTACCTTGTTATGTAAGACCTTATCTGACCTTCTCTGATCCTTAGTTGTTATGGTACAACAGCAAAACCGACATTCTTGTAAAATATGTGCGCTTGTATGTGCATGTGTGTGTGTGGTGTCTGTGTGTGCCCGTGTATGTGCGTGTGTGCACGTGTATATACGTGTGTCTATGGAATTATAAAAATGTTTTATTTATCAATCAGTTACTTTTATTGCTTGTTGACGTTGCGTTTATTTCTTATAGTTTTGTTAAAAAACAATTTACATACTAAAAAAAAGATAAATAAATAAATAAATAGATAAAATAAAGAACTTTAAAAAAATACTAAAATAAACTAACAAAAAAAAAAAGCCAATCTCAATATTTTTCCATTTTTAATTCAATTAAACGATGACAAATTTCAGTTTTCTCAAAGATAATTGAATTATAAAGAGTTTCTTAAATTTAATACTTTCCGTGTTTTGTCATAAAGGTTACAAATTGATTCTTTTTAAAACAACACATGTAAATGGTAAGAGAATTAGTTTTATGGTCATCAACAAAGTCCAACTTGGCTCGTTATTTTGAATTGTGTGATTTGCTTATAGAAATCGAATGAGATATTTGTAATAGTTTATCAACTTGAAGGTTGTTTATCGACAGAAACAGACAACAACAATGATATATTTAAAATTTCTTTAAGATTTTTAAAAGACTTGAAGTATCTATCTCACTGCGTTCATATCTATCTATCTATCTATCTATCTATCTATCTATCAGACTTTTAGGCAACATCTATTTCCTCTCTCTCTCTCTCTCTCTCTCTCTCTCTCTCTCCACTCTCTCTCTCTCCACTCTCTCTCTCCTCTCTCTCTCTCTCTCTCTCTCTCTCTCTCTCTCTCTCTATATATATATATATATATATATATAACCAGCCTACATATTAATCTCTACCTCTCTCTATATCTTGTTCTGTACGTCACTATCTCAATCTTCTCATATCTATAAATTTGCTGATATCTATCTATCTATCTATCTATCTATCTATCAACACTCTTATGTATGTATGTATGTATGTATGTAAATATAACCTACTAAAAGCAGCATCGTATTAGTGATATTTTCCATTAGATAAATACACTTAAAATGCTCGGATTTAAAGAATAAAGCAATTTTCTGTCTAAGTTGCAACTGAATGAAAGTTGGGGTTGGATGGAGTTGTAGTGGATATTATTATTATTATTATTATTATTATTATTATTATTATTATCTTGTATTCTATTTCTTTTATCATATATCTCTGATATTTCTGTTTAAGTCTTGCACTCTATGCTTGGTAGAGTTCTCTCTTCATCTGGCTTTTTCGTCTCAATCTTTCATCTCGGTTCGTATATCTCCACACCCATCCTGTTTAATATTTTTATTAATGAATACAAAAACATCGATTGTTTTTTTTTAAATTTATTATTTTCATTTCCCAAGACCCAACATTCCAACGCGTGGAAAAGAATTCAGAGAACTTCATTTTTAGCGCTCAGCTCCAGAGGACGCCTTGATTCAACTCAACTCTTTGACACAGATTTGTCATTACGTGACACCCACCACATAACTTCTGAATTTAAATATTATACACTACATTAAAAAATGAATAGGATACTCCATTATGTAACAGTTGTATTCGCACAGAACGTAATTATTTAATCATAGAAATGCTTGATATTTACAGAAGTAACTATCAAGTGTTTATTAAACTTTTAACGTTCTGTTCTTCACGAATTGCATCACCTAATGTTAAAGAGGAAACTCTAATCCTATCCACTATCAATTTTTCTGAGTTTTCTCCCTTACATTAAAGGGTTCCTAACTTCCTCTTTACAAGTGTTGTGAGCTATAGCTCCCAAAAAGCTAAGTAGTGAAAGCACTGGGACAAAGAAGGTTAGAGAAGTGCTACGTCTCCTCCCAAAATCAATGTTTAACGTTGTTACAGAGAAATATCAAATGGAATGTGCTTGCTTATAATTTTGTTGGTTGTTTTTGTTATGGATCTGTTCAAAAGTATATCATTGACGGATGCAGCACAGGAATAGTGGGATGGTTGTTTGGATTTACGGCATATCAAACCTTTTCTGGTTATTTAATACCGCATCAAGTCATTTTGATCCACAAAAGGCTCAGATTGCTTACAGTATTTGCTGTTGCTTAAATCGTCACCCGGTCAAATACTAAACAAGCTAATCGCTGCTTAACTTCGGTGATGTGGCGGGAATTGATTCTTTCAGCGTGACTTGACCGTAATATGTGTAAGATGAGGGTACATTGTATTAAGTTATTTTTGCACTTACTGAAAAAAGATTTACGGTCGGCACGCCTTTCTCACTAGGAAGATAACACCTTAATTGTTTTATATTCCATTTTTATAAGATCAGGTGACGACGAAAAGCGTCCACTAAATAAGGCCAGTGAGCTTGAACTGACTGGGAGCAGATGCGAAAATGAAAGAAAGTGTCTTTTATTCTAGTGACAGCTATAAAAGAGAGAGAGAGAGAGAGAGAGAGAGAGAGAGAGAGAGAGAGAGAGAGAGAGAGAGAGAGAGAGAGAGAGAGAGAGAGAGAGAGAGAGAGAGATTGGCTTTTAGGCTGGTTGGATTTTACGGCATGTCAACTCTTAGGTTATTTTATGCCGAAGACGATTTGATTTATTCATTCTTGTTGGATATATATATATATATATATATATATATATATATATATATATATATATATATATATATATATATATATATATATATATAGCTATGGATACTAGATTTATTACCAACCAACCATTGGTTTGAAAATCGCATAGGCGAAAAACTATCAATCACCAAGCGCTGTTGATTTCATGCCCACGCTACCTTAACTACCGTACAGGAATAGGTAGATATGAACAGACTGATAGATAGATAGATAGATAGATACTTACTAATAGTCCTGCACGGGAACAGATAGATATGAACGAACTGAGATAGATAGATAGACAGATAGATAGATATTTGTAACGAGGTTACAGCGTTGATTCTTCAGTTTAGTGTCAAATGCTGAATTTTTGTACAATCTTTCCAGTAGTTAGTATATTTGTTTACATTCTAAAATCTGTTGTATTTGAGTGTGATTCTTATATAGGTGTGTGTGTGTATGTGTGTGTGTGTGTGTGAGAGAGAGAGAGAGAGAGAGAGAGAGAGAGAGAGAGAGAGAGAGAGAGAGAGAGAGAGAGAGGCAGGGCTTTTATTTCTTTAATAAAGAATAATAATCATTTTTCAAGAAATTTCGTACATAAACTTAAAATTATGATTTTTATCAAAAATATATTTTTATTTTCATATTGTTAATGCATTGAATCAACTTCTGCTTACACAAGGTTGTATTTATTGAGTTCCCCAAACTCCCAAAACATACCAAATAAAAGTTTATTTCTTTTTTATATAAATGTTTGATTTACTTTACAAACGTGAACCTAAAAGTCAACTGCCCTATCTTCTGGAGCTGTAGAATACGCCAACCGCAACTTTGTAGAGGAGTAAGACCCCTCCCTCCTTCAATGGGGCCCCTTGTTGGCCGTAGGTGACGACCCGTGAATCTTAAGGACAGAATGCCGGTGGCTGAGCAGTCCATGACACGCAACACTCCATTTTCGGCCTTTGCTTGGGCTAGACAGGCGGTCTCGATCCTATTGTTCTTATGGTACACTTCCAACCCTTTTTATCATATATGTGCTAGAAGGCGGTGGCTGAAGGTCTTAGTGTCCTGGGTATGACGCTAAACTGTATTTAGTGGTGAAGTTCCAATTCTGGATCTCTGGGGAGTGTGGAGTACTCCTTCATCGCCATTATTCCGAGGCCCACTCTGACCTGGAGTGGTAGTAACTATAAGAGCCCAAAATAGATCAAAATGATTTTTGAAAAAAAGATGTTTAAAAAAGAAATTGAATATCCAACAAGAATGAATAAAACAAATCGTCTTAGGCATAATATATATATATATATATATATATATATATATATGTGTGTGTGTATGTGTGTGTGTGTGTGTGTGTGTGTGTGTGTGTGTGTGTGTGTGCGCGTGCGTGTGTGTGTGTGTGTGTGTGTGTGTGTGTGTGTGTGTAATCTGACTTTTTCTTTTCGCAATCCGACTGTACAGTTGTTACCTGTTAAGACTAGACTTGTAGCTATTTTCTCTCTCATGTCCTTTTTTTCTTTCCTTTTTTTCTTTCTTTGTTTCTTCCCTTTAAACGTAGATCCCGTCTCTTTAATTGAACTTCTCTTCACCCCCCCCCCTATTTTCTGTCTAACTCTACATTTTTGATTACTCTAACTTATCTTTTTAAGTTTTGTTAGTCTCATTCATGTTCTGTTGTCTTTTTTCTTCAGACACTTTTCTTTCTTTCTATATTTCTTTCTCTCCCTCCCCTTCTCTATTTTTCCTTTTCCTGATTTTTTTTCACTCCTCTGGGCTTTCATAAAACTTGTTGCTCTGAATTTCACCTTCCTCTTTTTTTTTGTACAGCATTTCTTTCTCTCTCCCTTTCACTATTTATCTATTTCAATCTGTTCATATATATCTATCTATCTATCTCTCTATCTCTCTCTATCTATCTATCTATCTCCTCTCTATGTTCATATCTATCTATCTATCTATCTATCTATTTCAATCTGTTCATATCTATCTATCCATCTATCTATCTCCGTCTGTGCGAATCTATCTATCTATCTATCTATCTATCTATTTCAGTCTGTTCATTCTCTCTCTCTCTCTCTCTCTCTCTCTCTCTCTCTCTCTCTCTCTTTTATCTATCTATCTATCTATCTATCTATCTATTTCCTTTTTTCATCTCTAATTCTTGCTTCTTTCTCATTCCACCTTTTTTCATTTCCCCCATTTTTGCTCTTTTTCTTCTTTCGCTTATCCTCCCTCCTCCACATTTCTTTTTCTCTTCATTTTCTCTTCGTTTCATTTTTTCCACCTTTTCGTTTTCTTTACCCTATTTTCTTCACCTTTTGATTTAATTGCTTTCTGTTCTGTTCTCTTCCTCATTCTCCCCTAATCCTATTATTTCTCATAATATTTCTTCACTCTCAGGTCTGTTCTCTTTCCCTTCTTCCCCCCCTCTTCTCTATCTAATTCTTCAGTTTTGACTACTCTCTCTTTTTCCCTACGTTTTATTTTCTTTTTCTTCAGATATTTTTCCTTTCTTTCTTTGTCGGTGTTATTTTTGCTGTTTTCCCTCGTCTCATTTTTCCCTCTCCTTATCACTCTTCTTTCTTTCTTTCTTTCTTTCTTTCTTTATTTCTTTCTTTCTTTGTCCACAGTTTTTCTATTTTTCGCTCTTTTCCCTCATCTCGTTTTTACCTTTTCTTTATCACTCTCCTTCACCTTATCTTCTCTTCTTTCTTTCTTTCTTTCTTTCTTTCTCTCTCTCTCTCTCTCTCTTCCCTTCTTTTTCTTTTCTCTCTTTCTTTCTTTCAACTTCTCTTGATTGGCCTTTCTTTCACCTTTTCTAGTTTTTTCTGTTTTTGCTCTTTCCCGCTTTGTTTTTACCTTTTCCTTATCACCTCCCTTCACATCTCTCTCTCTCTCTCTCTCTCTCTCTCTCTCTCTCTCTCTCTCTCTCTTTCTTTTTCTTTCTTTCTTTCAACTTTTCTCTGATTGGTCTTTCACCTTTCCTATCATTCCCCTTCTTTCTTTGTCCATAGTTGCTCTCCTTTCTGTACCCTTTTCTCACTATATATCTGAATGTCTCTCTTCTCATCTTTCTCTCCTTATCACCTCATCTTACTTTACAGTACCCTCTCTTTCAACACGGTTCGAGCACATAGATATCAGAGTCGGCTTTAAAGCCGTGTCGTTGTCCTTCTTTGGCGCTGTTATTTACGAGCCGCCTGCTCCACTTTAAAATGAAATCAATGGCCGACCGACGTCTGTGCACATTAGATGTTATTCAGTTTGAAGCAGTGAACTGTCGCTGCTCCCATGTATAAATCACAACTCTCCAGGTGAAAGCCACAGATCGGCATGTCACCGGCATTAAAAGCTATTCGCTGGCGTTTTTGACTGACACCATACCAGATGCTAGTGACAGGGGCCCGGCAAACATAAATAATACCTATATACTTCATGAATAAACATCTTCCAAAGCGCTCGAAGAATTAATTGGCGTTATTCCTCGTCGACCAGGCCAGCACATCCCTTACCCGTCATTTTTCTACGTCCACCCCATTTTTGTTCCCCCGGCCCTTGGTCCTATCTTTTATCATGCCGTGCTTCGGTACACAAAGAACAACGCCAGATTTTCAAACGTCCTCGTCGTTGTCGTCTCGGTAAAATTCCTCGTTACTATCTCAAAATTTTCTTGGACTCACCGTGAATTAGTATTATCTGCGTTATTCGGACTATTGTCCCCATCTTCATTGTTATTTGTACAACGTTTCGGCCGATATGCCCTCCGGCCTTCTTCAGGTATTTCTTGTCGCACTCGGGAACCTTCTCGGACTCGGGAACCTTCTTTTCGAACTCGAGAACTTTCTTGTCGTAATCGGGAGCCATCACGGAACTTTGAACCTAACCCTTTATTTAATATTCAAGCCTCATCTCAAACATTCAGAGAAATATCACCGTGAATCAATTCACCTTTTACAGCTGAATTTTTTTTCAAATTTCAGTTTCTGTTAGTAAAACAATCAAATTTCAGGATTAGCAATAATCTATATTAATAATTAGCAAAAAAAAAAAAAAGAAGGGTTTTAGTGCACAGCTATTTAATTTGGTATGCATGACAACGGAATGTTAATTATAATCCAATCCATAAATCAAAACAACAATATATATAATATATATATATATATATATATATATATATATAGAGAGAGAGAGAGAGAGAGAGAGAAGTACCCGTAGTACCCGCATTTCGTTGCAACATTGATCTTTTCAAGATAAGTTTTGCTGAACATTTTTGTTTTTGTCCAGATTGTTAGTTTTAATCAATAAAGTCATGTAATTATTTTACATCTCTATCTCCCTCCCCCTTTTTTTCCTATTCTCCTTATTTCTCAAAATATTTTCTCACTTCCTCTTTCCCTCGTTATTTTTTCTCTTCGTTTTCTGTCTAATTCTCCATTTTTGATTAATAGAATTCTGTTTTAGACTTTTGTTTGTTTGTTTTGTTTGTTTTGTTTTACGGCATATCAACTCGGTGGGTCATTTAATACCGACAAAGTTTTGAAATAAATTCATTCTTGATAAGTACTCAATTTGTTTTATAAACACATTTTTCTATTCAACTTATACATGAGACCTTTGTAACAGCATCATCATAGACTGCTGTTACAACAGTAGCCCAATGTGTTCACGAGTCGTCTAGTAACAGATAAAGACCAAAATAAGATGTGACACGAGGTCAATTTTTAAGCGGAGTACAGCTGGTTTGAATTCAGAATTTTCCTTCACTTACTGGTTGCCTTACCGAAGCTAAATAACCCAATCTCCTCTATTATTTACCGCATAGCTGGAGGAAGTAGAGATGGAGTCATGTCTTTTCTAAGGGAAATAGTGAAACACAAACAGCTTCGTCCAGGATTGGAATTTGGGTGACCGATTCCATTTCTACGACTATAATCGTTATGCAAGTGCATCTTTGGTATACATATTTATCGGAACCAGAAAAAAGCACGCTCTGTCTAATGGGCTGTAGAGTACACCCACTGCACCTCTGCGGAGAGGTAAGACTCCTCCAATGGGGCCACCTGTTGATCATGAGTGTTGATCCGTGATGCTTAAGGACGGAATCCTGGTGGCTAAACAGTCAATGACATGCAACACTCCACTTTGGTCTTATTTAGGCTAGAGGAGCGGTCAGTGAGACCTCTCCAATCAATCGGCTGGCCACATCAAGCCCTAGCACCTATATGATTGTCCCAATCCTATTACCCTTATGGCAACCCCAAATCTTTTGATCATATGTGTGCTATAAGGTGGTGGCTGAGAGTCTTAGTGTCCTGGGTATAATGTTAAATTGCTTCTGATGGTGAAGTTTCAATTCTGGAGCACTGAGGAGTGTAGAATACTCCCAGGTCCACTCTGATCCGGAGTGATAGTACCTGTTATGTCCAATCTATGGGTTAAATAGAAAAAAAAAAAAAGAGTTAAAATGTGTTTCAAAAATCAATTTGAAAAAAGAATTGAATACCCAGCAAGAATAAATATAACAAAAATATCTTCGGCATAAAATAACCCAACAAGGGTTGACATGCCGTAAAACCAAACCAACCAACCAACCAACCAACCAGCCAACCACCAATCAGAAATAAAGTTTGAATGTAAAGATAATTCGTCCCAGGGAAAGAGGAGTTCCCATAATATTTAGCGAGGGACCCTGATGAAATTAATCGTACATAATTTAAATTTTCAAGCTTCAAAAACTGCCTTACGAAAATAATTATACACATTTACTTAGATATTGCTAATTAGATGTATTGACTGATTTATTTTTAACGGCATGTCAACCAACTTTGGGTTATTTTATAACTAATGGTTAGAGAATCGCATTCATTGAATGTTCATAGTTACATTTTTTTGTGGAGTTGATTCTTAAGATTTTTTGCACACAGTCCTGTCGAATACGAATAAATCTATTTGACTCATAGATAGAACCCTAACGGGTCAGAGTAGACCTGGGAGTAATTACAATCAAGGGGTACTCCACACTCCCTTGATTTCAAGAATTAGAGCCTTTCCATCAGATGCAGTTTAGTGTCATACCCAGGGCACTCCTTTCATTTGGGGTGTGTCTTACCCCTCGGCAGGGGATACAGTCAGCGTATTCTAAACCCAGCTGATTGGTTGGTCTTCAATATGGAGGTGTAAAATAATTACATGGCTTTATTGATTAAAACTAACAATCCAGACAAAAGACAAAATTTTTTAAATCGATAAATCTCTAAATTAAAAGAACTAATTTAAAAAAGAAAATCCTACACAAAACCCAGCAAACTTTTCGGAAAATAATCTTATTATAATGGAGATTATGTAACTGTCTGTCTGAAACCGAAATTTACGTCACCACCAACGTCCCGATTCCCTTAGTTATTTATGTTATATTCTTAATGGTTATTAAATGATCATTATTTAATCTTAATTAGCATTATTTATTAATAATGTCTCTATAAAGGTGTAGCTAAAATAAATTTGCCTCAAAACAGCCCATATTATTTATGTGTTTAAAATTCCCCAATTTGTGTTATATATCATTAAGAAATAAATGATTACATAGTATATTGTATGAATAATTTGCATACCGGTTTTAATAAAACCATGTTTAATACATTATTAATTGGTGCTATCGATTTCTAATATTATTGTTTTATTCTCAAATGTATCAAAAGCAATCCTATGGATAATTCTATATCGAAATTAATTAGAATAAAGTAAAAATAATTATAATCTTTTTTGTGTTCTTATTTAATTTCATTAGTCTTTCTAATTCAATATAATGTTTAATTATATCAAAACTTAGATACTTGTTCACAGAGGTCACATATTTTTGCTAGTATTAATTAATATAATCTTATAAAGTATATGGCATAGTATGGAATGTATTATTTAGTTTTTTTTCTGGCTGTTGTCCTCATTTTTATTAACAGTTATTGATAATGGGATATTTCAAAGTTCACTATCTATTCAACTCAAAACTCATTCTATTCAAACAAAAGTCCTATTATTATTGTAATCTGAGTCCTTTTGCTCAAATATAATGGACTAAACATCAGTTTTTGTACTTTGCTTGGGTATGTTATGGAGAGCCGCTGTGAGTGGATTAAAGTAGAGTTAATTACATAATAAGCGAATGCAGGGAATAGGTACAAAAGTAATACAAAACATGCACGGGTGGGAAAAGTGATTCACTGGCAAGTGTGCATGAGATTAAAATTTGACCCTACTACTAAATGGTATATGCACAAACCAGAATATAACTTACAAAATGAGTCGCATAAAATTCTCTGGGACTTTGAGATATAAACAGATCACCAAACACCAGACATGTTGTTAATTAATAAAAAAAGAAAGAAAGAAAGAAAAAAGAACTTGTCATTCAGTAGAATTTGCCGTTCCAGTGGACCACAATGAAAATGAAAGAAAGTGAAAAGATAAACAAATACCTGGATCTTGCCAGAGAGCTGAAAAAGCTGTGGAATATAAAGGTGACGATGATTTCAATTGTAGTTGATGCCCTTGGAACAGATCCCAAGGTCCTGGAAAAGAGATTGTGTGAACTGGAGATCAGAGGAAGAATCGAGACCATCCAGACCACAGCAGAGTAAAGATCAGCTAGAATACTTAGAAGAGTTCTGGAGATTTGAGGAAACTTGCTGTCACTCCAGTGAAAAGTCCCATGTTAAAACTGTTGTGTAAATCTCACAAGGTGATACCAATTGGTGGACTGAGAAATGTTTCCAAGTGCATAGAAAAAAGAGTGGTGGAATTGGAAATCAGGAAGAATCGAAACAATACAGACTTCAGGATTGTTATGATCGACTAGAAGAGTCCTGGAGATCTGGTGAGATTTGCTGTCACTCAAACCCCAGTAATAAACCACCAGCAAAAACCGGGGTGAAAAACTCGCAAGGAGTATAATAATAATAATAATAATAATAATAATAATAATAATAATAATAATAATAATAACAATAATAATAATAATAATGCCTACAAGAAACAAATGTACGGTGCCCAAAAGAAACAAATATACCCGAATGGATGAAAAGAGGAATAACTACCTTAATCCAGAAAGACTCACAAAAAGGAACCATTCCTAGTTATTATAGACCAATAACTTGTCTACCAATGATGTGGAAAATATTGACTGTGGTAATAAAACAAGAAATATATTTTCACTTAATTGGCGTAAACTTTTCAAGAAGAACAGAAAGGAAGCCGCAGAGATAAAAGAGGAACACATAACTTATTTTATATAGATCAACACATCCTTAAGGAAATTTAAAAATAGGCGCAAAACTATTGCAATGGAATGGATCGACTACAGAAAGGCCTATGACATGGTCCTACATACCTGGATTATCGAATGTTTAAAAATGTACAAAATATCCAACAACATCGTAAATTTCATCAAAAAAGCCATGGAAAATTGGAGAGTCCAATTAAAAACAGGAGGGCAATCCGATGGCAAAAGTAAAAATCCGAAGAGGTATTTTCCAAGGAGATTTATTATCACCACTACTATTTATCATAGCAATGATGCCACTCAATCATATACTTAGAAAATGTACAGGAGGATACAGATTCCCTAACTCACAGGAAAAAATAAACCACCTTATGTACATGGTGATATAACATTTTTTTGCATAAAATGAAAAAGAACCAGAAACCATGGTACAAGACGTTAGAATATACAGCCAAGATATAGGAATGGAATTCGAAATTGAAAAATGTGCCATGCTAGTGATAAAAAAAGGGGAAATAAAACTAATGGACGGAATACAACTACCAAATTAAGACACCATAAAAAAACACTTGGTGAAAAAGAAAGTTACAAATACTTAGGAATTTTAGAAGCAGACAATATCAAGCAAACAGAGATGAAAGGAAAAAATTTAAAAAGAATACCTCAGGAGAACAAGAAAACTCCTAGAAACCAAGATCTGCGGCAGAAATCTCATCAAAGAATAAATACCTGGGCCATTCCCATTATAAGATACTTTGGGCCATTCTTAAAATGGACAAAGGAGAACTCAGACAGATTGACCAAAGGACTAGAAAATTAAGGACAATGCACAAGGCTTTACACCCTAGAGACGATAGTGATAGGCTATATGTACCAAGAAATGAAGGTGGAAGAGGTCTTTCCAACATAGAGGACTGCATAGATACCACACTCGAAGGACTCGAAGAATACACAAAAAGAGGAAAGAATGATTACTTATGGTAGCCAATAACAGCAGATACAATATTTGAACAAACAGAAAAATAACGAAAAACAAGAAAACAAAGATGGGAAAAAAACCCAATTATATGGATACTTCAAACGACAAACTGGAGAGGTTGCACATGCACTTGGGGGTGGTTAAGAAGAGGAAACTTCAAGAGAGAAACTGAATCGCTAATAATTGCTGCAGAAAATAATACCATAAGAACAAATTATATCAAAGCAAAAATTGATAAGACACAACAAAACCGTAAATGTAGGCTGTGTTGTGACAAGGATAAGACCATAAATCATGTATTAAGCGAATGTTGCAAACTAGCACAACTGGAATACAAAACTAGGCATGACTGGGTTGGAAAGGTGATCCAAAGGAATTATGCAAAAAACTAAATTTTGACCATACAACAAAATGGTATATGCATAAACCAGAATCTGTTCTTGAGAATGAAACAAATAAAATTCTCTGGGACTTCGAGATAAAGACGAATCACATTATCCCAGCCAGACCTAATATTGATTAACAAAGAGAGAGAGAGAGAGAGAGAGAGAGAGAGAGAGAGAGAGAGAGAGAGAGAGAGAGAGAGAGAGAACTTGTTAGCTGGTAGACTTTGCAGTTCCAGCAGATCACAGGGTGAAGATGAAGGAAAACGAAAAGATAAACAAATACCTGGACCTTGCCAGAGAATTGAAAAAGCTGGGAAATATGAAGGTGAAAGTGATACCAATTGTAATTGGTGCATTTGAAACGGTCCCAAAATGTTTGGAAAAAAGACTGGAGGAACTGAAAATCAGAGGAAGAATTGAGATCATATAGACAACTGCATTGTTGCAATCGGCCAGAATATTCAGAAGAGTCCTGGAGACCTGAGGAGATTTGATGTCATTCACACTCCAGTGAAATACCATCAGCTAAGGCCGGTATGAAAAACTCACAAGAAGTGAAATAATAATAATAATAATAATAATAATAATAATAATAATAATAATAATGCGATTACTTTCATTATTATTGTCATTATAATCATGATTAGATTTGGAATTATTATCCAGGCAATGATTGACAAAACTATTGTTTTTATACTCATTTTTTTGGCTTTTTTATTATGATTTATATTACTTTTATTGTATCATCATTCTGATTGAATACGCTCATTATTATTATTATTATTATTATTATTATTATTATTATTATTATTATTATTATTACTAGCAAATATATGCACCCTCCGGGTGCAAGTATTTAATTTAATGAAATATTATATTAAATTAGAAAAGCCAACGAAACTAAATAAGAATGCAGATAAAAAGATTTGAAACAGAGGGGGGTATAATCGAAAGATAAAATAACTGAAACATATTCTTCCATCATTCCCGTCTTTCATTGCTAAATTTTCCTAATTTAACTATTTAGTTAAAATAGGAGGTAAAGAATAAATTCACAGTTATTTCTTCTTGGTAATGGATTTTTTTTAAAGATTTATTCACGAGATTTTTGCTCATATTCATTAAGATAAAACCAAACAATTAGAAATCATTAATACTAAGCACATATTTATTAAGATCAAATTTTTGAAATCAATATGCAAATTAGCCTTCCTGTTCACACTGTAAACTGCTATTTTATTGTATATATAAATACAGTTGCATATTATTAGTATGTAGATATGGTCAACAGTATTAATAATGTTAAACAATTTTATTAATAATTGAGGTTTAAATAAAAATAAGATCATGAAGAATGTAGCGTAAATAACTAAGGGAATTGTGACTTGAGTAGTAATATAGTTTCGGTTACAGACTGAAAAACACACAATCTCCATTATAATAAGATTATTATTATTATTTATTATTATTATTGTTGTTGTTGTTGTTGTTTCGTATCACATGTGCGTTTTGTTAATTTCTACTTGGTTTTAGTGTACACCGATCATTTCTAATACAAAGTCTGACTTTTTATATCCAACCCCATCTTGGATATTGACTTCTTTACGATTTGTCATGATCACGTGGTTTCTAGCCCAAACTGCTAACTTCAATGACTGACAACCAATATGACGATAACGACGACGACGACGACGACAGCAGTCTCTCATTTTCGCCTGTCGATTTTGATTTATACAAATTAACTTCCTAACAAATCAAATCTGACAACACATTGAAACAATGCGATCGTCCACGTCCTAATCCCTCATTTTTTCTCTTCTTTCTCCTATTTCCACCATCTTTTTCTTTTTATTCAATTTCTTCTTCTTCTTCTTCTTCTTCTTCTTCTTCTTCTTCTTCTTCTTCTTCTTCTTCTTCTTCTTCTTCTTCTTCTTTCTTTGTGTTTCTTTCTCTTCTTTTATCTAATTTCGCTTCACTTTTTCAAGCTTCTCTTTTAATACTTCCATTTCGTAACACTTTCTTTCTTTCTTTCTTTCTTTCTTTTTTTATTTATTTTATTTATTTTTTATTTTCCCACCATCTCCATTCTTTATAAAATCTTTCTTTCTTTCTTTCTTTCTTTCTTTCTTTTCCCACATCATTCGTTCCTTAGAAAAAATTTTTCTTTCTTTTTTTTTCTTTCTTTTCCCACCGACACTATACTTTACAAAATCTTTCTTTCTTTCTTCCCCCACCTCGTTCCTTAGAAAAACCTTTCTTTTTTCTCTCTATCTTTCTTTCTTTCTTTCTTTTTTCCCCACCGCCTTCATTCTTTAAAAATTCTTTCTTTCTTTCTTTCTTTCTTTCTTTCTTTCTTTCTTTCTTTCTTTCTCCACCTCCTTAATTCCTTACAAAATATTTCGGTTAATTCACACCTCAGTGGATTTTAGATGTTTGTTTTGCCATATCACCCAAATTTGCCTTCCTTTCTTAATTTTCATTCTCACCTGGTTTCATTCATGCATTAAAAATAAAATAAAACAAATTGCACATTTTTAATTCCATAATCCGATAACATAAGGACATAGTGCATTAAACCGAGAGTGAAAAATGTATATTGATAGAGAATTATTAACCCACGTACCTAGAGAATTTAACTTTAAAAAAATTGTTTACTCAAATACATAGTTTCCAACATTTCCATTGGTAATTCTCTTAGACATGTAAATATTTACCCAACCCCCACGCAACGAGCAGGATGCGACACAAGGTCAATTTTTTGGTGTGAATGTGGACCTTGAATTAAAATTTTCCAAACATATAGAAATACAAGTAAATAAAACAAACAAAGATATTAAGATTAATACGAAGGTCATGAATACATGGATAAAGAAATGTTGAAAATTTTATTCATTGCATTGGTGAGACCTTATTTGGAATTTGATAATGTGGTCTGGTGTCCTAGACTAATCAAGGACATACAACTCATCGAGGGAGTTCAAAGGAAAACTACTAAGGTAGTAAATGAATCAAAGAACCTTTCGTATGAAAAAAAGACTTAGGAAGACTGGCTCACCAAGTTTGGCTTATCGACGAACCAGAGGAGATATGATTGAAGTCTATAAATATACCCATGGATTTTAAATCAACAAACATTAATCTATTGAATGTTACTCAGAACATCAATACCAGAGGTCATAAAATAAAACCCTCAAAAACATTTTGCAAAACAAATGTAAGGCAAAATTAGTTTAGTAACAGAGTGGTAAATTCATAGAATGAACAACCATCATCAGTAGTGAACTCCTTTAAGGCAAGGTTGGATAATCTGTGGAAATAATATAAATAAGATGAATGTTTGGAATATAAGGAACAGACCTAATATACTAACTGAAAAAAGATATTGTATTAAATTATTATTATTTCTAAGCTGGTTTAAATTCAGAGCTTTACTTCTAGACTGACTGAATTACAAAGTTTAAAGAGCTAAGAATGCCCTACTATTTACCCATAACAGGGATGAGTTAAATACACAGATTTCCAAGGATATCAGAGATATATGAAACGTAAATCATCCAGGATTTGAACTCGGTTCGCCGAGTCCGTTCTTTTGTGACGAGCACCTTCTCTTTGGCTTGTATACAGCAATGTTGAAAAGGTTCCATTCCCGAATATCAGTTGCAAAGTCTCTGGTTTTTGTAGATGATAGTTCATTTTCAGAATGAAATGAGGGTCTTTTAAAATTAATAAAAAAATATGCCTTTAATAATTTTGTTACATAAAAATTTGGATTGAGGAGATTTCAAGAAAGTTTTATAACTTAACGCTATATCAAATTTATAAATCATTTAAAAGTGTCTTTCTTTTTTTTATCTATCTATCTATCTATCTATCTATCTATCTATCCATCTTTCTATCTATCTAATTTAAATGATATTAATGACATATTATTTATCTCAATCTTTCAGATTCTTGATCGATCTATCTATCTATCTCAGTCTGTTCATATTTTTGTGCTTACTTCTCCCTCTATAACATCTCAATTTTTTCCTTACAAACTCTCTTCTTGTTCATACTTACCATATCATCAAACTTTAGTTTTCCTTTTCATTATTGGTTTTTGTTCTTGTTATTGTTCTTTTCTTCTTCTTTTTTTGTTGTTGTTGTTGTTGTTGTTGTTCTTCTTCTTCTTCTTCTTCTTCTTCTTCTTCTTATTATTATTATTATTATTATTTGAGAAATCCTTTTATCTTTTCCCTTTCCCTCCTTCTTCTTCTTCTTCTTCTTCTTCTTCTTCTTCTTCTTCTTCTTCTTCTTCTTCTTCTTCTTCTGTTGTTGTTGTTGTTGTTGTTGTTCTTCTCTTCTTCTTCTTCTTCTTATTATTATTATTATTTGGAAAATCCTTTTATCATTTCCCTTCCTTCTTCTTCTTCTTCTTCTTCTTCTTCTTCTTCTTCTTCTTCTTCTTCTTCTTCTTCTTTCTTGTTCTTTTTGTTCTTTCTTCTTGTTCGTTCTTTCTGTTGTTCTTGTTGTTGTTGTTCATCAATGCAAATCTGCATCGCTAGCAGACCGCCGTCGCCGCCGCCGCTACATCTTCACTGGCATTAGTTACATTTCTTGTTTTCCTTTGAAGGTCTTTGCAACAATTCGATCTCAAGAATAAATTAAAGTAGAAAGATGATTTCTTGAATAGTTTATTCAGTCCGATTGTCACACATTGTTAACACTTTTCAAAACCTCTTGTTTTAAAGTCAGAGGTCAGAGGTTACCAAGGGTCACAGAAACGAAGTGCAACGTATCTCATGCCATCTGGAACGATATATTTCTTTGGTGATATACAAATCATCATCTATGATATGATCATGTAAAATACTTTCTATCTTTCTTTTGCCTATCTATCTATCTATCTCAGTATGTTAAATATCTATCTATCTATCTATCTATCTATCTATCTATCTATCACAATCTGTTCATATTTATCTATGTATTTACTTCTCCCTCTCTATAGTATCTGCTCTTTCTATTTCTTACAAACTCCCTTGTGGTTCATCCATATCATATGCCTCGGAGTTACCTTGTTGGAGGTGCGTGGTGTAATGGTTAGAGTCGTCGGAAATGGGCTCGTTGATCCGAGTTCAAATCCTCGACAAGGCTGTTTGCATTTCACATAGCGCTAATACACCTGGGAAATGTATGAATCCATATATTCTCCCTCCAGCTATAGGTAAAATAGTCGGACAGACTGGGCACTTTAACCTTGGTATGGCAACCAGCCTAGGAGAAGGAAAACTCTGAATTTGAAAAACCTGAGGCCAGCCATTGATTGGGTTTGTGGCATTCTTTGTGCACCAATTTTTTCCTGTTGACTGTGCCAAAAAGAGCGGATGGTCCAACACAAGCCTTCACCACTATAAACAAAACACTGTGTAGGTTGTTCATTGGATGAACCAACATGCATCGAAGTCGACAAGAAAGTCCATACCCTGGAGATACCTAGTCCTTGTTCAGCGATTGTATTCTTGCGCCAAAAATCAAAATCTATGGCTGTTTCCATGACTCTTCCTAAGAATTACCGTTAACTTTTAAATTTTAATATTTCTACACTATATTACAACATGAATAGGCTACCCTATTCATTATGTCTAATAATGACCGAATGTATTAAACTACATAACACATAAGGAGTACAAGACTTGGCATGACTGGGTGGAAAATGTGATCCACTGGGATTAGGCAAGATATCAAAATTTGACCATACTACCAAATTTCATTTGCATAGACCAGAATCCCTGCTAGAGAATGATGCACTAAAATTATCTGGGACTTTTGAGATGCAAACAGATCACCTAATCCCGGTCAGAAGACTAGACGTAGTGTTAATTAACAAGGACTTGTGGATTTTGCTCTTCCAGCGAAATGAAAATTAAAAAGAGAGCGAAAAAATAAACAAATATCTAAACCTTGTTAGAACTAAAATAAATAAATAAATAAATAAATAAATAAACTGTGGAATATGAGCGTGACGGTGATTCCAATTGTTGTCGATGCACTTGGAACGGTCCTCAAAAAAAATCAGAGGAAAAATCGAACATAGAGAGAGAGAGAAGAGAGAGGAGAGAGAGAGAAGAGAAGAGAGAGAGAAGAGGAGAGAGAGGAGAGAGAAGAGTGAGAGAGAGAATCAGGGACAGTTAATTAGAGAGAGAGAGAGAGAGAGAGAGAGAGAGAGAGAGAGAGAGAGAGAGAGAGAGAGAGGGATAAAAGGAAAAAATAACAAAAGAGGAAAAGGCATAGTGGGAGCTGAGTGACTTAAAATGGACAAAGATAGAAAGAGGTCAGAAGTGAGAGGGGGAGTGATTGAGAGAAATAGAGAGAGAGACACACACAGACAGAGGGAGGGGTATAAAACAATAAAAAAAAGTATTGAGATTGACTAGATACTCAGAAGAGTCCTGGAGACCTGAGATGACTTACCGTGAAAGACCATTCAACTAACGCCGGTGTGAAACACTCTCAAGGAGTTAAGAATTATGAGAAGAAAATAAGAAGGAGGAGGAGGAGAGAGAGAGAGAGAAGAGAGAGAGAGAGAGAGAAGAGAGTCAGGAGACAGTTAATTAGAGAGAGAGAGAAGAGAGAGAGAGAGAGAGAAGAGAGAGGAGAGAGAAGAGAGAGAGAGAGAGAGAGGAGGAAAGGCCCTAGAGACCGAGAGACTTACCGTGAAAGACCATCAACTAACGCCGGGTGAAACACTCTCAAGGAGTTAAGTAATGATGAGAAGAAACAAATAAGAAGGAGGAGGAGGTTGACGAAGAGAGAGAGAGAGAGAGAGAGAGAGAGAGAGAAGAGAGGAGAGAGAGAGAGAGAGAGAGAGATTATGAAAAATAACAAAGTATCAGAAGAAGAAAAGTAGGTGAGAGGTTTGTATTCATGGGAGCTTGAATTTGTTGTCGGACATTTTGCGTCATATTGAGATGACATAGAAATCTCTTTGGTCTTACCTGTCGGTAGATATTCAAAATGCTTCAAAAACATTTTTATTCCGAATTGACAGGTGGCGACCAACATGAATCATATCAGTTATTTATGATCGTCAGCAAAAACAAAAAACAAAAACATAAAAAAAAAATAATAATCAATATTTCTTGTCCACTAGTGACACATGGCGACGAATGGTTTGACTATGTAAAAAGGTCAACCAGGAAATTTCGCGAACTCTTTTTGTGTATTTAATCTCATAAGAGAGAGAGAGAGAGAGAGAGAGAGAGAGAGAGAGAGAGAGAGAGAGAGAGAGGGAGATATATGTGAGAGAGAGAGAGAGATACAGAGAGAAAGAAAGAATGCTAGAGAGAGAAGAGATAGTTAAAGAAAGAGAAAAAGAGAGAATGAGAGGAGAGAGAGAGAGAGAGAGAGAGAGAGAGAGTGAGAGAGAGAAGGAAAGAGTGAGAGAAGACACATATACATACATATATTTATGTGCACTTTCTATTGTACTCTCTCATTATATATATATATATATATATATATATATATGGGGTAAAACACACAGAGATACAGGTACATGCATTTACTCGCATTCGTACACACGCATATATATATATATATATAAATATTATATATATATATATATATATATAATATATAGTAAAATGTTATCTTCATGGCAAACGACAATTAATTAAATTAAACAATTAAAACCAAAACTAACACGAGATTTTGTATTCTCCGATAACTCACCCACTTCTCATACATGCATACATACATACATATATATATATATATATATATATATATATATATATAATATATATATATTATATATATGCTCCAAGAACTTGGTAGAGCTCTCTAGCGGTGATTTAAATTGACTGCCAGTCGGAGGGAAATCGTTAGTATACATCGCTGATGAGACTTAATAAAGTTGAAACAGTCTGTACGATGTTCTACACACAGAATAATTCTATACCAAAATTCACTTGTCATTATTATCTTCTATAATTATCGAGTTTTTTGCGATATAAGGATTGTAATTGCCTTCAAGCAAAAATATAAATAATAATAATAATATTATATATATATATATATATATATATATATATATATATATATATATATATATATATATTCTAAACTCAAACGGTGTGGAAAAAACAGATAATTCAGTTTGCAAAATAAAAAAAAAATAAAAAATGATATCTGGGAAAAAATTTAAAAAAGAAGAAAAGAACAACATACCCCTACAGGTGAAACCTGGTAGATACTGTCTGGTTCCTTTATATATATATATATTATATTATAATATATTATATATAATATATATATAATATAGTAGGTTCATAGATAAATCTATGCCAAAATTATGAAAAAATTATGACACAACAAATATTTATTTTAAACATAATCTCCTTCCTTGTCAATGCAATTAATACACTGGTGAATACCTAATAACACGTTACTCTATGAACTTAATAATTTATATCATGTGTGTGTGTGTGTGTGTGAGAGAGAGAGAGAGAGAGAGAGAGAGAAGAGAAGAGAGAGAGAGAGAGAGAGAGAGAGAGAGGGGAAGGGAAGGCGAGAAAGACATCGAAAGAAAGAGAAAAGAGATATAGAAGCATATATATATATATATATATATATATATATATATATATATATATAGAGAATGATGAATTATATATATATATATATATATATATATATATATATATATATATATATATATATATATATATATATACATAGTCTCAAATAAAGAATTATTTAGCCACGAGAAAATGGACAATGAAATGAATATTGGTGTTAAATCCAATGACAGCGCGTAGACAGAGTACCGAAGCAAAGAGTCAGAGGGGTGGTTGGGAAAAGTGGATGGAAACCAGGAAGAAAGAAGCACTCAAGATAACACTTCTGTCTTTTCTCTGTCCCAAAAGAGAAAACGAGCGGACCCTTCTGCGGCAGACCTCAGGTGACCCGGCGACAATTTCTTTTTGAAACATTTCTTTCGTTCACCATCATTTACGCCCGATGAAACGTTGCTTAGGTGAACCTGTTTTTGTCCACGGAAAAGCGAGAACGACACCCCCCTATCCCCCTACCCACACATCTACACAGCACGTACAAAGAGACCCGACCCGCTTTACTTCTTCCTACCCACATCTCTGTCCCCGCAAGATTTAGTTTCGATTTTCTAGACGTGCGTATCCCGTGACCTTAGTTTGATTATCGGCCTTCATACCACTTGCTGGAATTTCGACTGTCTAATTTACGGCATGCTAGTGACAGTGGGAATGATCACTTCTCCCCGAGTTTGAAAAAGAAACGCGCGCCTAGTTGTGTGTGTGCGTGTGTGTGTGTGTGTGTGTGTAGTGAGAGAGTGCGGGATTTGTATGATTGCGTGAAGGAATGCGTACAAATGATATTGGGCCTGGTTGATGTTGAATGCGAAGTAAGATATGTTAGCAATAAGAAAAAAAGAAAAGAGGGATAAGAACACAGATATATATATAAAGAAAATAACCCAATAAGGAACACAGAGAGAGAGAGAGAGAGAGAGAGAGAGAGAGAGAGAGAGAGAGAAGAGAGAGAAGGAGAGAGAAAAGAGAGAAGAGGATAAGTATATAAACAGATTGGAAAGAAAGAAGAGTCGAGGAAAGAAGAAAAACATACGGACAATATTGTGAACCACGTTATGCTAGCAAGAAGAGAAGAAAAAAGAGAAGA